>SJXQ01010319.1:245557-310528 GCA_006408695.1 Aepyceros melampus | reverse complement strand
AGCAGTATTCCATTTTGTGAATATATCACAATGTATTTATTAACTTGTTGATGAATGTTTGAGTTATTTCCAGTTTAAGGCTGTTAAATGTGAAACTATTTTCATTTTTAAAATCCTCACATTTTAATGACGTTTGCTGGGTTTGTAATTCTTATGCCAAACTATTTCCCCATGTCACTTTAAGATATTATTCCATTGTTATCTTCCATCAGAGTTGTTTAGAAGTATGATATCAATTTGATTATTGTATTGTTTATAGTAATCTATATGGTTTTTTGTTTTCTCTGTAATATTTAAAGTTTTATTTTATTTTGATGTTCCAAACTTCCACCAGTGTTTTCTGTGTTACGTACATCCTGCATCTCTCTCCTCAGCTGTGTTTAATCAGTTATTTAACTCCTCTGTAACATTTTAAATTTTAATGACTGTATTTTAAAATTTTTACTACTCTCTTGTCATTTTTAATCTATCTTTTAAAAAAATCATTTTATCCTTTTTTATGTTTTGGGGTGCTTAAATTTATTTAACTTTAACATACTTATTTATAGTTTATTTGATTATTTTTATTATCTGAAGCTTTTGGAAGTCTAATTGGACTGTGAGTTTCTGCTGATGCTTGCTTTCTGGTGGATTAATTTAATATGTGTTTTGTAATTTTGGATTATGAGCTCACATTTGGCATGGCTTTATCCCAGGAAATTCTGGCGGGTCTGGTTTGAAGGTGTGTCCCTCCAGAAAGCTTTTACATTTTCTTCTTTCCAGCAGCCTACAAGTATTGCAAGCTTAATATATTGGCTACCGGGAAGCATAAATTCAAACCCTAAACCAGAGTGAGAGCAGGGAAGAACCTTTTTTATTAACTTAAATAATGCATGCTCAGTCGCTCAGTTGTGGTGGACTCTGCCCACCAGGCTCTTCTTCCATGGAATCTTCCAGGCAAGAATACTGAAGTGGGCTGCTGTTTCCTATTCCAGGGGATCTTCTCAACCCAAGGATCGAACCCATGTCTCCCGCATCTCCTGCATTGGCAGGCAGATGCTTCACCACTGAGCCACCTGGGAAGCCCAACTCACATAGAACCCAAGCCAAATAAACAAACTTTCTTCTCTCTAGGTAGATTTCAGCTTTCACATTCTCACTGAGGGACTAATTCATCAAGCATTTTGACTTTATGCAAGCCTCTCAGTTTCAGCTTCCTGCTTACACAGGATAAATGCTTCCCATCCCCATCCCCAAGACCTATAAAACTCAAGTCCCTGGCTTTTTGCAGTTGGCAGACCCATTCTTTTTGTCAACCTCCTTTCCTACTAGCACAGGTTTTTTTGTTTGTTTGTTCTGGTACTTTCTTGAAAGGAAGGCCTGTAGGGCAAGAGTCCCCAACCTCTGGGATCTAACGCCTGATGATCCGAGGTGGAGTTGATGTAATAATAATAGAAATGAAGTGAATAATAAATGTAATGTGATTGAATCATTTCAAAACTATCCCCCTACGCCCAGTCCATGGAAAAAAATGTCTTCCATAAAACTAGTCCCTGGGCCAAAAATGTTGGGGACTGCTGGGAGGGGTCCCCAGGAGACTTAGGTAGCGGTAGGAATCTGAACCTGGAGGGGGATACCTATCTCTTCAACCCAGGAGGCTGAATGCTCAGCCTCCAGCAGGTTCTAGCCAGACTTCAAAGGATGAGCCCAAGGCTCCCTTATCTGTCCACTTCTTCTGCCTTCACTCATCCTCCATTAGTTGTAAAGTTTTCCTTTGCTCCTCTTTCCTTTTCATCCTACACTGGCCTTTGGACAACAGCTGGGCCATTTTTTTGGCTGTGTGTCTTTCTGACTCTAGTATATTTACTGAAAAAATAATAAGAAATGTATTCTTTTATACCCCCAAACCCACACACTGTTACTAAAAGGTGTGGGGTCTGGCTGCTCACCACCCCCAAAGTCAATATACAGGCCAAGCTGGTGGGAAGGAGAGTTTGCTTTATTTCAGATGCCAGCAACTGGTGGGGAGGGCAGACATCTGTCCAAAGGCCAACTCCTCCTCCTGGCAAAAAGTGGAGTAAGAGCTTTTATAGACAGAAGTGGGGGGGAGCTACATGTAAAAGCAGCACTGTCAGTTCTGACAGTCATTTCCATATTGGTCATTGATGGTCTGATCAGTGCATGTTGATTGCTTCAGGTACAGTTAATCTTCAGTTCTAGGGTCGGTGTGTTCCCATTTCTTTGAAGCCAGTTCTTAGAACTGTGGCAGCTCATGTCATGGGTACAGTCTGATCATCATGTAGTTAACTTCTCCACCTGGGGTTTTTGGTATCTCTAAGACAGCTCACAGGGTGTGTCTCAGAATATTGTCTATAGGCCTTGAGAAAGAACTAAAGATCCTTGACTATGCTTAATGGATACAGTATTATTATTTGGTCTTCTGTGGCTATTTTCCTTTGCTCTTCTATGTTCTCATTTCTCTGATTAAACTTTTTTTTTGATTAAAGTTTTACTCTGGCAAAAGGCAACCAGAGGATGTGGGGAGGGGGCAAGGACCGTAGGGTCCTTCCCTGTTTCAAAGCAGACCATTTGCTTAGATTTAGAGCTTTAAAATATCATAATTAAAATCAGAGACTCGCGGTTTATCCATCTCAGTCCACACCTCCATTCTTCAGAGTGTAGTTAGAGCTCAGGTTGCAACTCTCAGAACCATGTGTCAGAGCAGTAAGTCAACCTATCTTCTGACCTACTGGGATAGCCCATTTGAAGAACAGTCCTGACCAGGTCCTTGTCCAAATGCCAGCCATGCACCGCTCCTTGGTCAAGGTAATCTTCAGCTTTTTCCTGGGGTCTCAAGCAGAGTCCCACTACCTCCATTACCTTCCATCTGGCCTTCCCCTGGGTCCTGCTTGCTTTTGGTAGATCCATGCTCTGAAAACATGCTTTTCTTGAGTAACCCCACTGCTTAGATGCCTTGGGGTACCTTACTGGGAAGCAAGTGAGAATAAGGTTCTAAAATCAAACCCCAATCCACGCTGCCTTTTCCAAGTTGAACTTGTTCAGTCACTCAGTCGTGTCTGACTCTTTGAGACCCCATGGACTATAGCCTGCCAGGCCTCCCTGTTCTTCAGTATCTGCTGGAGTTTGCTCAGACTCATGTCCATTGATTTGGTGATACCATCCAACCATTCCATTCTCTGCTTCCCCCTCCTCCTCCTGCCTTCAATCTTTCCCAGCAGCAGGGCCTTTTTCAGTGAGCCAGCTCTTCACATCAGGTGGCCAAAGTATTAGAGCTTCAGCTTCAGCATCGGTCCTTCCAGTGAATATTCAGGACTGATTTCCTTTAGGATTGACTGGCTGATTACCTTGCAGTTCAAGGGACTCTCAAGAGTCTTTTCCAGCACCACAATTTGAAGGCATCAATTCTTCAGCACTCAACCTTCTATCTGGTCCAACTCTCACATCTGTATATGACTACTGGAAAAACCAGAGCTTTGACTTTATGAACCATTATGAGCAAAGTGATGTCTTTAGCGCCCTGTTTTAATAAAACTCTTTTCCTTCGAGCATTGGAGCCAGAAAGACCTGGATTTGAATCCCAGTTGGTCACTGACCAGTAGTTACTTGGCATGTGATTTCACTTCCTTGATATTTTTTCATCAGTAAAATGGAGATGTTTAAACATAGCTCAGAGCTCTTGTAAGAAAACAAGATGAAGGATGTCTGGTGCCCAGCCCAAAGTAGAGTAGAGGTGCACAGGTGTGAGTTCTCATTTCTTGGCTTCACCAGCCAGGCCAGAAATGCTGACTACACAGAAGAGACACTTGAGATGAGGTTGGAAGCCTGGGAGCTGGTGGCCTGTTGTACATGAGGGGTAGGCACTGGATATTTGCTGGACAGAGTGTTCTGTATAGGGCCAGGGGTTCTGTGGGAGCCCAACCAGCCAAAAATGAGGTCACCAGGACACCCATGCCTGGCTGTGCCAGGTTTTGAGCGTACATTGTTCATAGTCCTGCTGAGCTTTGCAAAGGAAAGGAAAGTTCCTTTGGGTTGTGCTTGTGATCTTTGAGCTTGTTATCTTCAAAGTCATAAGCCTGGCCCACTGGATTATAAAAGTAGCTCATTCTAACATGTTCTCCCTGCAGCTTGCTCCTTGCCATCCAGCACACACCCACGGTAACCAGAGGCCACCACCATGACAAGGGACCAGAATGGAACCTGGGAGATGGAGAGTAATGACAACTTTGAAGGCTACATGAAGGCCCTGGGTAAGGGGGATGCAGCAGGTGGGAGGGGGGAGGTGAAAAAGGGAGAGAGAGGGCAGCTTCGTGAGGACGGGGGTCTGGCCCCTCTGACAGCGCCACTGTGGCATTCCCCAGACGTGTGTGCAAGTCTTGCTCCCCACTTCTGGCCAGCTGTGTAGTATTAGGCAGGCCATACTCATTTGCTGAGGCTCAGATTCCTTGTTGGCAAGCTAGGAACAATAATAAACGAGGCTGTGTCTAGAAGGTTCTTGGCACACAGAAAAGATTTGCTGAATGGAGAATGCACACACACACACACACACACACACAAACACATACACACATGCACACAAAGGCTCATGCATGCACACATGAGGAAGCCAGACTTGAGAGGAAAAGACAGCAGGTCTCCTTGCCTTGTGATTGCCGCCAGTTGCATCTGATATTACACACAGATGACCCCTGCATTGCTCCTTTGCTAGTCTTGCAGTGGAGAAGCAAAACAAGAGTGGCTAACAAACCTCTCAGCTGAGAGAAAGTCAGGCCCACAGAAGGCTAGGAAGGGCTCTCGTCACATAGATCAGACAATTTACTGCTCACCTGACTTCTGAACTAGACGCCAGTCCAGGGGCTACATCAACATGTGTACTGAGTTAATCTCTTGTGGGATCTCTTGCGGAGCAGGCAGAAAAAACATGAAACCAGAGAAGCTGGGCCCATGGAGGGGAGTTCACTTTTGTGGGCAGCTACTGTAGGCCCCAGGTGGTGCCAGTGGTAAAGAATCCTCCCACCAAAGCAGCAGACACAAGAGATGCAGGTTCAATCCCTGGGTCAGGAAGATCCCCTGGAGAAGGAAATGACAACCCACTCCAGTAGTCTTGCCTGGAGAATCCCACGGACAGAGGAGACTGGCGGCCTACAGTCCAAGGGGTCCCAAAGAGTCAGACACGACTGAAAGTGACTCAGCACACAGGGTAGGCCAGGCCCCAGACAAGGAATCTTGCCTGTCCTTATTCCTGTGGTGGCCTCTGGATCACCTTTGCTAGCTTAGATCTCTCCACATAGAGAGTTCCCAACTGAAACTTCTCTATACCAAGCATGAGGGAAATGGCTGCAAGTGGAGTTTGAGGGCCAATAATTTGGATGTGATGATAGAATGTCTCATCAAGAACGGGAATCATAGGTTTTTCTGTGCAATTCACTTCTACCTTGATGACAGTTCCACCGTGTCAGTGAATAAAGAGAGCTCATGTGACATGTGCAATTTTCAGAGACTGGAATTTTTTCATGGACTTTGGACGTGTTTCCAACACTGAATAGATTTTTTTCTTCCTGGCTACAGTGTTGGGCTTCTCAGGTGGTGCTAGTGGTAAAGAACCCAGCTACCAATGCAGGAGACGTAGAGATGTGGGTTCGATCCCTGGGTCAGGAAGATCCCCTGGAGGAGGGCATGGCAACCCACTCTAGTATTCTTGCCTGGAGAATCCCATAGAGAGAGGAGCCTGGGAGGCTACCATCCATAAGGGCTGCAAAGAGATTCAACGGAAGCAGCCTAGCCTGCACGCACGCAGAGAGTGTTACCAACATACTTGGGAGAGGAGGGAGGAGGTAAAAAAATCCTCCTACCAGAGCCCTAACCCTGTTGCCTCTGCTTTTAATACTGAGTGAGGATAGAAAATGCAATCCTGCCTCTAACATGTAGGTAAATGCTCTGGAGCTGAGCTCAGGACTGGGATTCTGAACAACATCATACAGAGGAGGAAATCAAACCAGAAGTTCAGCAGAGGCTTTCTCTCTGACCAATTATTTAACCTTTCTGACCCAGTCTCTTCATCCACCAAAGAGAGATACCAGCCTTGCCTGTTTCTCCAGATGATGTTGGATGTGCTTGTTA
Organism: Aepyceros melampus; assembly: GCA_006408695.1. Taxonomy (NCBI): domain Eukaryota; kingdom Metazoa; phylum Chordata; class Mammalia; order Artiodactyla; family Bovidae; genus Aepyceros; species Aepyceros melampus. The sequence continues at coordinate 304,411 of SJXQ01010319.1, read as the reverse complement.
TTTGGAATGACTGAAAATACTTTAACAAGAGCTATTTGGTGGTTTCAAGCTTTCTGCAGTAAACTGAACAAGCCCAACTCAGGGAATATAATTTTGCGTCCTTTGCTGCTTATTCTTACACAATAAAAAGTCCTGTGGTGACTTTAGGTACAAAAGCAAGTCTCAGTTTATTTTTCTTCTGTACAGAGTGGGCCCCTGGAGCCCCTCTTTCTAGGCTGGAGGTGAAAGGCATGCAGTCCTGTTACCATCCTCTGACCCCTCTGGCTGGTGCCAGGAAGCAGGGCACCGTGTCAGCTCTTTCAAACAATCCTCTTCTAAAGCAGACTTCCACTGGACTCTTTCACCTCAACTTACAGCCTCCTGATGGAGGAAGGGTGCTTGGACTGTGAATGTGATGTGTGGATGTCTTGTTTCAGGAGGTTTTGGAGGGAGTGGCCTTTTTGGTTCTCCTTGGCATCGGACCCCTCTTATCTCTTAGAGCTACAGTCATGACTTTCCATTCAACATCTTACTATGTTGATTTCACTCTGCAAGCCAATGGGGCCAGTCTCTGCAGTGCAGAGGGGAGGGCTACAGTTCCCGGTGGAGACTAATACCAGAGGGAATGGTACTAGCTAACCCCAGAATGTGGATGCTCTCCGTGCCTCGGCTTGCCCAGCTGCCTCAGTGTTCCTACGGTGTCCTAGAAATGTGCCGCAGCTTGAACTAATGATTCTTTGTGCAGAAATACCACTGCCAGAGTCACCTTCCCACTCTAAGAGAGGACACCTGGCCCCGCTCATCTGCCCGTGGGGACACAAGTGGCCAGGCAGGCACTGGCGGTGACTGGAGACAGGTCTCAAGGGCTTAGCCAGAAGCAGCTGAGTGCGGCTACCCGTCCCCACTCACCACGCTGCAATTGAATCTGTTAACAGAAACCCAGCAGATCCACACAGTTCCCTCCACATCCACCCTGCAAGATAAACGTTACTGCCCCAGTATTGACAAGTTGAAGCCTGACTTTCTTGCCCCTTGGAGCATGAGGCCCTTGGCATTTGGGAAGAACATATGTGGAGATCCTCCCAAGTCCCCAGAAGCAGAAATATCACTAAGTATAACTCCAAAGAGCCTTCACTTTCTTAGATCTTAGTCCCTAGCACCAAAGAGTCGGCTTTCTCCGTGAACCTGGAAGCTAGTTCCGGAGGGAGGAAGTACTCTTTTTTTTGAGGGGAAGGGGGTTGGAGGACAAACTGGCTTTGTTCCCAGCTGGCAGCTCACTCCACACCCAGCCTCCCCACATGACCTGGCTGCCAGCCTCAGCAATGACATGTCAGGGCAACCTTTGGGCTTACCCCAACTTATCCAGGTCACTAGCTGTTCAGAGGGTGAGTGCCAAGGGTCAATGGTACCTTGTTTCCTGGTATTCCTTAAGGCCCTAGATTCTTTCTTTACAGTAAGGAGAGCAGCCAGTGAATTCCTCTTCCCTGAGGAATCTGTCATGTCCTGAGGTCCTCCTCCAACTTGGATCAGGGGGTCAGAGAATGGAGGAGTGATCTTCAGTCTAAGGGACAGCCTGTGGGGTCCCAGTGCTGTGACAGACAGACAGACAGTGGGGTCCCAGTGCTGTGACAGGACAGCAGGGGAGAGTCCATTCACTCTGCTCCAGAGTGAAGCCAGCACTGCATGTACATGAGGGATCATTCAGCTTCTCTACCAAAGCTTTAGATGTTGCCCATGGAAGCCAGAGACTGGGCCATCTGAGACAGGCCGAGGCCCAGTCTCTATTCTCAAAGAGCTCAAAATGGTGCAGCCAGTCAAGCTATAGCCATATACAAGTTGCATTCCTGTTTTCTATTACAGTGAGATTAAATCACCTCCAAAACATAGAGGCTTTATTTTCTTATACAGCGATTTTATTATTGCCTCTCGTAGATGTGGGAGCTGACAGGGTTCACCTAGAGAGGTCTCGCTAGGAGGCTCTCACTCCACTGTAGCAGGACAGTGGCTGGGGCTATCTCAAAGGCTTCCTCGTTCCTGTGTCTAGCATTCGGTGCTGGCCAGCCCCTGAGACCTCAGCCAGGGCTGTGGGTGTTTAGTGTGGTGTCCCTCATGGCCTGGGTTTCCTCACATCACCCTGGCTGTGTGCAAAGAGAGAGGAGGCAGCAGCTGAATGACCTTTTATGACCCAAACCCAGAAGTCACATAGCATCACTTCTGTTGTATTCTATTGGTTGAAGCAGTCTTGAGTCCACCTATATTCAAAGGAAAGGCACATGGACCCCGCCTCTCAAAATGTCAAAATCACTTGTAAGAATATCCAGTAGGATGAGAGATAGTGTTGCAGCTATTTAAGAAAGTATAATCTGCCACAAATGCAAGAGCAGGTGATTCTGTCCCTTGGGACTGAAAAGATTATAGTGATAGAACAATGGTGACCAGAAGTGTGTAAGCTGCGTGGTGATGGACAGTAACCAGGCTTGTGGTGAGAATCACTCTGCAGTCTACACAGATGTTGAATTATGATGTTGTACATCTGAAATTTACATAGTTTCTTTTTTTTTTTTAAGCGTGTGTGGTGGGGGATGATGGTTGGAAGCTACAATAGATGGGTCATTGAAGGCTTCCTGGGACTCCCCCAGTGGTCCAGTGGCTAAGACTCTGTGACTCCAATGCAGGGGGCCTGACTCTGATCTCTGGTCAGGGAACCAGATCCAACATGCTGCAATTAAGACCCAGCACAGCCAAATAAAATAATAATAATTTTTTAAAAAACCCAGTTAGCTAAAATTGTAGATGCTTATTCTTTGGACTTCCCTGGTGGCTCAGTGGTAAAGAATCAGCCTGCAATGCTAGAGACAGAGGAGACTTGGGTTCAATCCTTGGGTTGGGAAGTTCCCCTGGAGGAGGAAATGGCAACCTACCCCAGTATTCTTGCCTGGAAAATCCCATGGACAGAGGAGCCCAGTGGGCTCCTACAGTCCATAGGGTCATGACTGAGCGACTGAGCAGGCATGCATGAAGTCTTCCTAAGTACTTCTGGGTGGAGTTTTGAAGGAAGGAGAGGAGTGCTCCACACAGAGATAGAGTTAGCTCTGGCCCTGTGGGCACATGCCAAGTTTGGGATGATAAGGATGTTTGTGGCCAAGGGAAGCAGGAGTCATGTTACCAAGGCAGTGGGGAAGAAGCGTCAAAAAGGCACCAGGGCTGGATCATAAAGTGGTGGATCACCACATGTGGGCATCACCCAAGGACATCATGCAAGAAGAGAATCCTGGGCAGAACTGTAGAGAGGAGAGAGAGTTCATGAATGCCCTGCCAGCCAGGGTGGAAACAGATCAGCAGAGATGGTCGGAGAACTGAAGAAGTGGTTACAGTGGCCCTGGGAAGATGCAAGAGCAGTGCCAAGAAGGGCAGCCAGGGGGTTGTCCATAGCAGGAAACAGACTAGATTTGGTGACTAAGTGGAGAAGAGGCAAGAATGAGCCTAGAAAATAAAACACCACCATGTAACTTCCAGGCAAGAATACTGGAGTGGGTTGCCATTTCCTTCTCCAGGGGATCTTCCTGACCCAGGGATCGAACCCGGGTCTCCTGCATTGCAGGCAGATGCTTTAACCCTGAGCCACCAGGGAAGCCCCAATCAGGAAAATAGGAATGTATAATGGAAGGCATCTGTTCTGAAAATACCCAGTTAACTTTGAACTTAGAATCTTTGGGGGAAATTTTTATTCCAAACATTGTAAACATCAGGAAAAATACAATTCCCTTAATTCACAAAAAAAGTGAGAATCATCTTCTATGAAGAGCCTCTTTTCATTGAAATTTTCATGCACAGATTTAAAAGAGCAGTGGCCACTGCAAAAAGTCCTAGTTGCTGCTGCTACTGCTGCATCACTTCAGTCGTGTCCGACTCTGTGCAACCCCATAGATGGCAGCCCACCAGGCTCCCCCATCCCTGGGATTCTCCAGGCAAGAACACTGGAGTGGGTTGCCATTCCCTTCTCCAATGTATGCACGCATGCTAAGTCGCTTCAGTCGTGTCTGACTCTGTGCGACACTATGGACAGCAGCCCACCAGGCTCCTCTGTCCATAGGATTCTCTAGGCAAGAAAGTTGGAGTGGGTTGCCATTTCCTTCTCCCAGGTGACAGTACTAATATGGAGTTAGGGGAGAGGGAGCTTCACAGTGAGCAGGATTTGTCAAGATGGGGAGCTCCAAAGAAGGCAGGAGAAACACTCAGAACATTGCAGAGACACTGCAGAAACACTGCAAGAGAATAATTCAGAGTCCCTGGGTAGAAATGAATGAACAAGTGAATATATGAATGAATGTCTGATGCCCTAACAAAGAGTTAGTTTCACGACATTTAAATTGCTGCTGGTGCTCACAAATCAATGAAGTTAGACACTTGCCAAAATCTTTACTTGACTGAATTTTCACACAGGGACAGTGCTGTGGGAAAAATCCAGGTGAAGATAGGTTTGGTCCCTTTCTATGGGTCTTCCTTGGTGTGTACTGGCAGCCCCTCCTCCCTGATCTCCAGCCCAATGGTGAGTGCCAGACTATAGGTGGGGCACCAAGCCATTTTTTCAACCTAGAGAAGAAGCAGTATTTGATTCAATTTGCATAGAGATGAAAATACAAGGGAGCATGGAGGCACCTTAGGGTCTCCAGCCTGCCTCTGCTGTCTAGGGAAGGCTTTGAATATATTTGGAGAAGTCCATGAGGGTGAGAGAGGAGGAAGCAGGAGGGGGCAAGGACAGTTCCTCTCTTAATGGATTATCCAAAGGAGGAAATGGCGTGGAAAGACGGAGAACATTGCTCTTTCACTCTGCTTCTCACAACTGCCTGAGTGCTGATGACTTGTGAATTAAGAGTCCAGGTTCGAAGTCCATGGAAGCTGCACTTGGAATGGGTCTCAGATTTCATGTGATGAATCCGTGTGCATCTCTGCTCTTTAATTTACAAAGCTCGCCTGCCCTTTTAGCCTACAACTTTAGCTTTTTCCACAAGCACATTACAAAGCATTTTAATGTTGAGTAGCATACTCATATTTCAACTTTATGGCTTGCATTGTTCAAAATGCAGTTATGAAAAGTATGCTTTAATAAAGTCACTTCAGTGTTTTTTTTTTTTCTCCTTCTGCAGCAGCTACAAGCCATATATATTATTCAGAAATAGCTTGCCTTTGGACCTTTTCCTCTGAGATAGAAATTCATTTCACCTGGCTATAAATCAAGCTCAGAGATACCTTTAATCCAGAAAAGCAGATCAAATATATTTGATAACCCTGGTGTTCAAATACCATATCAGGAAAATAATTTTCCCTCCAAAGTACAAAGAGGAAGTGTTTTTGTAATCTGTGTGTGTGTGTGCTTGTGTATTCTACAGCAGCAGTTAAACCTTTCCTTTTGATTAGAAATATTGAGAATCCACCAAGAGAATGTTCAGCTCCCTTCCCTGGGGTGGAGCAGAGGTGACATGATTAACTAGCCAGCGCACATGGTAAAGGGTAGCCAAGAGACCAAGCTATTTTTCAGTCCAGAAAAGAAACGATGCTTGATTCAATTTGCATAGAGCCTCTAATAAGATTCCCTGGCTCGGTCAGAAAGACTGACTGGGGCTGGGATTTCCAGGACAAACCTGTTCTCTTGGCAATAGCATTTTTAGATGTGCTCTACCTCTCTGAACTACCAGGGACAGGCAATAATTTCTGTTTGGGGAGCCTTAGTTGTAAATGATAAACAGAATGTACTTGTAGGAAAAGAGTCAGGAGCGCTTCCTAGCTGGGTACCTCTGAACTGGTCACTTAAATTCTCTGAGCTTTGATTTCCATATCTGTGGAGTAAAAATAGACTTGCTCTCTGAAGACCACTTACACTTAGATTTCTAAATTGCTCTGTAATTCCCAATTCTTCCTTAGTACAGTTGACACTTGAACAGCAGGGGCAGGGGTGTGGGGGCTGCAGTGGGGGCATGTTAAGGGTCCTGACTCTTCACGCAGTCAAAACTGTGCACAGAACATATAGTTGGCCCTCCCTATATATGTAGTTACTCCGTATCTGTGGTTTTGCATCTGCAGATTTAACCAACCACAGATGGTGCAGTTCTGTAGCTACTATTGAAAAGAATCCATGTATCAGTGGACCTGCACAGTTCAAACCTGTGTCATCCAAGAGTCAGCTGTGGTTTTGTATGACACCCTCCCCTCTGTTTCATCAGGTTAATACATGATCCGTGGTTTTATTTCCTCATCTCCTACCTGTGACTCCAGCAGGGTTTAGCATAGCCTGGACCTCACTCAGCACAGAGGGCTAGAGCAGGAACTCAAGTTTCCACCCTTTGGCCAAACTATGGAGTGAGGAAACCAGTCCATGCAAATGAAGGTCTGGTCAGGCTGGATTAAGTGCCCTTGTGGCAAGCCAGGGCTGCATGAGGGAGGGAGAGCATAGATTCGTCCGCATTCTGACTGTTCCTTCAGAGCCCAGGATCCTTGGGCTGTGTGGAGTGGCAGATGGCTGTGGAGATGCATAAATAGGGTCTGAATGCTGATCTGGCCACTGTTTTGGTTTTTTTTTTAATATTTTTTAAAAATATTTTTATTTATCTTTGGCCATGCTGTGTGGCTTGCAGGACCTCAGTTCCCTGGTCAGGGATTGAACACGGGGCCCTATGCAGTGAAACCTGGAATTCTAACCATTAGACCACCAGGCCTCCCTGACCACTGCTTGGCCAGAACAGAAAAGACCAAAGAATGGGGGCCAATTGCATCAAATACCCACCAGCTCCTTGGCACTGGGTAAAGCACTTACCTGTCATTTGGACGGAATCTTTACATACATAATGCTATGAGATGAGCTTTCTTTCTCCACTCTACTATGAGAAACAGACTCAGGACAGGAAAAGTGACTTCTCTGAGGTCACACAGCTGGGAGATCAGAGACAGGATCTTTGCCCAGATCTCACCCTCACTCTTTTATACCAGGGATTCTAAACATGGAAATGTGCAGAATTACTTGGAAGGCTTGTAAAAACAGGAAGGGCCCAACCCTCTACTGTAGGTTTAGGGTGGATCCCAGAATATACATTTCTAAAAGGTTCTCATGTACTTGTTTGCAGGCCCAGGGGCCTCACTTGGAGAACCCCCATCCTAGACCACAGTGCCCACATTAACCAACCCATAAGTATCTCTTGAGCTCCTACTGTGTGCCCAGCCCTGGGTGTGGTTCTATGGGGACACAGAGGAAAAAGCCAACGTTGTCCTTGTCCTCATAGAGTTGAGACTTTGGAGAAAAGAACAATGAACCCCATGAAAATGAGGAGAATATCAGATAGTGCCTCCTGGGAGCTAAAATTCTGGGCCTGGAAAGCAGGTGAGGAAGGAGACAAGAAAGAGTAGGACATGCTGGAGCAAGTGAGGCTGGGTGGAGAGGGGCAGGGATTCAGGGAGCAGAGGCACAGGGAGTATCTGGAAAAACGCAAAGGACTCTGAGGAAGCCAGCCTGTACAATCAGGGGGCTGATTTCAATGATGCCAGCAGCTACACTTAAGGAGACATTACCATAGCCACCGGATTCCAGGCAGAACTCTCCCACACCATCACATATAATCCTCAGAATAGCCTGATGCGGTTTGTAAATAACTCCACTTACAGCCGCTGCTCTGTTCTGCTTCCACATCTGGACCCTAGTGACCAGGGATGTGGGGAAGTTAGACCCCCAGACATCACCTGGCTCATTTTAGGCTGTATTTCTGGGGTAGAAGGAGAGAAACATGAGTCGGAGGATGATATTAGGCTCTGCCTAGCATAAGCACATGTTTATACTGACTGGAAGGTGGAAGACATTTCTTTTTCAGCTTTTAGCAATTTTAAGGAAGGATTCATTTTTAAATCAGAAATACTTGACCACTCAGTCCTGTTCCTCCATTCCAAACAAGGCAACTGTTGCCTTAAAGGGAAAAAAATTGAACAGGGGATATTTTCACAATTGCAGGGACCAGGAGACAGAGATAAAGGCCTCGGGAGGGGTTTCGTCAGCCCTTCCTGTATTATGTTCTGTGAAACCCTGACCAGCTGGAAATCCCACCATGGAGGGTTCTACAGCCACGTAAGGTTGGGAAAGGGCTTCCCAGGTGGTGCTAGAAGAACCTACCTGCCCATGCAGGAGATGTAAAAGAAGCAGGTTCAATCTCTGGATCAGGAAGTTCCCCTGGAAGAGAGCACAGCAACCCACCCTAGTATTCTTGCCTGGAGAATCCCATGGACAGGGGAGCCTGGCAGGCTACAGTCCATAGGGTCGAACAGAGTCAGACACAATTGAGCGACTTAGCACACACGCACAGTTGGGAGAGGCTACATCTTGTACCCTGCTGTTAGACCTACATAGGATCTTTTCCAAATTAAAGGTTTCATAAAGTTTTTCAGCATAGGAAACAGCCAGCCTGTCTTGGTTTTAATTACTCATTTCTCAAACTTAGCTGATCATGAGTTCCCATTTGAAAATAATTTTAAACACTAGTCTTTTATGGGCTGAACCCATGGCAAACCGGGTGGGGCACCGTGGGCTCTGTGAATGCTGATCAAGATGCCCAGGGGCTTCACAGTGGTGTAGAGGGCATTTATCTCCCCCCACACCCTGAGGCCTGTACATCTTCCCCCCAAACACCCAGGCTGTATGGCTTGAAAGTGCCCAGGTACCATTTTGTAAGCCACAAGGCTGAAGCTATAGAAAACATCCAGGGTTGGAATGTAGTTCTTCCAGTTCTGAATTCCTGTAGAGTCGTAGGCCTAGTAATCAATTGCTGTCTGGTGGGGACAGTGCGTATGAACTCTAGGGAGCATCAGCTGCTCCAAACAGGGAGGGCTCACGCAGTTGGATCAAGAAGCCCTGTGGCTCCAGGGGAAATGTAGAGTCAGAAGTTCTTGGTATCTTGGGCAGCCACTGGAAGTGCACAAACTGGAGTAGTTTGATGTGATGTGAAGGGCCAGCCCAGAGCTTGTGGAGCACAGAGCTGGCCCTGGAGACAGGCCGTCAATTACAGGTTCTATTACCACCTCTATTGCTTCCTCACTATATAATCCAAGGCAAGTGGCACAGCCTCTGTAAGCCAGGTTCCTCATTAGCAAAATGGAGATAATATAGAATTGGTATTCATCTGTGGGTTTCATGAGAGAATTGAGTGAGTGAAGTTTCCCAGGGAAGGTTCTACCATGGGGCACCATTTCTGGTTGATTCCAAGGTGTGTCTTAACTATCACCCCGAAGGTTCTCACACAGCATGGCCACCAGAGTCACTTTACCTAAAACTTAGCTCCTAAGTGCCCCTGTAAAAATTTTTTCTCAAATTTGTCTGGTTCTACCTTGGTTCCCTAAGCTCAGAAACTCTGTCTTCACCTCCCAACTTGATCTTCCACACATCCATCCAATTGCCAAACCCTTCTGTTTGCTTCTCAACTGTGTAACCTTAGACAAGTCACTTAACATCTCTGGGCCTCCATGCCATCAGAGAGATTTGCTAGTGAGATGCCATGAGAGATTTCTGCAATTGAAAGGACCTTAGCCCTTTGAGGAAATAATTCAACAAAAAGACCAAGATTATAAAGCAAGCACAGACTTTATTAGAAGCACAGTATGTGTGGAAGAGCGTACAAAGAAGCAGTTTATTTAGGGCAGAAGCTGAAGTTGCATCCTTGAAGATGTTCTTCATGGAGGGGTGTGAATAGGGGTAGCTTAGTTTGTGAATATGGGCTAATCTTCCCAGGATTAGATGGGAGTGACTCCCCTTGCCCTCTCCTGTGGTTGAATCATCTGTAATTCTTTATCTGGACTTCCACCAGGCTCCATTCTGAATCTTTCCCATAGCACCTACTCGAAACCCACAGGCGTGGGGGTGGGGTCAAAACTGCAATGCCAGTCATATTATGATGATATTACAATGTGGCCAGGGTTACTAGAGGACTACTTGACATCCTCTCCGCACCCGTGTTGGGTGAAGAAATCCTCTCCATCACAAGGATGAGGAGGCTGCCATGGCTGCTTTGTCTTTCATCAAATCATCTGCAGTCTGTACATTTTTATTGAGCCTGCTCCATGGTTTTCATGTCAGAGTCTCTTCCTCAGATGCTACAAAATTTTGTCTTGGGTGCCATTCTTCCATCATGGCCTCATTAAGTTCAGAACAAGGAGATGGCTTGCCTTCTGCATAATACCTATGTGTGAGGAGCCTGTTCTCAGGCCCAGCCTTGACTTTTCCTACCTCATGCTTAAACAGCAACTTTCAAATTTCTTAAACTATTGAAGTCTTTCCCCAAAAAGCACCCCCCTAAGGAAATCTAAGGTCTAAAACTGTCCAGAGGTTCAGGGTCTGAGATGAGGCCCAGTTCTATACTTTTTACATCTTCCTGGGTAATGCAGATGGGCAGCCAGTTTTGGGTCCCATTGGTGAATTCTTAGATGTGGCAAGTTCTCAACAAATAGTATTAATAATAAACAGTATTTGAGCAAGGTGCTGGCATTCATGTACCAGCTTAGGGCAACTTGAACCTTTTTGTCTCTTCAACTTATGGTATGTAATTCTTTTACCTTCTGGGTTGCCTAACATAACTTGAAATTATTCCCTTATGATTAAAGTATTAGTTGCTCAGTCATGTCTGACTCTTTGCAACCCCATGGTCTGTAGCCCACCAGACTCCTCTGTCCATGGGATTCTCCAGGCAAGAATACTGGAGTAAGTAGCCATTCCCTTCTCCAGGGGGTCTTCCCAACCCAGGATCAAACCCAGGTCTCCTGCATTGCAGGCGAATTCTTTACCATCTGAGCCACCAGGGAAGCCCCTTGTGATAAAAGCTGACTTTATACAATTTAGGATCCCAGAGACCATCCAGTTGAGATCCTTCTTGGATTCTCCTGTGGTCCAGTCATCCAGCTTGGACCTCTTCTTGGTCCTTTGTGAAAGAGAAAGTGGTAGTGACCAAAGAGGGATTCAGAAAGAAATGGGTCAGAAAGGAAATGGGAGGAGAAGGTGAGTGAAGTGATGCTTCACTTCAGAGAAGTGAATCGTTGCTATCCAAGGACGGATAGCAGAAAGGGTGAGGATGCAACCACTGGAGCCGTTCATTCTCTAAATTGACAGTTATTCCATGAAGTGTTGATGACTGTTGGTCTCACTCTTGGGCACAATAGTATTTATCCCCCACCAGATAGTACACAATGCGAAGTTTAATCATCTACCACTATAGAGATAGGCTGTGAATTTGAACTATTCTTTCTCTTGAAGTCATTATTACCTTGGGTTATGAGAGAATGAATCTCAGCGTGTTTTGAAATCTTCTAGGTAAACTGTCTCTAAAAAAAAAAAAAATTAAAGATTTAGATTGACATCCAAAGATTCTGGAGAATTCACAGTGTGTGTGTTTGTTGCTCAGTTGTGTCTGACTCTTTGCAATCCCATGGACTACAGCCCGCCAGACTCCTCTGTCCACCGGGATTCTCCAGGCAAGAATACTGAAGAGGGTTGCTTTTCCCTTCTCCAGGGGATCTTCCTTACAGGGATCAAACTCGGGTCTCCTGCATTGCAGGCAGATTCTTTACCATCTGAGCCACCAGGGAAGCAAGAAAATTCACAGGCGTTAAGGTCAAATGTCAAATATGATTTGGCTAGAGACTAAAAACTTAATGATATTTGTAACAAGGATACAAATGTAACAGTTCTGGTATTAGCCTCTGTTTCTACATCATTTTCACAGGCCAGTAACATTTTGGCTTGGGTGCCATTTTATGTACAGAGGTTAGCAGAGGTGGGCTCAGCACTTAGATTCTTGCTGTAAAATGAAAAGCTTAGGAAATGAAACACACTATTAAAGGACATGCTCCCTTTTACTTACAAATAGTCTCTAGGAAATGAATAAGATTTTCTCTATGGAAATGGAGTAGATGCAACAAAAACTGGACAGTAGTGAACTCTGCATGGTGAGTGTGCTGCGTTTCTTGTACTCTCCCCTCTACTTTGGTTTGTTTGGAATTTTTTGTAATAAAACTGTAAACAATTATTCATCTTTTCCTTAAAGACAACAAAAGAAAGCTCTGAGCAAGTGTTGATTAAGTGTCTGATGTATGTTTAAGCTGTGCTGAGGGCCATGACTAAGGCAAAACAGCCTCCTAAAGCTGCTATAGAGTGGAAGTTTGTATGTATGCCTCCTTTTGGAGTGCATGAATGAAAGTTCTGTCTTTACCCAGGATCTAGACTGGTTGCTTTTAAACAGTCTTTTTCTTTTTTTTAAACCACAAAGACTTCTGTTCAGCAGACTCTTAGGAGGAAACCAATATGTCAATAGATAGAAGGGAGCTACTGTGGGGGAGTGTGTGCATGTTGTATATATGTATGCATGTGAGTGTATACGTGCGCACACACACACACACCCTGGGGAGTTGCAGTTCAGGGGTGAACCCTGCCTGCTATCTCCTGCTCCCATCAGGGCTCCCAAGTAGGCGCCCAGAGACCCTGGGTTTCCTGACAGTTGGCTGAGATGCCTGGACTGGCCCACTCTTGCTTCCCACTTAAGCAAAGAAATGTGGCCGGCCTGAGATCTGCACCTCTGGTCTTGAGTGCTTGGCCTTGTTAAAGAAATGAATGAGTCTGGCTGAGCACCTCATAACCTCCACAACTCCCTGTGCCAACAGATATTGATTTTGCCACCCGCAAGATCGCCATCCATCTGACTCAGACGAAGATCATTGAGCAAGATGGCGATAAGTTCAAGACGCAAACCAAAAGCACATTCCGAAACTATAATGTGGATTTCACAGTTGGGGTGGATTTGAAGAGCATACAAAGGGCCTGGATGACCGGAAAGTTAAGGTACTGACCGGGCTAGAGTTTTCACTGGCATGCTCTTGGTGCAGGGGCTGGGTTTTGGCTTTACAATGGAACAATGAAACAACCTGTGAGGCATCAGGAGAGGGGCACCAGAATGGACTCGATGATGCTGGATAAGCAAGTTTTGAAAGTTTAGTGAGAAGCAGCAGGCTAGCCTCTGCATGAAGCTTATAAGCCAAGGAGAGATTAAAGGATACTGACCTCTCAAGTATCCAGAGTAAGAGACTGACTCATAGACTGACATGGGCCTAGCAGGCAAAGGGAAGAGGGCCAGGGGGAGTCATAGGGAAGGATGATAATGGTGTCAACTGAACAGCGTAGCTTCATCACAGGGCAGCCCTCCTCAGCAGCAGCCGAGCATTGCCATAGAGCATGAAACCCTCTTGTTGCTAGAATTTTTATTCTTTTCAGGAGCTATTGAGCATTCATATGTTCTTACATGAAATATCTCCATTTTCGATGATCCCAACTGATTTATCTATTTATCTTTTAGAAAATTGCAATGCAAATCACACCCAAAAATCAGTAAACTAGATAAAGTCAGGCTTTCTCCAATCCTAGTAACTCAGAGAAATCTCCGCCAAGTTTGCGTCTTCAGTCTCAGCCTCACCTTAACTTGCAGGACATAATTGAGGAAACCCTCTGTGCCTCAGAAGGCAGACTTCTAGCCGCTTGAACTGTTTGGATATAGGGAAGCACCTAAGGCAAACAGACAACTGAGTGCAGAGTGGGAAGTGATCTCCAGGCCTGAGAACTGGAGTCTGCAGAAGAGGCAGGCCCTCACCCAAGAGGCCCTCAGGAATAAGGCAGAAATTGGTAGTAGCAGGGAGAAGTGGGGTGGTGGTGGGGAACATGAGGCCAACAGCAGGTCCTTCTCTCCTCCCGTGTCACCTGGTGGTATCACAGCCCAGTGACTGACTCTTGAACTGTCCACGCTCATGCTCATTGTGAATGTCTTTGGTTTCCAAATGCAATTACACCTGGGTATTCCCAACAAACACAAATGGGGAGAAATCCAATCTCAGTCATGTCCACACTCACGATCAGTGTGAACGTCTTTGGTTTTCCAAATCTAATTGCACATGGGTAGTCCCAACAAACACAAATGAGGAGAAATCCAATTTAAGGATGCCCACACCCAAATCTTAGCATCATACAAGTGCCCTGAGATTGCACAGTCCAGCACAAACCTGTGCAGTTCATACAAGGGTGGGCAGCTTGAAGCCTCATGGTACCCACTCCCTCTGTGCCAATGTGGCCACCGGGACCTGTCTCTTGACTCCCAAGCTGAGGAGAGCTGGACTAAGACTCCGGTGCCCAGTTACCCATGCTCTCACCTCTACAGAGGGCCAGCCTCTTGGAGGGTCACAAGGAAGCAGGACCCACCTGTCTGCCCTTCCCCTTTCCCCGTAAGCGCCTCTCACCCCAGAGTCCCACTATTTCTGGTGCTTCCAGGAGCTTCAAAGTTGGAGATCTCAACTCTTTCCCCAGAACTCTGGCTCCTCTCCTGGCATGTGGAGGAAAAGAGGTCATCATTCTCTGAGGACGACTTTAAAGCCAAAAAAGCAAGATTTTATTTCTCAGTCAAGTTGTCCTGAGACATTGATCATCTCAGCCACTGAGTCTGGGTTGAATGGCATTTAATGCCTCTGCTGAAGAAAAGTGGGAAATGGAAAGCACTTTGGAAATGCTTCCATCAGAGCAGTCTTGGCAGGAAACCTGAAGTTCAGCCCCTGTGGAATCACTCCCCAAGGTTTTGCTGGATCTTCAAGGCTTTTCTGGACTGTGTGGCTGCAAGGTCAAATCATCAGACACTAGAACTGATAGGAAGATTTGTTTCAGGATTTTTGCATCCCTCTGCTGTTTTAACCTGCTGCTGCTGCTGCTGCTGCTAAGTCACTTCAGTCGTGTCCAACTCTGTGCGATCCCATAGACGGCAGCCCACCAGGCTCCCCCCATCCCTGGGATTCTCCAGGCAAGAACATGGAGTGGGTTGCCATTTCCTTCTCCAGTGCATGAAAGTGAAAGGTGAAAGTGAAGTTGCTCAGTCATGTCCGACTCCCAGCGACCCCATGGACTGCAGCCCACCAGGCTCCTCCGTCCATGGGATTTTCCAGACAAGAGTACTGGAGTGGGGTGCCATTGCCTTCTCTGTTCTAACCTAATCAGTTCTAAATGATTCATTTTCCCCTTGCTTCTCAGTTTTGGGTGTGGGCTGTTGAAAAGCAGGCCTGTCCTCTGACTCATTCTTTTATCACCTTTGATGTTGGAGAACTCACTTTTGCTGAAATAGATCATGTCCTTTTGATCCTTCATGACTCTTAAAGGACTCCATCAGATAATGCCTACCCTCCTGCCTCTCCATTCCACACACTGTCCCCTTTGAGAGCCATCCATCCTCTCTCCCAGATCAGCTCTTAGCCCTGCAGAAAGAGATAATCCCCTTTCTCGCTTCTGGTTGATGTTTTGCCTGCAGCAAAAAGCCAGGGCTGATGAATATACGTAAACACACACACACACACACACACATACACACACACAAGGCGGGGGCTGAGAAGTACTCAGACAGTTTTCCCAGCCTCCAGCATGGGCTGTTCCCATGAGAAATACAACACAGAGCAGGTGCCCTCGGCACTACCTTCTTCTTGTAACCTAACTACAACCCTTTAGCTGAAGAGGGAGGGGAGAAAGTGGGTGAGTCTAAGTCTCTGATTAATTTCTATTGCTCACGCTTGATAGCACACCTGAGTGCACGCAGAAATTGCTCTGTGTGCATGCGCACGTTTGCGTGTAGTGCTCCTCTACTCCTCATCCTCCTAACCTCCAGGATCCAGAACACCACTTTCTTAACTCCATGGTCATTTGCATGAGCCCCTCTGAAAACCTCCTTGTTCAGCAGTTTGGAGGACAGAGGTTGGGGGTGGGCTTGCAGCAGAGGCCCTTCAGGACCCTGCAGGGCCCAGTTCTGTGATGTCAAAGGGCAGGCGTGATGAAACCACATTGATCTGCATTTGACTCTTTTCTGAGGGACTCAGGGGCCGCCTTCTTCCTTCTTGTGGGTTGTATGCATTACTAGCCTCCTACACTTAACTTATTTCTCAGAATTTAAAGCCCCATCAAAAATACACAAGCTAGGGAGTTTTGGGGAGAATGGATACATGTATAGGTATGGCTGAGTCCCATTGCTGTCCACTTGAAACTATCACAATGTTGTTAATTGGTTATACTCTAATATAAAACAAAAAGTTTTAAAAAATAAAATACACAAGCTACCCAAAGTAAAATAAAACTAAGAAGCAGTAATTGATGTTCACGCCACAGAATGTCATGTAGCCATATAGAGGAATGAAGTGCATTCACACCAACTATAACATGGCTGAACTTGGAAACTGTTATGCTAAGTGAGAAGACAAACCCAAAAAGCTACATATTGTATCATTTATACGAAATGTCTAGAATAGGTGAATCTGTAGAGACATTAATGGTTGCCATTAGTAGGAATTGCTAACAGATACTGGGTTTCTTTTGAGGGTGATGAAAACGTTCTAGATTTAATTAGCGGAGATGGCCTTACAACCCTGTGAATATACTAAAAATGACTGAATCATATACTATAAAAGGCTGAATTTTATCTTATCAGAATTATATCTCAATTAAAAAATAATGGTAGGAAAAAACAGATATAAAGATGGTGGTTAGAGTCATGATTATGAGAGGACCCATGAGAGCTCAACGGCAACCCACTCCAGTGTTCTTGCCTGGAGAATCCCAGGGACGGGGAAGCCTGGTGGGCTGCCGTCTATGGGGTCGCACAGAGTCGGACACGACTGAAGCGACTTAGCAGCAGCAGCAGCAGGAGAGCTCAGGGAAAACCGACTCCCCAGGAGGGGCCCCACCTGGGCCAGGCAGGAGGCAGAGCTGACGCTTAGAAGAGACGTACAGAGGAGGGTTTTAACATGCTAATAGTGTCCTTCACTGCTCCTAATTTAAAGAGCTATTACTTTCCTTTAAAGAAAACTTATTTGGGATGATTCAAATTTACAGAAAAGCTTCAAGAGTGTAACCAAGAGTATCTACACACTCTTCACCAGAGGCGTGACCAATGGTTAACATTTTGCCTCATTTGCTTTATCATTTGTTCTTACTCTTTCTAGTATATACACATTTTTTTCTGAGCAATCTTAACGGTTACCCCTAAACAATTCAGTGTGTATTTTCTAAGAATTAGGATGTTCTCTTATATAAGCACAGTATAGTTATCAACCTCTACAACTTTAACATTGACACAGTACCTGTATCTAATTTACCACAAAAGGCTGTTTTTATTGTTGTTTTCTTGTGGCCTTAATGACTTCAGTGCCTTAAAGTCTCATAACCTGGCTTTCTTATTGCCAGCTTTTTCAAAACGTGTTTCTGCAGGAACACATTCAGGTAAGCAGATTCATTGACTGGCTGTCATGGGCTGTTTTTAATGATGTTAACTTCATGGGCTTCCCTGGTGGCTTAGAAGATAAAGTGTCTGCCTGCAATGTGGGAGACCCAGGTTTGATCCCTGGATCAGGAAGATCCCCTGGAGAAGGAAATGGCAACCCAGTCCAAAACTCTTGCCTGGAAAATTCCATGGACAGAGGAGCCTAGTAGGCTACAGTTCATGGGTTCCCAAAGAGTTGTACACGACTGAATGACTTTACTTTGGACATGGTGATGGGGAAATTGCAGTGTGAGGCCAACTTCCTTCTTTAATTTCCTACAAGTCATCCTCTTCATCTTCATGGAACACTACTCTCCCTCTTCAGCATGGCCCAGAACCACTGGTTTTCCTCTGTTATATCCATCTCCTCAAACTCAAGATCTGTGAAGGCAATTGAATCTCTTTTTGAAGCCTCCTCCAATGCATGGATAAAGGACACCAACTAAAAGCAAATTGAGTGGTGGCATTTTAGTTCTTATAACCATTTTCTTCTCCCTTCTGATAGTTTGCTTCATGTAGGAGTGAGGCTACAGTATCATAGGTATTAACACAATTCGTTAGTAACCAATTTACTCTGGGTCAGAATAACTTTTAGTTGAAGAAGGCTGAGTGCCGAAGAATTGATGCTTTTGAGCTGTGGTGTTGGAGAAGACTCTTGAGAGTCCCCTGGACTGCAAGGAGATCCAACCAGTCCATTCTAAAGGAGATCAACCCTGGGCTTTCTTTGGAAGGAATGATGCTAAAACTGAAGCTCCAGTACTTTGGCCACCTCATGCAAAGAGTTGACTCATTGGAAAAGACCCTGATGCTGGGAGGGATTGAGGGCAGGAGGAGAAGGGGACGACCGAGGATGAGATGGCTGGATGGCATCACAGACTCAATGGATGTGAGTCTGAGTGAACTCTTGGAGTTGGTGATGGACAGGGAGCCCTGGCGTGCTGCGATTCATGGGGTCACAAAGAGTTGGACACGACTGAGCAACTGAACTGAACTGAATCTTGTTCCTTAACATGAGTTATTAAAAGAAGACATTGGGACAAGCCCTCATGCACCAACATTTTTCTCCTTTGTTCCTTCCACAAATTTTTAAGCCTCTACTACCTGTGAGGCCTGGGAGCTATTGATAAATAATGAATCAGAACCCCTTTCCTGCCCTCAAAAATCTCACAGCCTTTTGAAGTAGCAGACAAGTAGATGACAATTACCATCTATTGTCCATGTTAATGGACATGTGTACACTCCAGTGATACCAGAACTAAAGCAAGAAGGCGGGGTGACTAAGACACTGTCAAGAACTATCAGTGAAAAATATATACACATGCTCATTTATTTCCCCATATGGATTTATCCTCAAGATTCTGTTTCAACAAAATCATTTAACCACAGACTTATTCAACAGTTCTTCTCAGGGACCTCCTATATGCTGATGACTATGCTGAGTCTGTGGTTGAAGAAATGAACAGCTGCCATTGCCTCTTTTATGAAGCTTGTTGTCTCTTGCAGACAGACATTCATTCAGTCAACATACATTAGGAGTCCTTGATGTGTGAGACAATATGCGCTGGGGGACTGGAAGGCACTGTCCTTGCCCAAGCAGAAGAGTGAGTCCTTCCTTGTCTATTTGGGAGGAATCTCTGGAATATTTCAGATAATAAATTCCTCCCAAAAGGACAAAAAGAACAACCTATGAATTAAGCTTCTCTAAGACATTAAAAAATGTGAGGCTTGGGATGGCCCTGAAGGAAGAAGAGATATAGTTTCTTTGTTAAATACGTAAAATTTTATTGCTACATTAATTGGGGGAATATTAATATATATACATGGTTTAAAAAAATTAAACACTAAAAGTGAAATTTCTTCCTATCCTGGCCCCCAGCCCCTCAGTTCCTTCCCCAGGGACAACCACTATTAAAGATATTCTTGCCTCCTTGCAGAGAACATATTCAAAACATATGCGTGCATCCCTAATCCCTCTTTCTTTCATGTACATGGCCCTCCTCCTTGCTTCTTTAACTTAAACTATACACTATGGAGACCGCGCTTCTCCATAATATAGAACTGCCTCCTCCTTCCAAGAATCACAGAACAGGGAGGAACCAAACTATATTTAACCAGCCGTGCATTGATGAGATTTATGAGGCTTCCAGGCCTTTGCTGTAACAAACAATGCTGTGATGGGCTGAGGAGTTAAATAAGGAGAAATAAAATTGTACATAAAATATATAATTTTGTCAAGGTCAAATATTATTTTAAGAAATAGGTAGACTTAACAATCTGTATAAAACAGATTTCTACCAAAAAAAAAAAAAAAGACCTGAAGTTGCAAGGACAGTGAATTAAAATAAACACACAGGTTTGTTTATCACCAACTGGGTTTGCAAGATAGAGGGGAAAATAAATGTCTGGTCTTTAGCATATCATTCATAGAGGTATAATATGGTTCGCACATACTTGGAAGAAAACCAGCTCACATCAGGATCATACTTGAGGAATGGCAGTACCCACACACCGCCACTGCCTGGATGGGAATATCATCACTTCACGTGCAAGCCTTATGTGCGCACAGAGGTGGGTGGCTTGGAGGACCACTTAGGGATAGCACAGATTGTCCCTAGGCAAGTAAAAGACAGATAAAGAGGGAAACAGAAGGAGAGTGGGGCGGGGTGTGACCTTTGTAAATATGTAAATTTAATAAGAGGTTGGAGCCTCTTGTGGCATCTCCAACCCGCTGGTCAACTCAGCCAGGTTGTCCATCACAAGCTCTGCATCTCTGCTACCTTCTCTGTGCTAATTGGTCAGCAAGGCTGCCTGGAGGAAACCCAAGACCAAGGGAAAGTCCACCTCCTGGTTCTGGATGACAAGGTTAGCTTTGGAGTGATCTATGCAGCCCCCTGCTAACTAGGGAGTTTCCCTGCCTTTGTTCTTGCCCTCCAATGGGCAGTCCTCCAATGTGTTTCCTGCAGGGAGAATTCCCAGAAGTAGAATTTCTAGGTCAATGTTATATTTTCAAAGGTAATGTAAAATTGCCCTCAAAAAGAGGTCATACCAATCCCCAAGAGGGATTCATACCAATTTATATACCCATTGGCCTTGTATGAGGGCCCATGTTTCTCAGCATCCCCTCCAACTCAGTGTGTTATTAGACTCTTTGATCTTTGACCACAGGATGAATTGTATCTGAAAAACAAACAACCTTAAAATGTGCATCTCTCTTATTATAAGTGAGGTTGAATATGTTTTTTATGTTTAAAAGCCACCTGCTAGGGTGGTTTTGTTTTTGTTTTGTTTTGTTTTTGCCTGACTTTAAATTCATTTATTTTTAATTGGAGGACCACTGCTTTACAATATTGTGTTGGTTTCTACCATAGATCCACATGAATCAGCCATAGGCAAACATATATCACCTCCCTCTTGAACCCCCCTCCCATTTCCCACTCCATCTCACCCCTTTCGGGTGTCACAGATCACCGGGTTTGAGCTCCCTGCAAAATACAGCCAAATTCCCACTGATTATCTATTTTACACACGGTGATGTATGTTTCCATGCTACTCTCAGCCCGTCCCACCCTCTCCTTCCCCTCTTGTGTCCACAAGCCTGTTCTTTATGTCTGCGTCTCCACTGCTGCCCTCCGAATAGGTTCACCATACCATCTTCCTAGATTCCTGTGTGCGTGTGTATGTTAACATACAATATTTATTTTTATCTTTCTGACTTACTTCACTCTGTATAATAAGCTCTTAGGGTGTTTTTTTTCTCCTTATAAGTTGTTGGTTTGGTGTCCTATGTTGAATTTCCTATTATATTAATGATTTTCGCCTCCTTGATTTACAGGAGGGCTTCCTTTGTGGCTCAGCTGGTAAAGAATCTGCCCACAATGTGGGAGACATGGGTTCAATCCCTGGGGTGGGGAGATCCCCTGGAGAAGGGAAAGGCTACCCACTCCAGTATTCTGGCCTGGAGAATTCCATGGACTGTGTAATCCACAGGGTCACAATGAGTCAGACACGACTGAGCAACTTTCACTTTCATTTTGTATATAAGGAAATCAGGTCTTTGGTCTGACATGAGTTACAAGTACTTTTCCCAGTTTGTTATGTATCTGTTGACACAGGTATTTTTCCCTCCCAGAAATTTTACATGGCAACATAGTTAAATTCATCATCATTTTCCCCCACTGATCTAGAATACTGTCTTTACCATATGGTAAAATGGAAGAATAGAAAACTTCCCAAGAGAACAGAACTAGCCATGATTAGCCGGTCTGGCTGGAATGAAGAGTGTGTGTGGAAAGGAGTCTGTGGCAGGGTAGAGAGGGTGATGCTGACATGGCTGTGGCTTGAGGCCTCTGCCCTGGAGCCAAGCAGGAGCCGGAGAGTGGCTGCAGGATCTACAGCTGCAGGTTACATGCGTTCAGTCCCCATCGAGACCATGTGTTTGACTTTGTCTGGAAACCTTTCATTACAGACTCTGGTCGTCTGGGAAGGCGATGCCCTTGTGTGTGTGCAGAAGGGGGAAAAGGAGAACCGAGGCTGGAAGCAGTGGGTTGAGGGAGACAAGCTGTATCTGGTAAGTCTCAGGGTCCACCCAGCTCCCCTCTACTGTGCTTTTGCCAACTGCTGGTTCACCTCGCCATGCACTTGGACAAGAAAAATGGCCCTCCCTCCTCCCTAAGCTCCAGCCAAACAAGTGTGGTCATACAGTTAGAAAGTCATTCCTTTCTGGCTCAGGGGACTCCAGGAGGAACTCTATGTGGCTATTTCTGTGAATGGCTGCAATTAAAAGGAAAGTTCAAAATGCTGAGTTAGGAAGCTGAAATCCAAGGAGAAATGTAGAGAGTCTGTTAAAGACCAGCTAGGGAGAAATGTGAGGCACAGAATTAAGAGGCCCTGAAGGAGGCTGAGACCAGGCCTCAGTGATGTGAGCCTCGAAGGAGCGGGGTCACCATAAGGGTGGGATGTCGTGGGGACAAGTTGTACTGGGGGCAGCTGGGCCTGGGAATTGCCTGTAGACCACAGGTACTCCCCTCCCATTCCAAAGTACATCCACCTGATCCCAAAATATTTTATGTTAATTTGGCACCAGAACAGAGCAGTTGGAACGATTGCTGATTTCCTTGAATAAATTATACCTGTCTAGATAGCTTAATTTTTCACACTTCAGTCTTTAAAATCGATGCATCCAACATTCAAAGAGTGAAAAATCTTTCACTCCTTCATGCATTCAGTCACTCATTTGTTAACTGAATGACTCATTCAATGGATGGCTCTTCACTCATTCATTCATTCACCTGTAGTGTCCGGCAGATACCTGCCTCTAGCATCAGTATTCAGGTCACAGGGTCCTTCAGAGCCAGCCTCGCCTCACCTGAGATCTTTATTTCAAAGGCAATGTCAACCAGTGATGAATGGGAGGCAGTCACCATGTTTTTCATCGATGGTTTTCCCTACGTGCTCTGGTTTGGATGATAGATTTTTTTAATTGTAATACAAACCCTGGTGGTCGCTGGGGCTAAGACAATGGATTCATTGTCAACTGGAAAGATTTTTCTGGTTGTCCCACACTCACGTTTTTCCTCTTCCCTCAAAGGGTCATGAGATGTGGGTAAGGCCTGGGGACTCCCTGTGTCCAGATGAAAGGCCAGCATCTTTCCTACCCAGGCAGGCCTGGAGGAGCCCTTCTGCAGCCCTACTACCAGAGGCCAGAAAACCCCTCACCGGGCCTTCCAAACACTCCCCTTTCAGATTCTTCCCTTTACCGTGGCTTC
This sequence comes from Aepyceros melampus, assembly GCA_006408695.1. Taxonomy (NCBI): domain Eukaryota; kingdom Metazoa; phylum Chordata; class Mammalia; order Artiodactyla; family Bovidae; genus Aepyceros; species Aepyceros melampus. Next base: position 281,322 of record SJXQ01010319.1, on the reverse strand, counting down.
GCTGCCTTTTGTAAATTAAGCGATGTTGCTTTAATCATGAGAGTAGGAGAAATCCCGCCCAAGAGGGTAATTTCTTTGCATTTTTCATTTTTATAGCTGTTCAAGCTCAATTCAAGTGTCAAAATCAAATTACTGCTACCTGCAGGGCACGCCAGCTGATTGGGTCTCTGAAATGCTCTTTGCCTGGAATGACTGTCCTCTTTATTCCAGCTCCCCTCCTCTCTGACTCGGGCACCCAGAGGGCTGGGGGTGGGTGGAAGGAAGGCCTGGCTTGTTAATCGCTCATCTGCTTTTTGATGTTGCAGGAACTGACGTGTGGTGACCAGGTGTGCCGTCAAGTGTTCAAGAAGAAGTGATGGTTTGAGGAGGGCCTACTGGGCATGCACTCCATGCTCCCCATGAAGAGTTCTCTGCCAGCATTGGGGAGCAGCCACGGGGACCCTGCTGGTCCTGACAGAGCCCATTAAGATATCTGGGCCTCTCCCACTTCTGAGAAGGTCCACACTATGTCTATGGAGTTTGTTTCCCCCCTGAATAAACCTTTTTTTTCTTTCAGTTCAGTTCAGATGCTCAGTCGTGTCTGACTCTTTGTGACCTCATGAACCGCAGCATGCCAGGCCTCCTTGTCCATCATCAACTCCCGGAGCTTACTCAAACTCATGTCCATTGAGTCAGTGATGCCATACAACCATCTCATCCTTTGTCGTCCCCTTCTCCTCCCACCCTCAATCTTTACCAGCATCAGGGTCTTTTCCAATGTGTCAGCTCTTAGTATCAGATGGCCAAAGTATTGGAGTTTCAGCTTCAACATCAGTCCTTCTAATGAACACCCAGGACTGATCTCCTTTAGGATGTACTAGTTGGGTCTCCTTGCAGTCCAAGGGACTCTCAAGAGTCTTCTCCAACACCACAGTTCAAAAGCATCAATTCTTCGGTGCTCAGCTTTTTTATAGTCCAACTCTCACATCCATACTTGACTACTGGGAAAAGCATAGCCTTGACTAGACGGACCTGTGTTGGCAAAGTAATGTCTCTGCTTTTGAATATGCTGTCTAGGTTGGTCATAACTTTCCTTCCAAGGAGTAAGCGTCTTTTAATTTCATGGCTGCAGTCACCATCTGCAGTAATTTTGGAGCCCCCCAAAATAAAATCAGCCACTGTTTTGAATGTTTTCCCATCTATTTCCCATGAAGTGATGGGACTGGATGCCATGATCTTAGTTTTCTGAATGTTGAACTTTAAGCCAACTTTTTCACTCTCCACTTTCACTTTCATCAAGAGGCTCTTTAGTTCTTCTTCACTTTCTGCCATAAGGGTGGTGTCATCTGCATATCTGAGCAATCTTGATTTCAGCTTGTGCTTCCTCCAGCCCAGCGTTTCTCATGATGTACTCTGCATATAAGTTAAATAAGCAGGATGAGAATATACATGGAACCAGTCTGTTGTTCCATGTCCAGATCTAACTGTTGCTTCCTGGCCTGCATACAGATTTATCAAGAGGCAGGTCAGGTGGTCTGGTATTCCCATCTCTTTCAGAATTTTCCACAGTTTATTGTGATCCACACAGTCAAAGGCTTTGGCATAGTCAATAAAGCAGAAAAAGATGTTTTTCTAAAACTCTCTTGCTTTTTTGATGATCCAGCAGATGTTGGCAATCTGATCTCTGGTTCCTCTGCCTTTTCTAAAACCAGCTTGAACATCTGGAAGTTCACAGTTCATGTATTGCTGAAGCCTGGCTTGGAGAATTTTGAGCATTAAAAAAAAAAGACATCTGGTGGGTTTTAAACAGGAGTGTGTAACAGTAACAGACACAGTCTTCCTTCCTTGAAAGCTGGCATTAAACCAAAATCAAAAATCATTCCTCTTCTTTGAAACCCTTTAATCTGTTCCCATTTATTTCTAAAACTGTCGGTTTTATTCATAAGCATAAGTGATTAGCTACACGGTGGTTTTCTGTGAAGCTATTATATTGTCTATTTTTTAGTTTAGTTTAGCCTTGTTTGTTTGTTGTTAGTTTCTGTGTGGGGTTGTTTTACCTGGAAACATTCTCTGACCAACACAGCAGCCCCTATGAATTCTTGGACATTGCCTACTTGAGATTCATTCCTTTGGATAGCACGCCTATGTCTTCAAGGTTCTATTTTAAGAAGCATATGCCTTCCAGTTTGTTCTTTCCCTGGAGGAGCCTGAGTGGAACTACCTCTAAAAGCCTCTGCAGGTCTGCAGTACCTGCTCTTGGTTCAGGTCAGCCCTTTGCCCTAGAGCTCCAGGCAGACCAGCATGCTGGCAGAGAGGTCACGAAGCTCTGCAAGGTAACCTGAGTTCAGATCCTATTGCGCCACGTCTTATGGGGTCACCATAGGCAGATCATTTGACTCTCTATCCTTGTTTTCCTCCTCCATAAAATGGAGAAGATAAAAATAACATCTTCTCCACTGGGATGGGTCACTGTGAGGATTAAGTAAGTTAACACAAACAGATTGCTTGGAAGGGCTCTCCTAGCTCTAGTCATTATGTAGAGTTACTCCCTCTACAACCCCAGGGGTCCAGATGAGTGGATGCTAAGTAGCAAGAGGTCAGCACCTCCAAGGCCTCCTGGTGCTTCCAGAATGTTAGGTTCGTTACTCTGAGAAGCACTGTATTTTCCTGCTGGGTACACAAGTGAAATAGTGCACCTGAGACAGCAGAGTAGTTAATAGGGATGGATTTAAGGTGGATCATTCATGGGGTCCTGGGAAGGCATCTCCTCACTCCTCTGTAATGAGGCCTGGAATCTCACAATCAGACAAGCCTTGCCTTTGAAAAGTAGGCTCATGCCAGGAGGGGTACCTGGTAGTGTTAGCACACTCTGGTATGATTTGAATGATCATTGATCCCAAACATCCTAAATGGGTTTGGGGATGGAGAGAAAGGCTGTCAGCTGCCTGAGTGACTCAGGGTCAGTCTTGACTCGAGCCCTTGTGACAGGAGGCGGTGACATGGGCCTCCTGCAATCTGTGCTCCCCCAAAACCATGTGATGTCCAAGGAAGTGACCCATGGAGCTTCATGCTGGCTGGGGAGCCAGGGGAGGTGGGAGTTCTCTCCGTGGTTGTTGGGGGCAAGGAGCCTCCTAAGGAGGTGCAGGCCCATCTCCTGGGCAGGCCAGGGTCCAAGTGGATGAACTGGTGAAGGGGACCCTTGTCCCCAGCTTCCCAGGAGCCTCTCTGTGTTACTGAATGACCACGCCACCCCTAGTCTTACCCTTGCTCACTACAGCCTCAAATGACCCTCTCATTTGTCCCCCAAGAAAACCCTATTGAATGAGGTCACTGGGGACTAGCTGAAAAGTATTCTTCACACATAGGGGTTATATTTATTAGTAATTCTTGATCCTATTTTCTGCAAAGTGTATTCTAGGGAATGGTAGCCCCTCAAGATTCTGCACAAATCTTCGTGGTCAAATGAACTTCAGAAATGCTGAGACCTACATCCTCTTCTTAGGAATGCAGAGTGAGAATTAGTGTCTTTAAAGCCCTGCAAAGTCCTTTAGCCAAGAAGCTTGGCCTTAAACCCCAGCACCCCCTCCACCCTGCAGTGTTTCCTGTCCACAGGGTGTTTTGGAAACACTGTACATCTGCATTCAATGAGAGAGAACAAATGACTTCATTTAAAACCCTCATTTCCCAAGTGGGATTTTCTCAGTATATTTTTTTCCCACAAATGGAGAGTAACTGACGTGAAAGACTTGCTGTGGCGGGATTCATGCTACTGATCACTCTTTTTCAACTAAAATGCATCTGAACTCATCAGATATGGTCAAATGAGAGGTACCCATCGTATCTATTTTTTATGATTTTGTTTATTTATGCTTTAACTTTATTTGGCCACACCATGCAGCATGTGGGATCTTAGTTCCCTGACCAGGGATCAAACCCATGTCCCCTGTATTGGGAGTGTGGAGTCTCAACCACTGGACCACCAGGGAAGTCCCTAGAGGTTCCTATATTAAAGCCAGGGGAAATATTTGGGACCGGGCTAGTCACCCAGTCCTGCACTCACTGTGAGTGAGGTAGAGCAAGTTGCCTGCCTCCTATTTCTGTTCTTTAAGCCTATTTCAAAACCAAATCATGACAGGGTTGCCTCACCCCAATACTGACAAGATTGTCTGGTAACAGAGTGGAAGGGGTCACGCTGGTGGGAAAGACTCCCAGACTTTCAGGACCCCTGCCTTCAGAGTGTGTTATAAGGCTGGGGTTAACGATAAACCTGGGAGCTGAATCTTGAAAGTTAAAGAGAACTTGTCACGTGAAAATCTCAGCTCACAAATGGGCAGCGCTGCCAAGTGGCTCATTGTGGACTTACATGTCAGCCCTTGGATCAAATCCTGCCCCATCTCTCTCTAGCTGTGTGACGGTCTGGCAGTTACTTCTCCTCTCTGAGCCTCCATCTATCAGCAAAGTGAGGAATGTGGACTGTGATTCATGAGGAATAGTCAGGATTGAGTAAGATCTTGGCACAGTGACCGAAACAACAGCCAGTATCATTATTATCCTCAATGCTCTGTATCTGAGGATTCCAAACTTGGACCAGCAATTGGCTGAATTCATGGATTCAAAACCTGCAGATATGGAGAGTCAACTGTATTATGACGTTTTTTGTAAGGGATATAAGCATTTCCAACTTTTTGTTTCCATGGGTGGCCTAGAATCAACCCCATGAATACTAAGGGACAAATATGTGTGTGTAAATATACAGATATATATACATATACGAACTTCCCTGGCAGCTCAGACGGTAAAGAATCTGCCTGCAATGTAGGAGACCCAGGTTCAGTCCCTGAGTCAGGAAGATCCCCTGGAGAAGAGAATGGCAACCCCAACCCACTCCAGTATTATTGCCTGGAAAATCCCATGGGCAGAGGAACCTGGCAGGCTACAATCCATGGGGTCACAAAGAGTCAGACACGACTGAGTGACTAACACACACATATATGTATACACATTCTCCATCCCAGTTCCACATATTTATACATACATATATAATAAGTGATTCCCTCATTAAAATTATTTGCTTTCTAAAAGCTTTAACCCTAAGATTCTGACTATAGTCCTCCAAAGTAAAGATCACCAGGAGGACTTTGATTAGAAACACAGGTTCCTGCCCTCCCTTTCAAGATTCTGGCTCTGAGGTCGCAGGCACAGTCCAGAAATGTGTGTTGCTATAAGCTCCCCAGATGAGCACCCACGGGTGCTTGGCAAGCACATTGACAAACACTACCTTGTTCAGGAAAGCACGATTGATTCCCTTTACATACACACTATCAAGCAAAAGCCAGGCCCATCTCTGCAGGTGGCCAAAGGTCATGCGAACCACCCACATGTTCTTCCTGCTGTGTGGAATCGGGACTGCTGCCCGTGTGGCTGAGCCCTGTAACTGAAGTGATGTCACACTCTCTGAAGCTGATTTGTGACAGGGGAGGCATTCAGGCCCTGGAGGATGATGCTGGATGATGGGGACAGGCACAGCAGAGAAGGAAGTGGCCGAAGCAGGAGGCAGAAAGGCAGCGAGGGCTCGGGGTGGTGGGAGTGCCACACCTACCTGTGATGGTAAGTGAGGAGCTGGGTGAAGAAGGTAGTTACTCAATCAAGGTTATGAAGGTCTTGCTGGGCCTCAGTGGGAGCATCATGGGGGCCAGTGCAGGCTTCTGAGAGCCAAGTGATGTGATTCAACTCACAGGCCAGCAGCGATGCTCGGCCACTGTTGGCAGGAGGGATGGAGGTGAGGACAGGGACTCAGGCTGCAGCAATAAGTCATTCATATGAAGAAGCTATGAGGGATCCATGTTAGGGCCAGGAGTGGTTGTAGGATGCAAGCGAGGAAGATGAGAGATGATGGGAGGGGCCCCTGTACTAGGTGGTGGTTGCATGAAGCTCTGAGAGGAAGTGAGGCCACAGGGTAGTGTGAGTTTGGGGAAGAGGGAGATGGAGCCTCAACGCAGCTTAGCAGCCGAGGGGAGAGAGGGCCAAAGAGAAGATCACGGGCTTGGGTTAGGCCTGATGCACAGGACGTGACAGAGAGTGACTGCAAAGCTCACGTGCCTTTCCCATCACCCACTGCCATGCTCCAGTGGCCAAGTGTCACCTCCTACATCTTACCTCCCTGCTGGGGCAGGAGGCCAGGCTGGGGCTGAAAGAGGGCCAGGCTGCAAAGACACTCGTGAGGCCAGAAAGTGATGATGACACCAGGAGGGAGGAGAGGGAGGAGGAGAGGGAGGATGAGAGGGAGAAGGGGAAAAGAAAGGAGAGGACAGGATGGGAGAGGGGAGGGAGAAGGGCCTAGGGAGGAGAGGGGAAGGGAGGGGAGGGAAGAGGAGAATACGAGAAGAGGGGACAGGAGGGGAGAGGAGGAGAGAGGAGGTGGGACTTGGGATGGAGCCTTGAGTAAGGGCAGAAGAGAGATGCAGACACAACCTTGACTAACCAGGCAGAGCAGCAGCAACTGAGACACGCCCCAGAGACTTTCTCTAGTTTTGCTCCCCCTACACGCACCCTGAAGCATGAGCGCGTGCTCAGACACTTCAGTCGTATCGGACTCTCTGTGACCCCTTGGACTGTAACCTGCCAGGCTCTTCTGTCTGTGGGATTCTCCAGGCAAGAACACTGGAGTGGGTTGCCATTCCCTTCCCCAGGGGATCTTCCCGACCCAGGGATCGAACCCGGGTCTCCTGCATCTCCTGCATTGCAGGTGGATTCTTTACCACTGAGCCACCTGGGAAGCCATACGCATAGGAAGTTTTCTTTAAATGAAATTGGCAAGTCAATACAGAGCAGGTATGTCTACAGGCGCTCAGTAGACCTGGGTCCTTAATTGGTGTTCAAAGAGAGGATACAGGCACTTTTGCTAAGTACCTCATCAGTGCTAGAACACTTTCTAAGACTAGGACAGAGGATCCCATTTTACAGAAGAGGAAAGCTCTGACTGGCTCCAAAACTCACCCAGAACTTCACATCTGGTAAGTCATAGAGCAGAACTTGAACCCAGCTGGGTCTGTCACCAGAGTCAGAGACCTTCCTGGGGGAGGTGGCCCCTTGGCAGGAAAGGGTGGCTCTCCCCATTCCTTGATGTCCAGACCCACCCCAGTAGGCTCTGGACCCCTGGATACTCAGGAGACCAAAGGCCATTTCTTCCTCGTTATTTGAAATCAGGTTTTATTTTTCTTAAATTAACATTCACTATGTCTCTTCCAAGACTAAGTCTGTGGACAAGACGTCACTGAAAGTGACTTGTTTGCATTCTCCCGGTTGGGGAGTTGAGTCACGCCTCTGTAAAGAGGCTGGCAGAACTGATGTACAGAGCAGGCTTCCTGGAACTGGTTTTTCCATTTGAACTGGCTCTTTTCATTCATGATTTGTGAATGGTTAGAAGGTCAGGGGTTAGGGATATTTAATTTTGGCTCACTGATTACATTGGTTATGTAGATGGATGCAGTTAAAAGCTGGGGCTTAAGAAAAGGAAATAGAAATGAACTAGACAGAATTTTCAAGAACTTCCAAGATTTGGTCATGGATTTTCTGGGGCTGGCCTCGCTTTACTTGCTCCTCACGCTTCTTGGATTGCCAAGGTTATGGAAAGTGAAGGGGCACCAAGGAGAAAACCTGGAAAAGATGGTCAAATTCCACCTTTTTTTTTAGACTATTCTAACAGAAAATGCATTCGGCCAATAAGAGATTAGTGAGCCTGCCAGGGTCAGAGGCTGGAGACACAAATGTGTCAGTTTACTGCTGTTAGGGAAACAGCCTTGCTAGGCATTTCATGAAGGGGATTCAGTACTGGGAATTGCTTACACAGAAGATGGAAAGCTTAGAAGTCTAGTAGGAGATGTGGAGCATCCAGAAGCTTGGCAATGGCAGGAAACTGCCAGTACCACCTACAGGGATGGATGCATCAGGAGGAACATAGTTATCAGAAGTCAGAAGCCAGCTGCTGGGCGGGGCTGGACCACAGCAGGAGGAGCTATCAGAGAAGGCCAAAAACAGAAGATGGAAGAAGAGGTGGACAATCACCCTGTCTTCTTCTTCTTTCCACTTTCCAATCTCCCATCAGTCCTCCCACAAGTAGGAGTAGCCCAAAGCCTGCTGCCAGGAAGCCTGGGAAATGGAGTTCCCAGCAAGGCAGAGCAGCACAGGGAAAGGAGGGGAAGGAATCTGAAAGCAAAGGGCACGAGAGGCACTAGGGGGAGTGGCACTCAGGCACTGCCCTTCAGGAGCTTCCAGTCTGACTCAGGCCCCCTCTGCAGTACAGGGAAGAGGGGAAAGGTCATCATCAGCTGACCCCTCCTTGTGCCACAGGTGTGCCAGGTGCGTTCCGTAACGTGGTAGGTCTCTTAACCCTCAACACAACGTTGCGCAGCAGTTCCATCCCCACTTTACACAAAAGGAAACTAAGGCTTGGCAGGGCAGGGAGGGTGACAGCCAGGACATGGTGGGGGTGGGGAAGCTTTGGGTACAGCCTCACAGAGCCTGGGCTCCTGTTGGCATCCCCAGTGCTTGTGGCTGCCTGGCTCCGGACATCCATCACTCTTTGGGCAAACGTGACCTTTTCCAAATGCAGACAAACCTTAACCCCAATCTTAAAGGACAATGAAGTTAATAGAAAGCACTTACTGAACTGAAACAAAACAGACTATTTTATTCACTTTACTTTTAACTCCTATTAAGTACTTAAAAGCTCAATGGAAACGTTGTATTAAAGTTCACTGTTTTGGACTTTTAAAGCAATGGAAAGTTCTCTAAAACTTCCCCGGAGCCCAGATCTTTGGCTAACCGTGATCCCACAGGCCACACCACAGCTCTAGCAGATGTGCTTACCTGTGTCCAGGTGAGTGTGGGATGCAAGTGACTCTGAACCCTTTCTTTGTAGTACTTTCCAAATTGGTAATTGCTTATGGATTTGGAATTCCTCTTCTTTGTCATTTCCATCCGCCTGGATCACAGACTCCTCAAGGGCAGAAGCAGCTCTGGTTTGCATACCGCTCTCTGCAGCCTCCTATGCCTGCTGCTGCCTCTGCCCTTTGCCTGTCTGCATCGCAGACGTGGTCAGTCAGGAAGTATTCATTGGACACCTTGGTGCCAGGGCCTACGATGATGCAAACATTTTTCTTCATCAACCTATTCATTCCAGGAATGTTACTGATCATCTACCAGGCCCAGCAGGTGGACACTGATGGGACAGAGGGAAGCCCAGCAGCCATGTTACCCCCTCCCACATTTTTGGCCTCACAGCTTTGCAAGGCAGGCACCATTATCCACATTTATCAATGCAGCTCAAGCAGGGTGAGAAGGATTCCAAAAGCACACTCCTGATTTGGAAGTGACAGAGTCAGGCATCTCTTCTCCCTCCTCGACACGGTTCCTTCTCCTTGCTGGATGGGGCAGGAGGTAGAGGGAGAGCCTGCAAATTAACTGGAGAAATCAGAAGATGCTGCTGCTGAGACTCTCCTGGTGGTCCAGTGGTTAAGACTCCGTACTTCCTCTGCAGGGGCTGTGAGTTCGAGCCCTAGTCAGAGAATTAAGATCTTGTAGGCAGTGAGGTTAAAAAAAGAAGACGCTCTTGTTTTATGTGTTTTCCATAATGTTGCTGTTGTTGTTTAGTCGCTAAGTTGTGTCTGACTCTTTGGGACCTCATGGACCGTAGCCTGTCAGGTTCCTCTGTCCATGGGATTCTCCAGGCAAGAATACTGGAGTTGGTTGCCATTTCCTCCTCCAGGGGATCTTCCCGACCCAGGGATGCAACCCAAGTCTCCTGCATCTGCAGATTCTTTACCACTGAGCCACCAGGGAAGCATGATTAGAGAAGAAAATAAAAAACCTTATAATCCACTATCCACAGATAAACAAGATCTTGTCTGTAAGGCCCTTAACCCAGAGCCTGGCAGGTAACAGTCAGGCAGCAAATCTAAGACAGTAGTCTGTAATTCCTTTTTTTAAAGAATAAAATGAAACTATTTTTTAAAACCAGAAAGGAAAACTTTTGCCCTCCAGGGAACATTCAGCATTGTCTGGAAACCATTTTTGGTTGTTGTAACTAGGGGTGGAATACCCCAGGAATGCTAACACCCTACAACACACAGGACAGCCCCCCAAAAAGAGTGTTGTGTCCCCAGATCCAGAAATGCCGAGGATGAGAAGCTGGTCTTATGGAGACTTCTCTTGCAGCATCAATTATTTATTATAACATTATTTCCAGCAGACACAGAGTGATCAATTCCCTGGGTGATGACCTAGAATTAGTTGGAAGGCTCTTTTTTTTTTCCCCTTGTAACCTAAGTATAGGATTAATCGGCTTTACCCCAGGTTCATAGATGGCTTCAGGTGTTGCCACTGTCTGTCTCATCCCACGTCCCCTCTGCCTTCTTGGCTCACTCAGGGACCATGGAAGTTAGACAAGACCTACTTTTTTGCAGAGTCAGGACTTCCAAGACTTAGTTCCTACATTTTAAAAAGGATTTTTTTTTCAGATTAGATGACAAGTTAAGTATTTATTTACTTATTTGGGGGCACACCATGAAGCATGTGGGATCTTAGTTCTCTGAAAGAAAAGTGAAAGTCTTCTCCAGGGGATCTTCCCAACCCAGGTCTCCCGCATCGCAGGCAGATTCCCTACCAGCTGAGCCACAAGAGAAGCCCAAGAATACTGGAGTGGATAGCCTATCCCTTCTCTAGGGGATCTTCTCAACCCAAGAATTGAACTGGGGTCTCCTGCATTACAGGCAGATTCTTTACCAACTGAACTATCAGGGAAGCTGACCAGAGATCAAACCCATACCCCCGCAGGGAAGCTCGGAGTCCTAACCACTGGACCACCAGGGAAGTCCCTAACTCCTATTTTTAAGTGCTTGCCCTGTCTGAGTTCCTTCTCTCCCTGTTGCAGGCCTGGAGGCCCCTCTTAGCCCCGTTAAGACCTTTGGGGAATGTTAATGCACTTCCAATAATGGGAAATCTGAAAGCCCGTGCCATGTGACGTGAGCCCAGCCAGATTAGAACGACTTCAAATCCCTTTGGACTCAAGGAACAATGGCCTTGTCAGAACTGCAGGGATAATTAGAAAATGTGGTGCTACTTTCTCTAATCAGGGTGAGGTTCTGAGACTGCAGAGGCATCTACAGGGACATGGCTACATCTTCTCTACAGGTGAGGCTACAGAAGATCTTCCATGGTCAAAACTCGAGTCCCTTGACCAGAAGGCAGGTCCCCAGTTTCCTGTATGTTAATTACACTTCAATAGAGCTCTTTTTGGACCTTGTTATTACTCTGGCTATAAGGGTAGGGATTTCAATAAAATTCACAGAACTGAAGCTAAGACGTGACTTGGTGGTCATCTGACACACCTTCCCTGCTAGAAGCCAGAGAAGGGACTTGCTAAGATGCCTTAGTGATGAGGACACCGGGACTCAAACTCAGATTTTCCCGACTTTCACTCCACAACGCTTCCCAATTACTGTTCGGCTTAAGGGGAATAACCTCCTCATTGAAGACTTGCTGCCTGCTCCCATGCTCTTCTTTCCAAGTAGGGAGAAATCGCAAGGGGTCACTAAAAGGGCCACCTGACAGTCATGAAGCATCTTTCAGTTTGTGCAGCGTCTTCATACTTGTGTGCAATCTTTGTGAAAACCAGGAAGAAAAGGCAGGTAATGTCAAGATCCTCTTGGCAGATAAGAAAACTGAGGCCCAAGAGGGTCAAGTGACTTTTCCCAGGTCACTCCAATGCTTAGTGCAGAGCCGGGCCTCAGATGCAGGTCTCCCCTCTCCTCTGGGGACCACATTTGCTCTGGCCCCGGGAAATCCAAAAGGCAGGAGAAACCCCAAGGTGCCCAGAAATTCCTGGTGTGGGCCGTCCAAATTTGGGAGACTCTTTGGAAAAGGAGAGAAAGAGCCTGAAAGAACCAGGCACTCGCTGACCTGGAGGGTGGACATCTCAATGACCAGAGGAGCCCGCAGCCTTTGGGTGGCACCTGGAAGGTACAGGGCAAGGGGTGGAATGGATAGTCTCTGATTCTGGTTCTCTCATCAGAATAAGAAGGAGGAAAAGGCCATACACACCCATCTCCCTGTAACCCCTCTAGGTGGCAAAGGTCAGGCCCCGCCAGCCCGCAGGTGGACTCTGCTCCTTGAGTACTTTGAAAACCAGCTTGTTCAAAGTCCTGTTTTCATTATTTATTTTGTACCAAACATCAACAGGGAAACTTCATGGAAGGAACCACGTCTTCCAATGGATGAGTCAGTGTCTTCTCTTTGATGGCATTGATGGTCCAACTGAGAGCACTCATACCGATTGGCTCAGATGTGCTCAGATGGGCTTCTCTGCCACATAGCCTGGAGTTGAGGTGGGGGGCAGCTGCCCCAGCCTCCCTGCTTAGGAATGTGCTTCTCTCTCTCCTCCCCGTCCCCTTCCTATCACGCCCACACTAGAAGGACTTTGTCTTTAACTGATACTGGGGAGTTGTGAGACAAAGGTACTCAGAGGTGGGAAGGGAAAATGTGAAAAAGCAGGACTTGTGGGTAGGAAGCAGAGGAAGAGCTGGGTGATGGGGAGCTGCTGGTTAAAGGTTAAGGGCTGGGGGCTGGGATAAGTCTAGCACCAAAGTTCTAGGACGTGCAGGTGGCGGGGTTGTTATGTACAGAGGGCATTGTTATGTACCAGTCATATGCACAGCAAAAATTCAATCGTCTCTGGGCACTAGAATACAAATGAGCTCTGAGTGGGCAGGGAGGGGAATAAAGACCCGCTGCTGCTTCTCTGCTGGTGTGACCATGAGTTCCGGTGTGACCATGAGTGCACTCCTTAACCTCTCTGAACCTTGTTGTGGCATGTAGGTAGACTAATCCTTGCCCACCTCTCAAGGTTTCCATGGGTCTTTGTACGATCAGGCCACTCAAGATGCCCCTTCTCTTTATTTCTGGACATCCCCTGCCCGACTAGTGCCTGCTGCACCTACGCCCTCCGCACAGAACTGACCTTCCTGAGTGCTTGCGTCAGGCCCTACTAGTGGTTGCTCTTATCAAAGAGGATGCGAGGAGCGTGCCCGTCTGCTGGTTTCCCTGGTAACTAATGAGCCCATCTGACAACGATTCCCCTATAACTGCCAATCTCCCCTTCCCCTGGAGAGCGAAAACGTCTATGTCCTGCCTCTACTGCACACAGTGGGGTGTTGCTGTAAGTCCTTGCTTCAGACTCTATTGCTAACTCTGGGCTCTTTCTTTGGTCTTGAAGCTGGACAGCTCTTGCTGGCCTCCTGGGTTTAGCCTAACAATCTTCAAGAAGCTAGAAGATCTCATAGTCCTAAAATTCTGGGAGTGCTTCCCCTGAACTATGGTAAGGCATGTCTCTGTTAGGACATGCTGGGGAGTTGCTTGCCCACCCAATCCACAATTCTGCCCTGCGCCCCTCCTAGTTCAGTCTCGTTTGTTCTGGGACCCTCTCAGCTCTACAGGGAAACTGTGTTATTGATTCTGGGACACCCTAAGTTGCCCAGTCAGGCTGAAAGGATTTACATTTCATGATTGGGGAAGGGGACTCTTGCACTCATCCCCCACCCTCACAAGAAGGCAGAGACCAGCCATTTTCCCTGCAGCCGCCTTGAGATTCCTAAGAAAAGCATCTTGGGAGGCTGTCCACAGCAAGGATGCAGAGCCCAGACACAAGGACAGCCTGCATTCTTGACGACGTCATTGAGCCTCCTGTAGTCCCTTGCCTGTGTCGCTGAAGTTTGGCCTCTGTATCCTGACTCCAAACTGAATCTCAGAGACAGAGTTTGGGGTGAAGTAGAAAAGAATAGCTTTATTGCTTTGCCAGGCAAAGGGAGACACTGCAGCCTAATGCCCTTAAAATTGTGTGTCCCAACCTGGAGTGAGGAGTGAGGAGTTTTATAGAAATGGTTTCAAAGAGGGTGTGACCAGTTCATGGACCTTCTTCTTATTGGTTGGTGGTGAGGTAAGTGGGAGTTAGCATCATCAACCTTCTGGTTCCAACTGGTCTGTGGTCTGCGTGCTTATGGGCAGCACAAGTCAACTTCTCCCAACTGATGGGGGTTTTAGTATCTGCAAAACAACTCAAAGATATTGCTGTGTGTATCCTTTGATGGGAAACCAGGACCCTGCCCCAAGGCTGCACTATTTCTCCTTCGTGTCCCCACATCCCCTCCCTTCCATGATTAACAACTGTTTGAACCTGCCCATTGGAACTCAGGGAAGGTCTGAAGGCTGAATGAAGCCTATCTGTAAAAAAAGAAACTTTTTGGGGTGAAGGAGTGGGGAGAGGAGCAGAAAGGCTTTCACGCCCAGGAGCCTTATGGGGTCCTGCTCAGTTCCACCTGAAGCCTGCCTCCTCCTGTACCTCTAAAATTGTGAGAAAACAAATAGCCTTATGTTTCAAGCCTATTTGAATTGGAGTTTCTGTGACTTGCTACTTAAACATCTTAACTGCCCGTGGTGATGGTGTCTTTCCACACTAGCCACTGAAGCCATCCCGGGTGCTGCTGGAAACTGCCACACTTCTCCACATATGCTAGGATGCAAAGCAGTGACATGGTGGCGGGACAGAGCAAGGTCACCATCCCCCCCAAGATCAAAGGTCACTCTCAGGTCCTGCTCTTACCCAGGCCACCCCTCCTGCCAGCATGCCTTAGGTCCTAGAATGCCTGCCCCAAGTCTCTGCTCCCATTCTGTTCCTGAGTCTTCTCTAGACCTGGATTGAACCCTGAGCCCTGATGCATGAAGGCCCAGACCCTTGCCCTAGTGAGAAGGCTCCCCCCTTGGGCCCATATACTTGCTTCTACTCCAGACCCAGGAGTCCACATGACTCAGAGGGCCCCTCCATCTTGCAGGAAGCCCCCGCTCCTATCCTGGGGTCCGTGGCAGCCACTGAAGGGCTTCAAGTACTACAAAGCCCATGTTTTTATAGCTCCATGTTTCAAAAGACCCTACTGGTTGCCGTGTGGAGGGTGGACCATGGAGTGGGCCCGGTGGGCCTCTGTCTGGGCCTCCAGGACCCAGGGTCTGTGTCAGGCTGTAGATTGATGGGTCCTCTCTGGAGTTAAAACTTTGACACTGAGCTATCCTTTTGAAAGGAATAGTAATATAGTAATTGTTTATAGTAATATAGTAATAGTAATATGCTATATAATAGTATGTTATATAGTGATGAAGGCTACCATTTCTGAGTACTTATATCTGAGGCACAGTGCTGGGCCTCTCCCATCCATTCTCTTACTGAGTCCCATAATAACTCAGTAACCATTTTTGGTCCGCATTTTATAGAGGAGCCTCCCTGCTGTTCAGAAAGTTTAAGTAACCTAAGTGCCTGCAGCTGCAAAGCAGCTGACCCTTCAGTAAACCCAAATCCAAAGCGCCCATTGCTCTTAAGCAAGTGCTGGTTCCAGTCCTATACATCAACAGCACATTTCATAGTGCAGGAGAGGAGAAGTGCTGGCCAGTGGGGCTTTTTGAGGAGCATGCTGCCACATAAGCTTGCATTTGTTCATTGTTCACTGGTTGCAGAGCTTTCCCTGAAGAGGTCTCAGGGCCCTTCAGAATCCTGACCACCACCTCCAACCCCCGCCCTCCGCCCTGAGCTCAGGGATGTGAAAGTGATACATGTGGGAACAACCAGCCCCTTTGTATTTAGGTCATGCTCTCTTTATGGGTGGGTATGATGCAGGGGGGAAAGGATGCCAAAAAGTCCTGAGGCTCTTGTGTATCCAAGAGATGGGCCCTGGGTGAGCAAACAGTTCAGTCTACAAGCAAGACACCTCCAGACACAGAGGAGGAAGAAAAGTTTACTGGTTCTGTCTCCTTTGGATTTCTGAATGCCAGTGGGAAATTCAGAATCCAGCCAGACCTCAATCAGTAATGCTGTTAGCTCTCTAGAACCTTAGATTTTGTTTACATTCACTTGTCTTTTATTTTTGCTCATTTACCACCGTGCTTTGAAAATTGGTTCCGTCCCAAGTCAAGGAACTGAGATCTCACATTTGACAAGGCAACTAAGCCCTCAAGGCACAACTGCTGAGCCCACGAACTGCAATAAGGAGCCTGCATGCCGCCAAAGACCTGATGTGGCCAAATCATAGGTTTTAATTTTTTAAAAAGAGAAAAGAAACCTTCAGCTGATTGCACAGCAACATCCCTGATCAGCCCATTTTGGCCGGGTCCTGCCTTCCCCTGCAGTATTTCCTCTGATTCAGAGGCCAGGCAGGCCACCCCCAAGCTTGAGAAATCCCTGAAGAGTCTAGCTGAACCCCAGCTCCCAACCACAGGCCTTTCCCTCCCTGGTTTCAACTTTGTTAATTAAGAAAGCAGACCAGGCTTGGTGTGAGGGAGACTATTGTGCCTGCCTCTCAAAAGCAAAGGCCCCACTGTAAGAACCAGTTGGCATGGCGACTGAGCAGGAGGACGCTTTCAAAATGGGCAATTTAATTTAAAAAATCATTGCGTTTTTAACTAAATGTCACAGTCCCATAATTGTGAGGGCAGCTAATTGGGCAATTAATTGGAATCTTTTATTTCTGTTCTCTTGGTCCACTTAATGTCTGTGCATGTGTGTGCATGCATGCACACACACATACACGTAATCACTCACAGTATGGGCCAAGTTACTAATCCCATTGAGGAAAATTCTGAAGAGCTCAGTCTCAATGATTGACCATTTGATGGTGGTTGATTCATCAGTGTCATCACTTCCTAATCATGTTCAACCCAAGACACTGCCCCTAGAAGCCTCAATCCCCAATTTCCACACCAAGGATGTTGACAAGGGTCAAGGTATTGTCAAGCCCCCCTGCAGACACACCCACTGGACAGAGGTGAAATTTACCTGGTGGAGGGACTTGGACTTGTAAAGTTATCACCTGGACCTTCATGCAATTTTTAATTCTGAAGCCCTTGGGCTAGGCACACATCTAGGTTAACTTGTATAGCCATCTTTTTAAATCACTGCATGCATGCTCAGTCACTCAGTTTGCCCAGCTCTTCGTGACCCCATGGACTGTAGCACACCAGGCTCCTCTGTCCGTGGAATTTTCCAGGCAAGAGTACTGGAGTGGGTTGCCATTTCCTTCTCCAGAGGATCTACCTGACCCAGGGATTCAACCTGCATCTCCTGCATTGGCAGGTGGATTTTTTATCACGGAGCCACCAGGGAAGCCCTAACCTCAGTAAAAAATGCAGATATTGTCCTCTGAGAGAGAAATTGCCTGGACAGTGTGCAGGTATGTTATTTGCTCTGGTGAATCCTGGATTCCATGGTTACAGGCTTGGGGCCTGACTGGAACTCAGCCCTTTGAGTTCACCACTTTGATATAATAATTCCCATAAAATAATCTTTGTTTTGCATGCATGCTCAGTCATTTCCAACTCTTTGTGAGCCCATGGACTGAATATAGCCTGCCAGGCTCTTCTGTCCCTGGGATTTTCCTCTGCCCATACTATGTGGGCAAGAATACTGGAGTGGGTTGCCATTTCCTTCTCCAAGGGATCTTCGGGACCCAGGGATCAAACCCACATCTCCTGCATTGGCAGACGGATTATTTACCACAGAGCCACCTGGAAATTTTTGTTTTAAATGTTTCCAAAACTCTGATCCAGTGAACAACTCTGTTTTGCTGGGTTCCTGAGTAAGCTGACTTCAGAGGGAATATTTTCACCATACCCTGCCTGGGACAGACTCTCCCTCCAAAAACAATGTGGAGCGCTGTTCACTCATCTTAACTACTTTTAAAAATTCAAATTGCTGTTCTGAATAAGCTAGAAGGAGCCGAATGTACTCAACTTGTGTTTCCGCCCAGGTCAGCAGGCTGACTCTGCTGTTTAATTGAGCTGAAATCCAGAGATGAAGAGGTGGGAAACAGGAGTCTATCACCCCGAGGGAGAAATGGAAACACTACTCACTTGTCTCGGATGACAAATGCCATTCTGACCTCTCACCATTGATTGTGAGCCTTTTCAGTGCAAAGCATCCCCTTTTGTTCTGATTTCCTGACAACTGTTTAATCATAGTCTATTCATAGAAATTACAGTAGAAATTTCTTGTTTCCTACATATCAAACAAGATAATGCATAGGGAAATCAAGTTCTGGAAACAAATAATTGAGCTGAAAGTCTCCCATCAGGAGTGAAATCCTAAAGTGTGTTTAAAGCTAGATATGTGGATACAGACCAGAGGACAGGGAGAGTATTTGTCCCCCACAAACATTTCCACATAAATTTGCCCTTAACCTAGGGTCCAATTATCAATAAAATAAAAAGAATCTGATTTTAATGGCACAATGGTAAGACTTTAAAGAGGGAACTGACATGTCTTGAGTATCTCTCATGTAAATTACTTTATCTGATTCCTACAGTGACCCTATAGCATAGGGTCTATTAAGTGCATTTTATGGACAGAGGAGGGTTTCTCAAGTGGTGCTAGTGGTAAAGAACCTGCCTCCCAATGCAGGAGACATAAGAGACATGGGTTCGATCCCTGGGTTGGAAAGATACCCTGGAGGAGGGCATGGCCACCCACTCCAGTATTCTTGCCTGGAGAATCACATAGGAGAGAGGAGCCTAGCAGGCTATGGTCCACAGTGTCCCAAAGATTTGAACATGACTGAAGTGACTTAGCGTGCACACATGCACTCATGAACCGAGTAACAGAGGCTAGAGAGGAGAAATAATTGCCCAAGATTGCCTGCCCAACAGTGTCTGGGTTCTTTCTCTTTTGCTACTCCATTCTACTTTCCAAAACAATTCATCTGCCACAAGTCCAATGTCCCAACAGGTGCCTGCCTAGCTGGCCATCAATAGCTTTAGGTCACACAGCTGTTGCTGAAACTTCCCAAGGGCTTGGGGCTATAGAACTGTCCTAAGGCCAGACAAGGTGTTTGGCAAACTCACTACAAAGCAAACATTGACCTGGTCTCATTCTGTCTAGTCCATCTCATCCCAGATGGCTACAGAGACCTTGCCAGTCCCCTGAGCTCAAGAAAGGCAGAAGAGTATATACACTTTTTAAAAAATATAATCAATACATATATGATGTAAAAGAAAAAAGTTAATACAGAGAAGTGCAGAGAATGAGAAATGAGAGTGAAAATGAGAAATGAGAGAGAAATCCTATCATCCAGAGACAGCCATCTTAGAAAACATTCTCTTGGGCACTTTTCCAAACTTAAGCACACAACAGCAAGTATGTAGAATGGCATCAAAGGGGTCTTCCTTGGGAATTCCCTGGTTGTCCAGTGGTTAGGACCCCACACTCTCATTGCTCAGGGCCCAGGTTTGGGAAACTAAGTTTCCACAAGCCACTCAGAAGGTTCAAAAACAAGGCAAGAGTGTCTTGCTTTACGTGTTGCTCCATATCCTAATTATTTTCACTCCGAAATGTTTTAAAAATGCAAGCCCCAATATTCAGTCTCAACACTGCAAAGTATTCCACAGTATGAATTTCTACCATTTATTTGACTCTATAAATTATTTTTGTTTACTATTATAAACAACAGTAGAACAAATATCCCTGAATATATATTGTTTTTGTTTGCTGAGGGGCCCTTCTTTGACTTTGGCCTTAAGCATGAATTGCCAGAAGTAGAGGGCTAATCAGAGATCTAAGACATTTTCTTCTTGTCTTTTTCTTTCATTGTTATAAAAGTATGGTGTACAGCCAACCGTACGAAAACAGCTTCCTCAAAATGGCAGGAGGGAATTTTCTTTTATTCCTTGGGCTTTTCGTCTAGGCAATTCATTTCTCCTTTGCCTTCTTCATGTTGCTTGCTTTCATATTTTTTTATATTTTCGTCATTATAATGTCGGCACCTCTGACAAAACTTCATTTGTAGACTCTGTCCCACTGTACCCAAAGGCTGTTTTATCTTCTCCAAGCTCTAGAAGCTGGGTAATGCAAGTCTCTCCAGGCTTATGGGTGCAATAGAGAGGAGGACTCATGGATGAGTTCCATGAAGGCTGGGGGATTCCAGTTTTCTCTCCTGGGAGTTTATTTAAGCTATAGGCATCTCCCCTAAGGCTTTAGAATGGTGCCTCCTGTACCCACTTTCCTGGTGGCTCAGACGGTGAAGAATCTACCTGCAATGTAAAAGACCTGGGCTTGGTCCCTGGGTGGGGAAGATTGCCCCTCCTCGAGAATGGAATGGCTACCCACTCCAGTATTCTTGCCTAAGAAATCCCATGGACAGAGGAGCTGGGTGGGCTGTAGTCTGTGGGTCGCAAAGAGTCAGACTTGACCGAGCAACTATCAATTTCACCCCTTCTTCATAAAGGAGCCTAAGAAATGTTGAGTCCTATTGCCAATGGGACCTTTCTAGGGTAGTTGGGGGGGGGGCTTGTTTTTTAATATCTACAGAATATCTGTTCATGATCTTGGTCTAATGTTGCCAGATTTAATGATAATAATAATAATGATGCCAGGACACCCAATTAAATTTGAATTTCATATAAACAAAAAGTAATTTTTAGGATAGGTATGTTCTAAATATTGTATAGAATAAAAATTACATTGTAATTTTATGAATTAAAATTATATTGCATAGATGAAGAACTATTATTGTTTATCTGAAATTCAAATTTAATTAGAGATTCTATATGTAAATTGGCAGCCCTGCCTTGGTCAGTCTTGCTCCAGATGGGGAACAAGAGTTGTGGGAATTCTCAGAATTTTATTTACTCTGGAAAATTTACGAATCACGGCAAGTCAAGTCATGTTCCTTGATCACCACTCATGGGCTTTTGGGCATGAAGTTGTGCCCCTTTCCTTGAATGCTGCTGATTTTTATTTTCGAGGCGAAGATGAGGTGGGTGGCCGAGGGAAGTTTGTTTTAATTCTGTGATTCTTTCATTAAGTATTCCGGGAAGGTGAGTTGTGATCCAACTTCATATTCTCTAGAGCTCAGGAGTTATATTCTTTACTAGAACCTTTAGAAAAAAAACAAAGGTGAATCCAATCCATAATCCCCAGCAAGTCTCCTGGGAAATCTGTTTTCTCTGTTTCCTAATTCTCTTATACTCCACTCTCTCTGAAGCCCCTCACTAGCCAAAATGCCCTCAAAAGTATGTCTCTCTACCTACAGGCTTTGAAACTTTTTTTTTTCAATCTCTTTCTTTCTATCAACTCTTTTTACTCTCTTGGTGTGGAGGTGGAGTAGGGAAGGATTGAAGTAAGGATAAAGTGAAACCAGGTAGAAAATTAAGAGGGAGTGGGTTCTCTTTGGTGGGCTAGGGAAGAGAAATATCTTGAATATCTCCAAGCTAATTGATATCTCATCTCAAGTTCAGTAGAGATCTTTACAGTTTAGGGATCAGGGAGCTTAAGTTGATTTTTCCAAAGTCACATAGCTAGTCAGGGATACAGCTTTGAACACCCTTTGGATTCCAAAGCCTGGGCAGTTTCTATCTCACGACCCTGCTTACCTCATATTTTAAGTGTACATCATAGTAGTGATATTTGTGTAACTTTCATTACCTGATGGCAGATATGGTGACCAACTCCCTAACATTTAGTCCACCTTTATTTTAGTTTGCTAGGGCTGCCACAATGAAGTATCACAAAGTGGGTGGTTTAAACAGAATTCATTGTCTCATAGTGCTGGAGGCTAGAAGTCCAAGGTCAAGGTGCCTGCAGGGTTGGTTCCTACTCAGGGCTCGAGGAAGAATCTGTTCTCAGCCCCTCCTTGAGCTTCTAATGGTTTGCTGATAATCTTTGGGGTTCCTTTGCTTCTGCTGCATCTCTGCAATCTCTGCCTTCATCTTCACGTGCTGTTCCCCTGTGTGCAGGTCTGTGTCTAAGTTTCCCCTTTTCATAAAGATAATGGGCATATTGGAGTAAGGGTTCACCCTACCCCAGTATAAGCTCATCCTAAATAATTATGTTTGTAATGACCCTACTTCCAAAGAAGGTCACATTTTAAAGTACTGAGGGCTAAGAATTCAACATGTAAATTTGAGGGGTGGGAAATGGGGATATAATTCAACCCATAACATCTTCCCCAAAATTGATATGCCTTTACTGAGCATGGACTGCAATATCAACTTGGCTCCTTCCTCATCTGTATTGTTCATGATGAGTAAGACATCACTTGTGGGAATAAACTGCCATCCAGGGAGTGCTTTCCCAGATGTCTCCCCATCCTCTCTGTCCGGCCCCAGGACAGTGCCTTATCTCTGCAGTGAAAAATGAAATGCCCGCTCATCTAGGGGGCTGGGCTGCTCTGTGATTTGTTCTGTTCTGCACACTTCTTTGTGTTGGCTTATTCTCAGTGTATGGGTATTATGGCTGCAGAGCCCCTTGGACTGCAAGGAGATCAAACCAGTCGATCTTAAAGGAAATTAACCCTGAATATTCATTGGAATGACTATTGTTGAAATTGAAGCTCCACTACTTTGGTA
The DNA here is from genome assembly GCA_006408695.1 of Aepyceros melampus. Taxonomy (NCBI): domain Eukaryota; kingdom Metazoa; phylum Chordata; class Mammalia; order Artiodactyla; family Bovidae; genus Aepyceros; species Aepyceros melampus. The sequence continues at coordinate 258,912 of SJXQ01010319.1, read as the reverse complement.
CCTGATGGCTTCCAGACTCACTAGAAAAGACTCTGATTCTGGGAAAGATTGAAGGCAAAAGGATAAGGGATGGCAAAGGATAAGATGGTTAGCTAGCATCATCGACTGAATGGACATGAATTTGAGCAAATTCCAGGAGATAGTGGAAGACAGAGGTATCCAGCGTGCTACAGTCAATGGGATCACAAAGAGTCAGACATGGCTTAGTGACTGAACAATAACAACAATTCTAGATGTCATACCCAGACTTGTCAAATTGCGATAGTCTATTTTTGTGGCTTTCTTTAAGAACTAGGAAGTTTTTTCTACAAGTTCCTGGAAGGCTTCCCTCTGGGTCTCACTGACTGTTTCAAAACTACTTGCCCACTTGTAAACGTGTAACTAACAAGATGATGCTGTTCCCACTCAGCAAAGACATACCAAACGTGCAGTCCCCAGCCAAAAGTAGGCAATTAAGTTAGATTGGTCTTTGTTGTTGTTGTTTCCACTGCTTTCAGCTTGATGGAACTCACAGGAAAACTAGAAATTCAAGAAGGTGGGTTGCTGCCAATTACCATTATTCACTGGAAGCTACTGATGGTCAGCTGTTCTGGGGAAGAGAGGTCAGTGCCTCTAGACCCTCAGGGACTGAGTCCTAAGAAATTATTTTCCTCTAAGAAAGGACAATGTCCCCACCCCACCCCCCACAACACTTTTCAGGGTGGGGGGTTGTGCAGGAGGGGAAACAGGAACCACTCTAAATTCACTATCTGTCTCCTCTAGACTCTAGACTGACTCTTCTTGAAGGTCCTCTTTCCATTCAGAGCTGGACTGTAGAGAATCTGTCTCCTCCTTTTGATATTTATATACAACTACAACTCCTTCTTGACTTCTGCCATTTCTTCATTCCTGGACTGATGGTGGAGCTGAAATTGGAGCCCATAGCAATTATCCAGCCCAAGTCTTTCATTCTGGAGAAGATGCCCAGAGACAGAAGTTGACTTGTCCAAAGTTTCACAGGATATTAGTGTCCAAGGTGTGTGAAGAAAAACCCTTCTGAGGGATGGTGTTGGATAAAAGCTGGCCAGGAGACACGTTTTAACCCAGCTCAGGTTTATGCTTATGTTTCTTATTGAGGAGAGGCAGAGGAAAGGGTTAAGATAAATGTCACTGAAGTGAAATTGCTCAGTCGTGTCCGACTCTTTGCGACCCCATGGATTGTAGCCCACCAGGCTCCTCCGTCCATGGGGTTCTCCAGGCAAGAATACTGGAGTGGGTTGCCATTTCTTTCTCCAGGGGATTTTCCTGACCCAGGGATCAAACCCAGGCCTCCTGCATTGCAGGCAGAGGTTTTAACCTCTGAGCCACCAGGGAAGCCACCATGTAAGTGCAATTATGTGGCTGTCTTCTTCCACTCCCCGTATTTTTAAGAGTCACTCAGGTTTTGTGTGTTCAAATCTTTTTTTTTTTTTATTGTTGCATAGCATTGCATTATATGGACATACAATAGCTTTTCATCCATTCACCAGCTGATGGACATTTGGACTGCATCCAGTTTTGGGCTACTGTGAATTCAATTCAGTTCAGTTCAGTCACTCAGTCTTGTCCGACTCTTTGCGACCCCATGAACTGCAGCACACCAGGCCTCCCTGTCCATCATCAACTCCCACGCTCAGACTCACGTCCATCGAGTCAGTGATGCCATCCAGTCATCTCATCCTCTGTTGTCTCCTTCTCCTCCTGCCTCCAATCTCCCTCCCAGCATCAGAGTCTTTTCCAATGAGTCAACTCTTCACATGAGGTGGCCAAAGTACTGGAGCTTCAGCTTTAGCATCATTCTCTTCAAAGAAATCCCAGGGCTGATCTCCTTCAGAATGGACTGGTTGGATCTCCTTGCAGTCCAAGGGACTCTCAAGAGTCTTCTCCAACACCACAGTTCAAAAGCATCAATTCTTCGGCACTCAGCTTTCTTCACTGTGAATTAAGCTGCTATAAACATTCACCTACAAATGGTGTGAGGACTTATGCTTTTATTTCTCTTGGGCAAATGTTTGGATAAATTTTGTTGGGTAAATAGGAGTAGAATTTCTAGAAATTAAATTAAGTAAATGTTTAACTCTATAAAACCAAACTGTTTTCCACAATGGACTTATGGTTTTACATTCACACCAGTAGTGTGTGAAAGTTTCAGTTGCTCCATATTCTTGCCAAATCTTGGTATTGTCTTTTTAATTTTAGTCATCTAGTGGGTGTGTGGTAGTATCTCACTATGTTTTTTACTAATGTTGAGCATCTTTTCATGTATTTATTTGCCATCTGTATATATTCTTTAGTAAAGTATTTGTTCAAGCCTTTTGCCCATTTTTAACTGGGTTGTGTGTCTTATTATTGAGTTGTGAGAAAGTTTTCATGTATTTTAAATACAATCTATTGTTAGATATATGCTTTGCAATCATTTTCTACCAGATTAGACCATGATATTTCATTTTCTTAATAGGGTCTTTTGAAGACTCTGTCTTTAATGAAGTTCAATTTAATCATTTTTTTCTTTTATGATTCATGCTTTTTGTGTCCTATAAACTTTTGCTAACCCAAGGTAGCTAAGGTCTTAGTTTATATTTTCTTCTAGAAGTCTTTTAGTTGTCTCTTACATTCAAGTCTGTGATCCATTTTATGCTAATGTTTGTATATAGTCACATAAGGGTCAAGAATTATGTTTTTACATGAAGATATCCAATGGTCAGTCCTTCTATTCTTGAGGCTCCTGATACTTAAAAAAAGAAGCTATACCAAAACAGAATCTTAAAATATTTTCACATATTTTAAATGTTCACATTAAATGAGTTAGTACTCGTAACCTCAAATTACAAAAGGACAGTGATTATATGTATAATCTCATTTGCTCGAATGATCTCAAGGTCCCTGAAGACAAGCCCCACTTGCAAGCCTGTTTCCTTCAGCCAACTTGTAGCTTCTCAACTTGTGGCTGTTCATACTAGCTGAAAAGTGAGATGCAACAGTTTTACCGTTGTATAACAACAATAATGATAATCTAAAGGTTTACCTTCCCAAAGTATTGACTGCTGCCAGGAGTCGGGGGAAGATGCAAAGAGTCACCAGAGAAGTTTAGTCCTCCATGACACTTTGGTCCAGGAGTTGCCAGGTAGAAGTGGAGAGAGCCATGCCTCCCAGACTTCCCAGGACTGGCTGAGCCCTAGGAATCAGAAGTGGGAGGGATGTATGAGGTTACATGAATTTCTTAGTAAACAAATGTTGTGAACTGTGGTAAAAGGTAAAGAGGTAAAAGGTCCATTGGCAGGGAACAGGACAGGCATCCAGCAGACCTGGCTTCTAAGCCCAACCACCCCTAACAGCAGCCTGCTTTCTTGGACCTTCCTCCCAGTATACAATATGGGATATGCCCAGGTGATCTCTATGTTTACCAAATATGACCTTATGCATGCATGCATGCATGCTAAATTGCTTCAGTCGTGTCTGACTCTTTGCAACACTATGGACCATAGCCTTCTAGGCTCCTCTCTCCATGGGATTCTCCAGGCAAGAATACTAGAGTGGATTGGTCCTCCTCCAGGGAGCTTCCTGACCCAGGGATCCAAATGACTTTATGGGAAGGCTCAAAAACTGGAGCATGTGATAAGAAGCACAATCAACAGGCAACCTGATCGATCAAAACTAAAACAAAATGAGAAATAGCTAAAGTAAGAACTGTATTATAAAATAAAATAAATATACATGATTCCATATTAATATAAATTTTTATTGTATAAGTAAATTAAATGAGAAGAAGGGATGACTTTTCTATAGGGAAGAATCCCAAAAAATAAATGTAGAAGAAATGAAAACTGTAAAAAAAAAATCTTGTAAATCAATTTGTACTTCAATTTAAAAAAATAAATGTAAAAAAATCATGATTAGGAAAGTACCACAGCAACATTTATTACAGGCAAAACCTACTGATGGATGCTCAATTAGTATGAGAAAGTTTGAGGATAAACAGAATATTTGCATAGTTTTGAAGTATTTCCCCCAAGATATTTATTAATTATAAAGGCAAAAGTAGAAATTTTACACTAGAGAAACCCAGGAACACCCCCTCAACCAACTGCTCAAAGTTAATTATCACCAGTAATAAGGCATATTGACATCATATACCTCCAGATATATATGCTGAGAAGGTCACATCACTCTGAGCTATTCCTGTCAAAAATCCATAACCTCAATCTAATAGTGAGAAACTTCCAATAAACCCCAAATGACAGATAATCTGCAATATAACTGACTAGTGTTCTTTAAAGTGGCAAAGTCACCAAAGACAAGGAAAGACTAAGAAACTTGTCACAGATTAGAAGAAATTAGGGGGCCTGGCAACTAAATGTGATGTGAGCTCTACATTAGTGGAAGAAATTCAGACCAGGCCTATAGTTTAATTAATAGAAATTAATAGCACTAATTATCACATTCATAGTACCAATGTCAATTCCATGGTTTTGGTCACTGGACTATGGCTAGATAAAGTGTTAGCATTTACTTTCAGGGGAACTGAGAGATGGGGACTACTTTGGCAACTTTTCTGTTGCCAAAAATTTATTTCAAAATAAAAAGTTTTTCAAAAATACTGCAGTGTACTTAAGTGAAGTTCCCCTAGACATTGCAGTCTGAGGGACACAGGTAGGAACCCCCTGTCTTTCCCAGTTTCCTCTCCAGCCTGTTAAGATGTCTGAAACCCCATCAATTCAGGATGTACACCTTTCAACTAAGGTTTTGAATCCCATGATTCAAGATGCATGCCTTTCAACTAAGATTCAAATAGTCATGTAGCAGATATTTGTTAAGCACATTTTACCCCCAGGCACCTGCCAGGTACTGCTGCTGTTGCTGCTGCTGCTAAATCACTTCAGTCATGTCCGACTCTGTGCAACCCCATAGACGGCAGCCCATCAGGCTCCGCGATCCTTGGGATTCTCCAGGCAAGAACACTGGAGTGGGTTGCCATTTCCTTCTCCAATGCATGAAAGTGAAAAGTGAAGTGAAGTCGCTCAGTTGTGTCCAACCCTCAGCGACCCCATGGACTGCAGCCCACCAGGCTCCTCCGTCCATGGGATTTTCCAGCAAGAGTACTGGAATGGGGTGCCATTGCCTTCTCCGGCCAGGTACTAGGGATAAGTAGTGAATAAGACAGGTGGGATTTCTGTTCCCTTGGAGCTTAGAGTCAGCCATTAGCATCTTAGTGTGAATTAGCTGGTTTGAAACCAGGCTATTAAGGAGGGGTGATATTTTACTGAGTAAAAGAGAGAAGGCTCAGAGCAGGGAGCAGGTGCCATGTGCAGAAGGTAGGTCTGCACAGGGACTTCTAGAAGTTCTAAGATCTGCATATGGCCCTGAGACAGACAGGATGGGGCACTGGGAGGCAGTTCAGCTCATACCCTGCATGCTAAGGCCAGCTATGAGGCAGATTCCTGTGAAGCCTGAATTGAATCTGAAATAATAGGAATAACAACATCTGGAGAGCACTAAGTATGCAGCACGTATGCGCTCCTGACTTTAGTGGTGACGACTCATTCAGTCTGCCTAACAATCTTGAGGTAAGGTACTATTACTATCCCATTTTACAGATAAAGAACTGAGGCACCAGAAATTTAGAAATTTGCCCATGTTCACACAGCAGATGTGTGGTGGATCTGGACCATGGACTGGGGCAGTTTAGCTCCTGAGTCTGTGCACTTAACATTCATTCTCCAATGCTTCTCCCAGAGCCAAGGGGAAACACAGGGAAGGAAGATGAAGAGTGCCACAGAGCCAGAACTAAGGCCTTTTCTGCATCTAAAGGAACAACAACAACAAAACCCTGAATCTTGTTTTGTATGAGCCTACAATGTTTTAGACAAAGCTGCCTAGGACTTTCCACATATTAGGCATGTGACATTCATACTTCTGAGGGCATCATTCCTAATTTACAGATGAGGAAGCTGAGGCTTAGGGAGGTTAAGTCTTTTTCCCAGGGTCACATGAGTCTGATATTAGGGCAATCCAGAATTTAGCCGATTTGTGGAAAGTTTTGGACTTGGCGACTATCAGTCTCACCCATGGCCTGGTACTAAATAAGCCCTGTCTTCCGGTCTCTCTCTCTCTTCTCTCCTCCCCTCTTCTTCTCTCTCTCTCTCCCTCCTTTTCTCACAGGAAAGTTAATTATTTAATGCCCACAGTATAGATCTTGAGTATGGCATTTTGCAGCACCGAGCTTTAACAGTGCATGTTTAAATGCATTTAATCCAATGAATATTTCAAGGTAATTAATCTCCACAGGGTGAGAGAATGCTCAGGTTTTCCAGCACATCATAATACATCTGAATCAGCTAAGGAAATGATCTGCTCACTCCGCAGTAGGTTGAGAAAGATTCACTTAAAGACTTTTAGAGCTGACTCCCCGTGGTTAAAGAGCAAAAATGCTGCCACTGAGAAGTACTTAGGCACCGCCTAGTGGCTGAAAGTATTTATGCAAAGAGAGAATATGGCTAACAACTTTAGGACCAGATACCAACTCTTCAGGGCTACCAGGTGGTGCTAGTGGTAAAGAACCCGCTTGCCAATGCAGGAGACATAAGGGGTGTGGGTTCAATCCCTGGGTGGGGATGATCCCCTGGAGGAGGGCATGGCTATCCACTCCAGTATTCTTGCCTGGAGAACTCCCATGGATAGAGGAGCCTTATGGGCTACAGTCCTTGGGATCCCAAAGGGTTGGGCTTGACTGAAGGGACTGAGCTTGTTTGGGAATTTTTGGAGGGGTTGCCCTGAAGCTATCTGTTTTATGTTATAATATAAATATATAATATATAATATTTTACATTATTAATTAATATACGATTCAGTTCAGTCACTCAGTCGCGTCTGACTCTGCACAACTCCTTGGACTGCAGCATGCTGGACTTCCCTATCCATCACCAACTCCCAGAGCTTTCTCAAACTCATGTCCATTGAGTTGGTGATGCCATCCAAATAATATATGATTAATATTATAGATCCAAATAATATGTGATTAATATTAATATATTAATTTTTATAAGATAAAATAGAATTTATATATATATATCAAATATACATCACCATTTTTCATGGGAATGACAGTGGGATATGGATAAGAATGAGTGAGAATTAGGTCACACACCCACGTCTCCCTGCCTGAATCCTGTAACCCTTCTGTGAGGTGTTGAAACGACTTGTGTTTGTTGAAGGCTGAGTTTGAGGCCATGGAATTCCAAGCAGCTAATAGACCTTCAGTGGTCTCCAAATCATGACATTAGTAGTCATAATGGCTGCCACCAACTGAAGGCTTTTGGTTGTGACCATGTGTGTATATAAGTATGTTGTATGCCATATATACATAAATGTATATGAAAGATTTAAAGCTTTTGTCAGTCCTGTGAGAATTAATATCATTATCCCATATTGCGGATAAGCAAACTGAGGTTCAAGGTCACACAGCCTGTCAAAACCAGGCCTACTAATCTCCATATTACACTGCCTTTGTAACACATGTTAGATTTCAGTCAGCTTGTGCTACCAGCATCCAATCAACCAATATGCATTTGTATCTGTCCACTTGATGCATGATATTGTGCTTGGTACTGTTGGGAAAACACACACACACCTAGAGTATGATGTCCATCCTCGAGAATTAAATGATTTTATTGCATAATGTTGGAGAAGGAAATGGCAACCCACTCCAGTACTCTTGCCTGGAGAATCCCATGGGCAGAGGAGCCTGGTAGGCTACAGTCCATGGGGTCGCAAAGAGTCGGACACGACTGAGCGACTTCACTTTCATTGCATAATATAACGCATAAAGGCTTAAAAATTAAGTAACAGCAATATATGTATATGCATACATATTCAAGCAGACAAAACAACCTTAGAAGATAAGACATTAAAACAATGCTTTGGCTTGTTTAATTGCCAAATAGTATGACAAGAGGGCTTCCCTGGTAGCTCAGCTGGTAAAGAATCCGCCTGCCAGGCAAGAGATCCTGGTTCAATTTCTAGGTCAGGAAGATCCCCTGGAGAAGGGATAAGCTACCCACTCCAGTATTCTTGGGCTTCCCTGGTCCTCAGACGGTAAAGAATACACTTGCAATGCGGGAGAACTGGGTTTGATCCCTGGGATGGGAAAAAGCCCCTGGGGAGGGCATGGCTACCCACTGCAACATTCTTGCTTGGAGAATCCCCATGGACAGAGGAGCCTGGTGGGCTATACAGTCCATGGGGTTACAAAGAGTCGGACACGACTGAGTGACTAAGCACAGCACAGTATGAGAAGAATTTTCGCGGAAAAGTTCATGAGGGGGTCTCTGAAAGCTAGGTAGGATTTAGGTGGACTGTTGGGGGACAGATAGCACTTTCCCAGGAAGCAGCTACCCCCAGAGGGTCATGAAACATGGTGAGGTAGCCACAAGACACTGGGATGGGGGCTCAGAGACCCAGAGACTCAGTCCCTGGCTTGCTGGGCACATTGAGACAAAGAATCCTTCCCTATCTGTCCCTCAGTTGGCCCACTTGTAAATTTAGGGTGTTGGCCCCTCTAGGAACCTCTTTGGTCTGAAACTCTATGATTTCACAAGTCTGGAAGTTTGAGTCTCAGTCCGTAAAGAACTGCATGATGTTTGGGAGTTTTATTGGTAGTGGAATAGCTATATTCCTTCAGCAGCTCATCACCTCCAGGTGATGGGAGAGGCAAGTCGCCCCACTCACACTCATAAACGTGCCAAGGATGCCCCCTTGTGGTCATTGGCAGCACACCCTTGGGGTGGTCTGGGAAACCAAAGACATGCAGCCTCATTACCCAGATGATGGGTATGGCGTTTCATAAAAAGATCATCCCAGCTTGGTGCACTGCAACCCATGTGTAAAAGAAGGAACACAACACAGTATAGAAGGGAGCCCCACCTGACAAGACAGCCGGTGGTGCGTACTTTCCCATGAATGTTCTGCAGCTCCCAAAATGCACATGCTTGCGTCTGTCTCCAGGCTTTGAACATGCTGCTCTTTCTGCTCAGAACAAACCACACACTCATACATTCACACACTACTAGGCATATATGTGTGTGTGTGTGTGTGTGTGTGTGTGTATGTATATGTATATGTATATCTTTGTTCACAATATTTGATGACATACATTCCATTATTACCAACGGGGATGAATTTCGCTTAGGAGCATAAGAAATGTGATCTTTTTTTTTTGCTATAACAAAATAGATTTGGATCTGAGCCCCTATTCTGCTAGATGGAGAGCCAATTTGGGGGGCCCCTTCAACTCTCTGATTGCATCTAGATGTGGAGGCAAAATGATGGGGATTTGTGTAATGTCTTGGACATTTCCTGTTTGTGCTGACTGAGAAGTCTCCTGACCTCTATCCCTTGAGTTGCACAAGCCTCTTTGGACTTTTGTGGTTTTCCTCCCAGGGACACATCTAAAAGTTCAGGAGGGAAAAGACCTTGCTTCACAGGACTCAGCAATAGCAGTGAATTCTCCCACCACCACCCACCACCCCTTTCTTTCCCTAGGAATCCTTTCCAAATTTCAGAAGCTGAAAACTTTCGATGACTTCACAGCACAAGGGCCCAGTCCAATCACAAGAAGATAGGCCTGCAATGAGAAGCATTCAACAACAACAAAAAAAACTTTGATCTTTGGTGATGTCAAGATCATGAACAACAAGGAAAATCTGAGAAACAGAATTAGTCAGAGAATAGGGGAAATAACAACCAGATACAACATAGGATCCTGAGCATTAACAAAAAACTGAATGGGGTCTTCAATTTGGTTAACAGGATTGTAGCAATGTTAATTTCCTGGTTCTGATAACAACAGATGTTTATACAAAATGTTAATAATTGGGAGTGTATAGGTGAAGAATATATGGAAACCATGCTATTTTACAATTTCTCTGTGAATCCAGAGGAAATTCAAAATAAAAAATTAAATAAAAATCTACTTGCTTAAACTTCTAGGACAATAGTCCTCAACTAAAGTAAGTTGCTTTATAAATAATAAAAAAGAACTTTTCTTGCACAAAGCACTGATACTTTTAATTAAGCTTTTCATTTTGAGGTAATTGTAAATTCACATGCAGTTGTAAGAAATAATACAGACATCTCATGTAACTTGCTCATTTTCCCCAAAGGTAACGTCTTGTAAAACTACAATACAAGATCACAACTGGGATATGGTATTGATATAGTTGAGATATAGAACTTTATCATCACCACAATGATTCTTGCTGCTGCCCTTTTTAGCCACACTTCCTTTTATCGCTCCCATGGTCCTCTTGCTCCTGGCAACCATTCATCTGTTCTCCATGTCCAAGACTTGTCATATCATCCACACATACTGTAAATAATATAGTATATAACCATTTAGAATTGACTTTTGAACTCAGCATTGTGTGCATGTGCTCAGTCATGTCCAGCTCTTTGCAACTCCACGAACTGTAGCCCACCAGGCTCCTCTGTCCATGGAATTTTCCAGGCATGAATGCAGGAGTGGGTTGCCATTTCCTCCTCCAGGGGATCTTCCCAACCCAGGGATAGAACCCGATGTCTCCTGTGTCTCCTGCATTGGCAGGCAGATTTTTTACCACTGCACCACCTGGGAAGCCCAGCTTCATTCTCTGGCAATTCATCCAGATTGTCGTGTGTATTATCCATAGCCCCTCCATTTTTATGGCTGAGTAGTGTTCCATGGTATGAATGTGCCACAGATAGCAGCAGCAGCAGTGTTCCATGGTGTGTATGTGCCACAGATTGTTTAACCATTTTCATGCTGAAGGACATCTGGATTGTTTCCAATTTGGGAGTTAACACAAATAAAGCTGGTGTAAATATCTGTGTACAGGTTTTTTGTGAATGTAAATTTCATATCCTAGAAGTACAGTGACTAAATTGTATGGTAGATGCATGGTTAGTTTTTCAAGAAGCTGCTAAACTTTTCCTGAGCAGTCTCACTATTTTACATTTCCATCAGTGATGTATGAGTGGTCCATTTGTTCCACATCTTCATCAGCATTTTAGCCATTCTGGCATGTGTATAGTAATACCTCATTGTGGTTTCACAGGAGGGCCTCGAGGAGCCATCCCACATTGAAGGTCAGGAATGGAGGCAGGAGGAGATACCCCTCATCCAAGGTAAAGGAGCAGCAGCTGTGCTTTGCTGGAGCAGCCGTGAAGAGATACCCCACGCCCAAGGTAGAAGAGGCCAGGGATGGTGGTCGAGAGGAGCCAGCCCACGCCCGAGGTCAGAGGCGGTGGCCGGGAGGAACAACCCCACGTCCAAGGAGCAGTGCCTATGTGGGTGCAGGAGGACCTAGAGGAGCCATCCCACGTTGAAGGTCAGGAAGGGGGCCAGTGAGGAGATACCCCTCATCCAAGGTAAGGAGCAGTGGCTGTGCTTTGCTGGAGCAGCCGTGAAGAGATACCCCACGCCCAAGGTAAGAGAAACCCAAGTAAAATGGTAGGTGTTGCAAGAGGGCATCAGAGGGCAGACACACTGAAACCATACTCACAGAAAACTAGTCAATCTAATCACACTAGGACCACAGCCTTGTCTAACTCAATGAAACTAAGCCATGCCCACAGGGCAACCCAAGATGGACGGGTTATGGTGGAGAGGTCTGACAGAATGTGCTCCACTGGAGAAGGGAATGGAAAACCACTTCAATATTCTTGCCTTGAAACCCCCATGAGCAGTATGAAAAGGCAAAATGATAGGACACTGAAAGAGGAACGCCCCAGGTCAGTAGGTGCCCAATATGCTACTGGAGATCAGTGGAGAAATAACTCCAGAAAGAATGAAGGGATGGAGCCAAAGCAAAAACAATACCCAGCTGTAGATATAACTGTTGATAGAAACAAGGTCCAATGACAGAGGATGAGATGGCTCGATGGCATCACTGACTTGATGGACGTGAATCTGAGAGAACTCCGGGAGTTGGTGATGGACAGAGAGGCCTGGTGTGCTGTGATTCATGGGGTCACAAAGAGTCAGACAAGACTTGATGGACGTGAATCTGAGTGAACTCCAGGAGTTGGTGATGGACAGAGAGGCCTGGTGTGCTGCGATTCATGGGGTCACAAAGAGTCGGACACGACTGAGCGACTGAACTGAACTGAAGAGTTGATTGAACAAAATTAATGATTGGAACATAGAATTAAATCCCATAACCTTAAAATGGTTAAGAAACCCTTGATGCGTAGGGAAGAAGCAGAATTTAACCATACAGCAATGGGATTGGGGTGGGCTGGCAGTCATGAGATACTCCAGAGTGGTTTCCAGAGCCTCCTTTTGTTTGTTGTTTTTGGTGTCTTGTTTTGATATGGTTTTAGCAAGAACAATCCTTTGTGCACAGAAAAATCTTACTCAGAAGCTTAAACAAATAAAACATAATTTAAAAACACACAGACATGCACAGACACCCATATTTCTGTGGCTGAGAAGACCTGCTGAGACTTAAATGACCCTGAGGACAGACTTTGAGAAGCCAAGGAAAGGACACCGTCTACAGCTATTTCCAGCTTGAACGTCCTGTGAACTAGATCCTAGAGAGTGAGAGTGGGAGGGGTGTGTGATTCTGTATGAAATAAACAAAGCCTCTGTGTGTGTGTGTGTATGTGTGTGTTTAGTCGCTCAGTTGTGTCTGACATTTTGTGACTCCATGGACTGTAGACCGCCAGGCTCCTCTGTTCATGGGATTTTCTAGGCAAGAATACTGCATTGGGTTGCCATTACCTTTTTCAGGGAATTTTCCTGACACAGGGATCAAACCCATGTCTCCTGTGTCTCCTGCATTGTAGGTGGATTCTTTACCTGCATGTGATATGAAAGAAAGGTTCTCCTGGCAAAGGAGGTGACCTCTCAGCCCACCATTCAACTATGTCATAGTACTGCAGATAAAGCTCTGTTACACTCTACAAGGCAGGAAGGAATGAGTCAATACATTGGAAGCTGTATTGGGTTTCTTTCTACTAAAGATAACAGAACAGCACACTCAGTTCAGTTCATTCGTTCAGTCGTGTCTGACTCTGCGACCCCATGAATTGCAGCACGCCAGGCCTCCCTGCCCATCACCACCTCCCAGAGTTCACTCAGACTCACATCCATCGAGTCAGTGATGCCATCCAGCCATCTCATCCTCGGTCGTCCCCTTCTCCTCCTGCCCCCAATCCCTCCCAGCATCAGTCTTTTCCAATGAGTCAACTCTTCGCATGAGCTGGCCAAAGTACTAGAGTTTCAGCTTTAGCATCATTCCTTCCAAAGAAATCCCAGGGTTGATCTCCTTTAGAATGGACTGGTTGGATCTCCTTGCAGT
>SJXQ01010319.1:60817-244891 GCA_006408695.1 Aepyceros melampus | reverse complement strand
TCACATGCTAGTAAAGTAATGCTCAAAATTCTCCAAGCCAGACTTCAGCAATACGTGAACTGTGAACTTCCCGATGTTCAAGCTGGTTTTAGAAAAGGCAGAGGAACTAGAGATCAAATTGCCAACATCTGCTGGATCATGGAAAAGCAAGAGAGTTCTTGAAAAACATCTATTTCTGCTTTATTGCCTATGCCAAAGCCTTTGACTGTGTGGATCACAATAAACTGTAGAAGATTCTGAAAGAGATGGGAATACCAGACCACCTGACCTGCTTCTTGAGAAACCTGTATGCAGGTCAGGAAGCAACAGTTAGAACTGGACATGGAACAGCAGACTGGTTCCAAATAGGAAACGGAGTACGACAAGGCTGTATATTGTCACACTGCGTATTTAACTTCTATGCAGAGTACATCATGAGAAATGCTGGACTGGAAGAAATACAAGCTGGAATCAAGATTGCTGGGAAAAATATCAGTAACCGCAGATATGCAGATGACACCACCCTTATGGCAGAAAGTGAAGAGGAAGTAAAGAGCTTCTTAATGAAAATGAAAGTGGAGTGTGAAAAAGTTGGCTTAAAGCTCAACATTCAGGAAACGAAGATCATGGCATCTGGTCCCATCACTTCATGGGAAATAGATGGGGAAACAGTGGAAACAGTGTCAGAATTTATTTTTGGGGGCTCCAAAATCACTGCAGATGGTGACTGCAGCCATGAAATTAAAAGACACTTATTCTTTGGAAGGAAAGCTATAACCAACCTAGATTGCATACTAAAAAGCAGAGACATTACTTTGCCAACAAAGGTCTGTCTAGTCAAGGCTATGGTTTTTCCAGTGGTCATGTATGGATGTGAAAGTTGGACTGTGAAGAAAGCTGAGTGCCGAAGAATTGATGCTTTTGAACTGTGGTGTTGGAGAAGACTCTTGAGAGTCCCTTGGACTGCAAGGAGATCCAACCAGTCCATTCTAAAGCACATCAGTCTTGGGTGTTCTTTGGAAGAAATGAATCTAAAGCTGAAACTCCAGTACTTTGGCCACCTCATGCAAAGAGTTGACTCATTGGAAAAGACTCTGATGCTCGGAGGGATTGGGGACAGGAGGAGCAGGGGAATGGGCTGGATGGCATCACCGTTTCAATGGACATGAGTTTGAGTGAACTCCGGGTGTTGGTCATGGACAGGGAGGCCTGACATGCTGCAATTCATGGGGTCACAAAGAGTCGGACACGATTGAGCAACTGAACTGAACTGAAGCAGAAGAGTGATGTAATTCAACATGGAACAAAGAAATGACCAGTGAAATTAAAATAGATGTTATTGAAAACTTAAAGGGATTAGGGGAGTAAGGGAGATAAAACCCAACTGGAACAAACTGAGAAGAGAATAAGAGGAAGTAAAAATAGTATCTACAGAAAATTGTCTGTGAAGAAGAGCAACAAAATGGGCAGCACTAGGGAAATTTAAGTTCAAAGTAGTTTCTTCTTTGTAATGAAAGAAATACATTTCTGAATATGGATGTGCATGATCTAGTAAAAAGTGAGAATTTGTGATTCAAATGAATGGTTCCATCTTCTCTGGAACAAAATCTTCTTTAAAAAATATTCAGTTATTTTTGGCTGTGTCAGGTCCTAGTTGTGGCATGCATTCCTTGTAATAGGAGGGCTCAGTTGTCCCATAGCATGTGGGATCTTAGTTCCTTGATCAGGGGTCAAACCCATGCCCTCTGCACTGGCAGGCTGATTCTTGACTGCTCTACCACCAAAGAAGTCCCTGGAACAAAATCTTTGAGTCAAAGAAAAGAGATGGGAAATCCAGATCACCAGTAGAGGAGCTACCTTGACCTCTGATGGGTAAATAAATAAATAAAAGTTATCTACCATACCAAGAGGAATGTAGTGATCAGATGGAGGTAGGGTTGTAGCGTTGGTGGTCAGAAGGTAGGTAGTTCACTTCCATTTTCTCAGTAAATAGTAACTGAGAATAAGTGAACTGGGTATAGTAGATTTGATAAGAATGGAAAAGCAGATAAAAAGGTTTCAGCATTATCACTAGGCATATCAATTAATAATAAATTGTTTCAGGCATTATGTGAAACTTTGAGTTGTGGATCACAATCTTTTGACTTGATCACATACAGAATGAAAAGCCTTTTTGCAGAGAGAGTCAAAGAGAATGTTTAAGGCCATACTTTTTGAGAAAGTTTGCCATCTTTCTTTCCAGATCTCTCTGTTCATTTATTCAGATTTGTTAGTAGTTTTGTGTTATTTTATTTTTATTTTGAATTCCTGAACTAATCTCTTCTTTTAGAACTACTTAGTGTCTTAGGTAGGAAGTTGTCCCCCATGGAGTTCCTTAATTATTTCATTGAGAGGTGTAATCATTACTCATGAGCTCCATGCATTGCTATTATCGCCATGCTAAGTTTGGCTTTGATATTTTCATTCCATAATTTTAGCCTACTGTGAAATAAATGAGCAGAAAAAACAACTGCAATAGTGTGGACTCATCAAATTTCTGGAGCTAGAAAAGACTTTAGAAATCATGCAAGTTACCTCTTTTTGCAAAAGAAGAAAGACCCCAGGGGGTGAAGTGACTTAACATCAACCCCTTTAATTGCAATAGAAGGAGAAAAAGGTATTCTATCCCAGTCAGTTAAACTCTCTTATCATTTTGCACTTAGTTTACGATAATCAATTTGTTTGAAATAATAACAGCTCTTTAAATGCACATTTCCTTTTCTGCATTTTGGACTCTTTGTGATTAGTGAACCTCTTCTAGTTTTCCCAACATCATCATCAGGCATGTTCCTTTAGAAAAAAACTTGGCTAGCTCTGGATTTTTAAATAAGAAATATTTGTTGATGGTTTACTTGCACTGTGTTGGGGATGGATTTAATTTAAGTAGTTAAAAGTAATTGTAGTATTCAGATGAAATGATAGATTTAACTAGATTTTCTCCAAAAGAAAATGTTGGAGGAGATGCATGAACATTTGAAAGTATTTTAAATGTGCTTTGGTTGAATAAGTATATTTGTTATATTTTAGAGTCCATGTAAACCTATATTGCCTTTTAAATTCAAGTGTCTTATGTCTTCATTTGATTATCAGAAATTTAAGTAATGTATCTGACTTAGTATTAGCAAAAGGTCAAAACTTAATATGGGATGAAAATGGAGGAGAAATTTTAAATAGATATTCAAAGACTGACTTATTGAAAACAATTTTAATTATTTAAAGCAATGACTTTGAAGATAACATTGTAATAGCTCTTTTTCTTAGTTGTTGACAGCTTAATCTGATTTAGTGCCAAGCATCATAAAAGATGATCTACCAGAGCAAAACATATGGCTTGAATATATCTAACAGAGCAGTAGCTAATACAGTTATGTGTTTAGGAGGAGGTGTTATCCTGTTAAATCAAAATATATTATTATTAACTTTTTAAACAATAGAAAGAAGTTTGATTTATTAATGCAAAGCAGTTACAGTACATTTTTCAAGGAAATTGAAGTAGATTTCCTGCATCCATTAATTTCCATTACCACTCATTCATTTCTTCCCACTGGCAGCCAGTGCAGTCATGCAGCAT
This sequence comes from Aepyceros melampus, assembly GCA_006408695.1. Taxonomy (NCBI): domain Eukaryota; kingdom Metazoa; phylum Chordata; class Mammalia; order Artiodactyla; family Bovidae; genus Aepyceros; species Aepyceros melampus. The sequence goes on along the minus strand of SJXQ01010319.1, from coordinate 241,302 downwards.
TTGTCTCACATTTTCTATTAACTGATGTTTAGCAAATCCCACTCTCAATCTTATCAAATGACGGGCACTAAAATTTTTGGCAATCACATTAAAATAGAGATTCTAATTGGGAAGAAGTAACATAATAGTAGCACTGAATGCTTATCTAATGTAATGCCCATTAAGATGTTCATATGCAGAAGATAGTTGAAGATTGTGCTCTTTTCCAGAGAAGATGTAACCTTTTCCTCATCATGTCTAATAAATGCCCAGGGGAAGCAAAATAATAAGGCCTTCCATTATGTCAGGGGAAAACTAAGTAGCAGGCTAGACCTACAGGCTACAAGAATGCTGTTAATTGTAGATGTTATTAGTTTTCTGGTTTTTTTTTTAAAAAAAATCTATTGGGATTGGGAGAAAAGCTAGAGTGGCGCCATGCAAAAGATTTAACTGGTTTACAGGCAGCTCTGTTAAGAATTTCCAGCATCTGACATTTCACAGTAGCAAAGAATCGTATGTATTCTTGTGTGTACACACATACATAAACACATTTACATGTAATTCTCTCACATATGAATAAAATGCACAAATGCTTTAGAGTTTCATGAATTTGAAATATAGTTTTAATTTTGAAAAAGCACTGAATAGTAAGTATGCAAAATAGCTGGGCAATTTATAGAAAGTTAAAAATGTTAGATGAGTTTATTTGTTCATTGATATTTTAAAAAAACAATATACAAAACCTAATGTATCAGTTTCTTGTATCTTAAAAATCTACATTTTTAGTAAGTTTAACTTTAAATCATTGAAAATCAGAATTTTATGGGAGAGAAGACATGATACAAAAAAGTAATATTAGATCCTTTATTGGCCTCATATGAGAAGTCCATATAAATGTAAAAAACTAAAACTTCATATGGTTGTATAAAAAGCCTGCTGCTGCTGCTGAGTCACTTCAGTTGTATCCGACTCTGTGCGACCCCATAGAAAGCAGCCCACCAGGCTCCCCTGTCCCTGTGATTCTCCAGGCAAGAACACTGGTGTGAGTTGCCATATACTAACATAAATACTGAGTTCCATTTTAACTAGAGAATTACATTTTTATATAAAATTTTAATATTTTTCTTATAGTACAATCTTCATTTCCTTTGACTGTATCATTGTGGTTATTTATACATAAAATATACTAAGCCCTGCTAATTTCTTGTCAGCCTTGAAAACCATAGCTTTTATCTAACCAACAATCTGACATGACATCAAAGAATTCCACAAAAGATTTTGCAAGTTCATAAAATCCTAGAGAAAACAAAGCTTTTTAAACCATTCAGGCAAAAATAAATGTAATTGGGTTATTAGATAATCATTGTAAGCCACTTTTGAAATACTTAAATTTTAATAAGTCAATTAAAAACATCAATTTGAAATTAATCATTAAAAAAAAGTCTATTATGCAGAAAGCTGTCAAAGAATTTTATCTGAAAGTTTGAAAGCTGAGACCTGTACAAATGATTGGTAAACACGATCAATTCTTTTTTAGGACAATGCATTATTTTTTTGTTTTTCTGTTTTCTATATTAACATAACTAATATTTTCCATTCATATAGCCCCCAAAACTGTAGTGTCTTTCACTGAAATGAAACATATTAAACATATACGTCATACACATGCACACATACGCATTTAGAGCACATGCATTATTATCTCCATTGTTCGATGAGAAGTACATCTCACTATATTCTCAGCTCTTTAAAGTAAAATTTTAAGCTGAAAGTTATATGCTTATTATTTCTTTATTATCTTTAAATGAATAACCCAGGTTCAACAAAAGCTCCCAAATATTTTGCCTGTTTTTTGTCTTTAACTCTCTTAAGAAAGAACATTTAGCTGTCATAGAAACATCAGTAGGCTATTCCCTTAAATGCCTTAATGGAAGTTGGAATCTGACCAGATTTAATACCTGATTTTGTAACAGTATTCTTATGTGAGAATGTACCTTAAGGTAAAAATCTACCTGAAATAAAGCATTTTTGAATAGCTGCCACATAATCTCTAAAGAAAATTGGATCTAAATGAAAAGTTATCAATCAAATTCATATAAAATGAATGATACTTAACTGGGTTTTTAAAAAAATCAATGTGCCTTTTCTTACAAACTGCAAAATTCTTTTGGAGACAAAGTGATCACAATTATTTGATACATTTCAATACTTGTAAATTAGGTTTTATTTTTAAAAAGCGCACATTTGATGGAAAGGAAAAATACGTTATCTTTTAACTGAAAGCCAGACTAATTTTTGTGGTCTCCATCTTAAAGGAAACGTATGAACAGAATGCAGATTTCTGTGATGCAGCATTTTAACAGAATCACTGGGAACTATATATTCATTTAGTGGTCACCTGATGCATATGGATTCATTTTAAAGGTTGCTGCAAGTTTCTTTCTCATGGCTTAAAATAAAATACTTCTTGCCCTTTATTTTATTTTTAGTTAGAGGATAATTGCTTTCCAAAATGTATTGGTTGCCATATAACTATACAAATCTCCTATCCCTCTTGAACCCCCTCCCACTCCCACTCCCACTTCACTCCTCTCGATTATCACAGATCAGCAGGCTGAGCTTCCTGTGTTACACAGCAGCATCCCACTAGCTGTTTTACATATAATAGTGCATATATGTCAATGCTAATTTCTCAGTTTGTCCCATCCTCATCTTCCCCCTCTGTGTCCACCCATTCTCTATGTCTTCATCTCAATTCCTGCCCTGCAAATATGTTCATCACTACCATTTTTCTAGATCCCATATTGTATTGATATACAATGTTTGTTTTTCTCTTTCTGACTTAACTTCACTCTGTTTAACAGGCTCTAGGTTCATCCATTTCAGTTCAACTGATTCACATTTGTTCCCTTTTATGGCTGAGTAACATCTATTGTCGGAGAAGACAAAGGCACCCCACTCCAGTACTCTTGCCTGGAAAATCCCATGGGCGGAGGAGCCTGGTAGGCTGCAGTTCATGGCGTCGTGAAGAGTCGGACATGACTGAGCAGCTTCACTTTCACTTTTCACTTTGAAGCATTGGAGAAGGAAATGGCAACCCACTCCAGTGTTCTTGCCTGGAGAATCCCAGGGACAGGGGAACCTGGTGGGCTGCCGTCTATGGGGTCGCACAGAGTCGGACACAACTGAAGTGACAGCAGCAGCAGCAACATACCATTGTATATATGCACCACAGCTTCTTTCTCCATTCATCTATTGATGAACATCTAGGTTGACTCTTTGACATTAATCACAGCAAGAATTTTTTTGACCCACTGACTAGAGTAATGGAAATAAAAGAAAAAATAAATAGATGGGACCTAATTAAACTTGAAAGCTTTTTTACAGCACAGGAAACCATAAACAAGATGGCTTAACTGTAACCAAGAAAAGACAACCTCAGAGTATGAGAAAATAATTGATCCTTATTTTTAAATGGGACTTGGAATGACAGAAAGTTTGAAGTGATTAACAAGATAAGGATTTTTTCTTGGTGTAGTCTGAACTTGCTAACTGAATGGACAATTTCAAATGTATTAATAGTTCAGATGACAAGGATTTTGTAATGATTCCTGATGAAATGCCATAACAGGATCTTAGTATCTTCATTCCCCATTCTTTTGCATACTAGTCAGAAAGTGAGATTCTGATGAGTGGATTGTTCTTTTTTTTTTTTTATCAAGAGAACATCAGTGGAATTTATTTGGTCTGGTGTCATTCATTCAAGCTCAGATTAAACTTGCATGATGCTGAGTGCAGGGATTGGATAATTCATTAAATAAATCTTCATTGTTGAATATTTACAAGGCATTGTGTAAGGTGAACAGAAAAAGGCTCAAAACTATTTAATAAATAGAAGAGAGCCTTGATTCAAAGATAAACTTTCTCTGGGAAGACATAATTTTTCATTAAAAACTTGAGGTGCCTGTTTAACAGTAAGGCCGTATTCAGTCTCTCTGCTACTTTATATAATTGTGTGTGGGGGGGATCACCATATATTGACTTTTGAGACATCCAAGTAGTGCCTGTGTGTCCCCCATTTATTCAGACTGGCAGTATCTCCATTAATAATGATCAGTGAAGAATTTCTATGTCACATGCTTGTAATCACATAGTTTAGTCTTCTATGCTTGTAAGATGAAATAATTAAGAGAAATCATAAATAAAACTGTTGGAGAACAGATGGGGGAGGTACTGCATAGTAAAGATGAATTAGAGGAATTGTAGTATATTTTCACACTGTAAGATGTCTTCAGGAGATAAAAGAAAGAAGGGAAAAGAGAAAGAAATTAAGAAGGAAAGAGAGAAACAGAAAAGGAAGCAAAGCTGTCATGAAGTCAGGCGAGAAGAAAAGTACAAAGGAAAGAATGTAGTCATTCTCCTTCAGATAGATTGGGTCTGGGTCATTACTTTCTTCAATACTGGAACAATCTTAATGGATAAGAGCATACAGGCAGGTGCTATGGTGAAGTTAAAATCAACAGATTAATGTGGCAATTCCTAGTCAGATGTGTCAGATGTAAGTACAGCGAAAGAGTTCTGCACTTGCAGCATATGCTACAGTCAATGAAGTATACATATAGGGCTAAACTCATTTACTCTTAATGTGGAGGGAACAGAATTTCTTTTCCTTGGGAAAAATATGTTGTGAAATAATTATTTCTATAACCTATCTTAGAGAGACATTCTGTAATTTCAGATAACAGGATTAAGCCATCTTTGTACATTTTTGATTATTTTGGCTATGTCTGGCCTCTCTCCCATGCCTTCTACAGGGCTGAGTATGCAGATCTTATTCTGGTTGACTGAAAATGAGCAAAATCTTAGGAAGAGTTCACCTGTGGTTTGAAAATTGTGGTCATGTGGGAGCAAAAGATTACCATACTAACTGGTATACTGGATTTCTTGATGAAGCTTAAATTGTTTTTACAGTCACAGTCATGAAAATTTGAAAATACTGAAGATAAAATCTATAGCAGAAATAGAATTTCTGAGGCAAAACTAATGGTTAAGTCACCACTGACACAGGAAAGCAAACTTAAGACAGTGAGATCCGGTAAAGGTTGTGAAGCTTGTGGTGTGGGTCCCAGTGGCTTGAACACAGTTCCTTTGGGAAATCAAAGTAAACAAAATTGGGCTTATGGATACAAAGAAAACTTAACAAATTTAGAAGCTGTGCTCTATGGAGATTTAAATTTCAGTTTCCATGGTGCATACTAAAAGATTCTCCGTCACTGAATTGCTCTGGCATTTTAAAGCGCTTGTATAAAGTTTGCCTGGCAACTATGAAGAAAGAAACAGTGACCTCGGGGGAGAGTCAGGAAGATATTCAGACTTTTAGTTGGAAGGCGGGTATGAAAAACAGTGATAGAGGTAATTATAAGCTGAAGGGAGACAGGCCTTTTGTTAATATTAACTACAGAAACACCCTAATTGCGGAACAAAACGGAAGTATAGAATTTGTTCCAATTATTATTTTATATAAGTGTGAGGAACTCTCAACATAAGATGAGAGTATTTTGTTACCTTAGGAAATAGTCAGTAGTATTTTCAGAGTCACTTCTTTATATGTTAAAAAGGTTCTTAAAGGGCAAATGTCAGCTTGTTCTCCAAATGCTTTAGATTTCTTACATTGTCTTTATTTTTTAAAATTTAATTTCTGTGTTTTTTTTTAACCATCAAGACTACTTGGAAATTGTCTTGAGCTATAATTAATAACTATTAAAATTTTGTAAATTCTCAAATGTCGCAGATGATATATATAAGAATAAATCCTCCTCTGTGGAAAATATGTTTGTCCCTATGTAGACACAGTGAATTTTTTTCTTCCTAAGAAAGGAATTAATAAAACTTCCCTTTACTGACTATGATTCAGTACCACAAATGCCTAGAGTATGGATTACCATACTATACCGTTTATCCTCAAGTAGACACCAACCTCAGTAATAGAATTATTGGCAAGATGTGTGATCTGACTGAGTATATTATATGGCTTTTCTCCAAATGGTATGCTGCTGCTGCTGCTGCTGCTGCTAAGTTGCTTCAATCGTGTCCGACTCTGTGCGACCCCATAAACGGCAGCCCACCAGGCTCCCCAGTCCCTGGGATTCTCCAGGCAAGAACACTGGAGTGGGTTGCCATTTCCTTCTCCAATGCTTCAAAGTGAAAAGTGAAAGTGAAGTTGCTCAGTTGTGTCCGACTCTTCACAACCCCATGGACTGCGGCCTACCAGGCTCCTCTGCCCATGGGATTTTCCAGGCAAGAGTACTGGAGTGGGTTTCCATTGACTTCTCCGCAAATGGTATAGCTGAATCCCAATTTATCATATTATATTCTTTCTTATTAGTATATCTGTCTAGAACTTACATAATCTTGTAGCTAAATGTATAACTTTGTGCATAACCAGTAGCCATATGAATTAGATCAATAGCTGTACCTTTGAGCAATATAGATGAGTTATATAAAACAAATGATGAATCCAGCTTATATGTAAATTTTTCTTGATAGTGGTTTTTAGTGTTTATTCCTTAAAGTATTGTCCAGGAAGCAGAAACATCAACATCACTTGAGATTTTATTAAAGATGCAGAATCTTAATGTTCAACCCATTCATACTGAAAAACAATCTACTTTTTATCAAGCTATCCCAGAAATTTGTACACATGTTATTTTTGGAAGATATGTACTAGATAACTGGCCAGAATCAAGGGTAAACATTTTAAAATATTTTAAATTAATTATCAGTGAAAGCAATTATGATAAGTGGGAAAGACATAGATAAACACACCAAGAGTACACCAGGTCTTAGGGTCAGAATGAAACTAAGAAAGAATATTGGAATTTGGCACAAAACTTGAAGACAACTGTGAACTCATAAAAGTTCTCAATATGTGAATGGTGTAGGGGAAAAGATGTGGGAAAGCTGCTTGTGGCTGGAATTTTACAGAGATAAATAACCTGGATGGATTGGAATTATGAAACATTGGAAAGAATGAACATACCATACAAAGGAAATGATTTTTGTATATAAGTACAAAGTAATTATGATATATATTCACCTATGAGTTAATATGTACAGAATATTAAAGACTGTTAGTAACTGGGGACTTATATCTAATCACAGCAAGTCGTTTTTATATATATGTTGGTTTGTCTCCAACACATCAGACGGGAAGAAAAACTCACCGTGATGATATTGTTGTTAGTCGCTAAGTCATGTCCAACTCTTTTGCGACCCCATGGCCTGCAACTTGCCAGGCTCCTATGTCCATGGGATTTCCCAGGCAAGAATATTGGAATCGGTTGCCATTTCTTTCTCCAGGGGATCTTCCAAACCCAGAGATCGAACCAGCGTCTCCTCCTTGGTAGGTGAATTCTTTATCACTGAACCACCTGGGAAGCCCCCTGTGATGTTGCTGCTGCTGCTGCTAAGTCGCTTTAGTCGTGTCCGACTCTAGCGAGCCCATAGACTTCAGCCTACCAGGCTCCTTCGTCCATGGGATTTTCCAGGCAAAAGTACTGGAGTGGGGTGCCATTGCCTTCTCCACCTGAGCCAAGCCCCAGTGTTCTGTAGGAATGGAAGCTTTATACCCTATGTGCTAAAGAAATGGTGGTGGACAAACCATGGCTCAAACATAAACTCTATTTAGATATGTAACTTAAATTTTATCCTCTGTTATAAATTTAAACCTTTAAATCTCCATCTGCCTGTGGTTTTACACCTTAGAATTATTGTAAGATTTAAGTAAAACAGTGTGTGTAAATTGATTGGCATAGGTTAAACATACAGGTTATGATAATTTTCATTATTTATTAAAAATCTTGTAGCAGCAAAGACCCTTGAGTATGTTTGGAATACATTTTTCCACAGTTGAAAATTTCACAGAATCAATGTTTTTAATTTGTCTAGGTTTTTTTTTTTTTTAAATCAAAGAAGCAGTCTTTTAGAAGAAACATATAATTTCATTGCTACCAATTAAAGAGGTATTTATTCTAATTTTGGTAATGCAATGATAATAAAATCTGTTTAAGTTTTGGAAACCTATACAGGGCTTTTTATCCTAACAGGAACTAAGACTCTGGTTCCCAGAATGACACCCTGCAAGGAAGGATAGTATCCTGAAACAGTAAGGATGTACCACAATTTCAAATATTATACTTGACTTATTATGTTCTTATAAAAAGGAAGAGAATAAGTGAATATAGTTAAAAACAATGTCAGCGTCCAAATGGAATTCTTTTTTATCGTTTAAAAAAATTCAACAACGTATCTTTGGAAAGCAGTTTGCTTTCCCCAAATCATAGTGATTTGCTCTCACCTAATCACATTTCTACTCTATTTTAACTTTATGAAATGTTGAAAATGTATCTAGAGAAGCACTGTAGAGGAAGGGAGAATTTGAGTTTAAGCATTTTGAAACCACTCCATACTGATTCTATCCTAAGAATTCTTAAGTGTCATACTCAATAATTCACACTTCTCTGCATGCCATTTCCTTCATCAATGTCTAGAAGAAACTTGGAATCTAGAACTGAATTCTGATCCTTAAGGGATAACTCTTTCTAGATTCAGTTTTCTTATTTGTAAAGGGTCCATTATAACATATACTCAAGCCACTCTACAGGTGTACTGAGAAAAATGAATGTAATGGATATGAAACAGTATTTATAGCTCTGTCAATGGACAAAGCATTTAAAAAGGTCATATATCCATATCAGCATACCTATAAATAATGAGTGGTCAAAAGATGCATCCTCATTTGTCCCAAATATATGTTAGCTAATTTTTACAAAAAACTTACTTAAGTTATGTACTACTTACCTGAAAATCACAACTGTAGGATAAATTTAAGGATTAAAAGAGACATGTTTACATTATAGTATTTTTATATCAGATTTTTACTTTTAAGCTATAAGTCAATTTGTACACATTTAGTAAAAAATGGCAGTTTTCTTGGAATATACATGTGTGTTTTTTTGTTTGTGTTTGCTCTTGTTTATACTGTTTTGGCTAAACATCTAAACTAGCCTGCTAGCATACTAGAAATTACATTTACAAGAAATAGAATCTGTTTTGTGTTTTTCAAATATGTTTAACTATAAATTATTTCATTTGGAAAGTAATCTTTACAAAGTTATTTGCAAATATATATTCTGTTAATTTCCAAATATATTTGACTGTGCATTTAAATGTATAATAGTGTCAGAATATGGCAGGTGGGCATACTAAGAGCTAACTCAGTCTCAAAAAGTCTTGTGTTTACTAAACTATGTGTAGACATAGTAAACAATAAGAAGGAATCCTCTTGTGAATCAACATGAAGTATTCTGGAAATAGTCTCTATAATTCTTCTTAATGATTGTAGAGAAGATATGCTGTATTAAAAAACACCGGTTTTGTATTGATTTTTTCATGTTTATTTATAGAATTTATTCTATATATAAAAATAAACACAAATATTTATTTTCCATATTAAACAATTTGTGGTAAATAAAATTCAGTGAGAATTCTCAAACCACAGTCTGAAACTGTCAGAACCATACAATTCATTCAGTTCAGTCTATTAATTTGAGTGATTACATAGATTATACATATTTGTGACCAACATGCTTAAAAGGAAGGGTCCATTTCTCTTTAGAACAAGCCTGTGTGTATCACATTAGGGCAAGACTTAAGTCCTTGATGCATGTGACTTCATGATGTCCAGAATGGGAGTAAAATAATGAATTTGTCTCAATTGTAGCTGAGTTAAGAAGAGGAAAAAAAGTTAACTGAATTTCTGAGACTAAGGTAGAATATTCCAAATATAATCATCAAAACAATCATCCCTCTGTCAGTTTGAGACTGAATAACTTTAGCCCAGATTTTTTAAGCACTCAATGCAAAAAATGTGAAAGCGAATTAATCTGTGTAACTCTAGGAGAGTAAATAGAATAGTTTTTAAGAAATGGTCTTGAACATACACTCCATAGAAAATATGGGTCCAGATGCAAAGTATAATTATACTGAGGTCTCTCTCCTGGCACCAGGATTTCCCAGGTTTGACTCAGAAGCTACAGGCTAATTCTGAAAGTGAGCAAAGTCTAGAAATTCCAGAGATTTGTCTGATCTGTCGATGGATATCATGTATACGTCCTCCATTCCAGATTTTAATATCTGTGTCCTCCTGTGTACTTGCTTTACTAGCTTAGGATTCTCACAAGTATTTATTTTTGGTAATTCTTCTTTTTAAAGGGTTGATTATTTTTTCAAAACAAGACTATGATTTTCATATTGTTTAAATGCTGAGTACGTTCTCATTGTATTTATTCCAAGAATAGATGACTACTTTATATATGGCTGATTGCTGATTAAAAAAGGAGAGGAAGAAAGGAGGGAGGAAGAGGGAAATGGGAGAGTGGAAGGGAGAGAGCTTGGAAAAAGAATCCCTAAGGCCTTTTTAAGAGCTTCTGTCTTCATCTGATATGGCAAATTAGCACCTTATGAAGTCAGGTATGATGTTTTCTTTCAGGCTAATGTTTTTAGAAAAACAAATGCCTGAAGCTTGTTATTTATTTTTTCATCTATAAGTTAAGGGGGGAATAACATTGATTGGATCCAGCCTATGGAGTCCCAAAGGATCAGACACAACTGAGTACACGCACACATAGACACAGGGAAAAATCAAACTGACTTGAAACAACATATTTTGGAAACAAGAGAGTAGTCTAGGAAGTAGGCATTTGGGGATTATGGGCTCATTTTCATGTATAAGAAAATGTCCCTGGAAGCAGTCCAGGGACTACATCTAATTACTTTTTTTTTTTCTATGTGACTAGCCATGTGATTTTTGGCAGGTCATTTAATTCCTCCAGGTCTCACGTTTCATTTGCTGAAGTAGGATGTTAACATGAGCTGTAAGGAAGTATTACTCCCAATTTTAAATCCCATGCTTTTTGAAAATAATTGTGATACCTGAGATTAAAATCAATGATTGTGCACATACACTAAAATTGAGGTATAATTCATGTACTATGAAATTAATTTTTCAAGCAAATAGTTCAGTGAGTGTTAGCATATTCACAAGATGTGCAACTGTCATTACTTTCTAATTCTAGAGCATTTTCATCACTTAGTAATAAACTCCCTACCCACTAAGAGTCACCCCCATTCTTCCTCCTCCCAGCTGCTCTTAACCATATGTAATTTCCTTTTGACTATACGGATTTGTCTATTCAGCACACTTAATATAATGAAACTGTATGATATGTAGCCTTTGTATCTGGCTTTTTTCACTTAACATAAGGTCTTAATGTTGTAGTGTCTATTAGTGCTTTATTCTTATGTGTAGCTGAATAATATTCGGTATATGAACATACCACATTTTGTTTACCCATTCATCAGTTGATGGATTTTTGGGTTGTTTCTACATTCTGCTGTTATGAATAAAGCTGCTATAAACATTCATGAACAAGTTTTTATGTAAACATATGTTTTCAGTTATCTTGAGTATATACCTAAGGGTGGAATTGCTGTGTCATACGATAACTATATTTAATGTTTTGAGAGTCTGCCAGACTGTTTTCTGAAGTAGCTGCACTAGTTTACATTCTAATAAGCAATTTATGAGATCTCCAATTTCTCCAAATCCTCACCAGTAGTTGTATTTCTGTCTTTTTTAGTATACTGGTATCAAAGCTAGACAAAGTAATTTAAATAAGAGAAAATTATAGACCAGTATTTCTCATAAATATAGATGCAAAAATTCTAAACAGTTTGACAGATGTAGACCAACAATGTGTAAATATGACACCGCATCATTGCTAACTAGATTTAGAGTGCAGTGTTGGTTTAACATTTGGAAATGATTCACTGCAAATAATTATGTTAGTAAACTGAACAAGAACATGAAATCATATGATCACCTCAATGGATATTATAAAAGAAATAATTTGACAGTATATAACATCCATTTCTGATTTAAGCAAGCAAGCAACCAGAACCCCCCCCCCCCAAAAAAAAAACTCGTAGCAAAACAAGGAATGGAAGAAAATTCCTTCAGTCTGATAAAAAACAGTTGTGGAAAACCCAGGGTGGAGATCATACTTAAGATGAAATACTGACTGCTTGCTCTTCCTCTAAGATGAAGAACAAGGCAGGATGCCCACTCTCCTTCTCCACTCAGATTTATTGAAGTACTATTGACATATAAAATGTAATATATTTGAAGTATGGGGTGTGATGATTTGATACATATGCACATTGAGAAAGGATACTGACAATTGAGTTAATGCATTTATCACCTGCCATAGTTACATTACTTGTGTGTATGAGAATGCTTAAGATCTAGTCTTTCGGCAAACTTCAGTAATACAATGTGGTATTGTCATTATCAACTGCAGTCACTATACTTTTCATTAGACCCTTAAACTTTATTCATTGTATAACTGAAAGTTTATACTCTTTTACCTACCTGTCCCTGTGTCCTCCTCCCCACTGCCCCTAGCAAGCACTGTTCTCTGTTTCTATGAGCTTAACTTGTTTTTGTAGATCCCCATGTGGAAGTGATACCATGAAGTATTTGACTTTCTCTGCCTGGCTTATTTCACTTGATATAATGGCCTCTAGGTTCAGCCGTGTTGTCCTCAATGGCAGGAGTTTCTTTTAAGGTTAGATAATGTGATACACATATCACATTTTCTTTAAGGAATGTTCACACACTTGGCACTTTTATTCAACATTGTACTGAATGTTCTATCCAGGATAATTAGGTAAGAAAAATAAATAAATAATATCCTATATGAATATGATGGGTTACAGTCCATGGGATTACAAAGAGTCAGACACAACTGAGCAACTAATACCTTTAATCAATATGAAAGGAAGAAATATAACTATCTGTACTTGTAGATTGTATTATCTTGAATACAGAAAATCTTAAGGAAATCACAGACACATACACACAGACACTCATGTGCATGCACGATCAGCTGTCTGACTCTCTGTGACCCCATAGACTGTAGCCTGCCAGGCTCCACTTTCTATGAAAATTTCCAGGCAAGGATACTGGAGTGGGTGGCCATTTCCTTCTCCAGAGGATCTTCCCAACCCAGGGATCAGACTTGCGTCTTCGAATTGACAGGTGGATTCTTTGTCACTGAGCCACCTGGGAAGCACAGACACTCATACAGACACAAAAACTATTAGAACTAATGAGTTCAACAGGTTGCAAGATACAAGATCAATATATGAAGATCAGTTGTCTTTCTATAGCGTAGATTATTATAGAATGGTAACAGACAGTCTGAAGTTGAATTTAAAAAGCAAGTATGCTACAGTAGCATCTGCCAGTGATAGGTTTCTTAAGGACATGTTTCTGGCAGAAAGCATAAAGAATGAATGCAAGCTATCAGTTTAGAAATAGTACTTATGTTAACTTTTGAGAGCTGGAATGAAGGCCTAGAGATCCTACTTGACAAAAGCCACTATTTAAGAGTACCCTGGTGCTTACACTTATATCTAAAACAGTGCTGCTGCTGCTGCTGCTGAGTACACAGTAAAAGTGTTATTGTTGAACTGCAAAGCACAGAATGTTTCTTTGCAGCTGTCTTCTGTGTTGAACATGGGAGCCTCCTGTTCTCTTGACCATATTTCCTGATTGGCATATTTCCAGCTATTTCAGGAAAACAGTGCCATTTCCAGGACTGAGCTTTTAGGGGAAAAAGAGAAAAGAACATTTGGCCCAGAAAGACAGCTACTCAGGGCAATTGAGCAAGACAAGTAAATAGAGGATTCTGATCTCTAGAATTTTCTTAAATAAATATTGCAAGTTACTTCTAAAGTGGGGAGGGAGGAATGGAAGGGTCCCACAACAAAGACAAAACTTTGGGCTTCTTTCTTCTTCATGTCTAAGAAGTTTTACATTGTTCCCAGTGTATATTGGAAACATTTGTAACCTACCAAACTTCAGGGCCAGAATGATAGTTTATGTTACCAGCTGTTTTAGATGTCGTTTAAAATTTAGTTTTATTTACTATGGGCAAGAGTCATAAAAAATGATTCACAGAATGACTTGATACTTATGGGTCTTTATACTTATGAGAAAAATTAGAGAGACTTTTCTTTCCTGGATTAAATAAAGAATAAAAAGCCTTAATTTTAAGAATTTAAAACTTTAGCCTTAATTAGTTCACATATTTTGTACATACGATAAAGGCGATAGTAAAAAGCTATCATTCATTGACTGTTAATGTTATGCTAGGCAAATTGCAAATGTACATTAGAGCAGAGTTTCTCAGCTTATTGTTTTTATTGATATTTGGGGGTTGGGTAATTTTTGCTTATGGGGGCTATTCTGTGCATCTCAGAGTGTTTAGCAGTATCCTTGACCTTTACTCACTAGATACCAGTAACATTCCCTCCTGGTTATGAGAATCAAAAATGCTCTATGGGAGCTAATCTCCTTTGACTGAGAACTTTATAACCTCACCACAGATTTAATAACATTTAATAATCATAATATAATTATGATTCCCCCTTATACTCCTCCCCCCCAAAAAAAGAAGCCGGGATAGATTAAAAAGCTTGCTCAGGGACACTTAGCTAATAAGTACCAGAGCTGAAATTTGAAACAATCTTATCTTGATGCCTGAGTACATCATCCTGACCCCTAAATTCTCCTCCTGAATTCTTATTCTTGGTCCCACAATAGGAGTTGACACAGGGGCATAGATCTTAAGAGAGAAGTATTGTCCAAAGAAGCCATGACAATAACGACTGTGATATTCCAAGTTTAAATAATGGTTTGACTAACATTTTTGTGCCCTACACACCCTCATTGCATCTTTCATGTCATTCTTTTCACTTCTTGTTAAAGGATAGTAAGGTATCATGGTGAAAGTGTGGACTCTGGAGTCAGACTGTGTTTGAATCCAGACTGTATTTCTAATAGTTGAGTGATTTCCCAAGTGGTCTTTCTATATCAGCAAGTCCCTACATGTATAAATGGGCTAATAGTAGTGCCTCCACATAGAGTTTGTGCTCGGATGAGATGAGGTATCATAATTAAAACATTTAGAACAGTTAATGAAACACGAGCTCTGTAATGGTTAAATCTTGGTTTTCAGATATATTCGTTTTAAGCCTGTTACCTTACTAAGCAGGTTACTGGAAGTATTACATATACATGTGTATATGTATATATATCAGTCTCACTTTGCTATAAGAACTAGCTAAACATCTCTTCTAATGCCTAAGAAGGATCTGAGTTTCTAGGGCAGAGATAGCCACTGGTTCTCCAACACTGTTTTCCCTACCTGCTATTTTGGTAGCTTAGCTGTTGCCAGGCAGGTCTCTAGGGAAACGTTGGTCCTGTACCTCAATCTACAGAACTGGCTGGGAAGCCTATGTATTCGTTTATATATTCAGTCACTTGACCCTCAAATAATTATCACTTTCTATTCCCCAGATTCTGTGCCAAGTGCTGGATGAGAATGAAATAATGCCTTTTCTCTAAAGATGTTCTCAGGAGGTATAAAAACCAGCTCTGTCATATCTATCCAGTGAGATTACTTTCAAATCTCAGTGCGGCCATTATCTTGCTGTTTGGCTATAAACCAGTTGCTTAACCTCTCTGTGTTATTTCCTCATATATAGAAATGCCACAATAATAGTTGTTTCCTGGGGTGGTTGCAGTAGATGAGATGATATGTACAAACTACACAGTGTCTTTTCAACCCTTAGGGTAAGTGTGTGCTGAATGGTAAATTCTGTTTTTGGCTTCTGTGTGCCAGGCTTGAAATAAATAGTAAAAAAGAAAGAAAGAAACAAACAAACAAAAGAAACTATGTGAGAATTTCCAGTTTGACACCAAATATCAAGCCAGGTTGGGGGAGTGGCCCAAGCGGCCATAGAATTTACACTGAGTTTTGTCTAGTGTATCAGGACACATTGGTGCATCCAAAGATGTACTCAGGTTGAAAAGAGGGTTATACCTTCTTATTGCCATTTAATGTAATAGAAAACAATCTCGGTTGAAGAAAGGGGTATGTTTATCCAAATATATACCCTCATTCAGTCTCTGAAACTTTTCCTATGTTAAACTCATTGATACCTTTCATGCTCAACATCTTTGACAATTATTCCTAGACTTATAAAGTTGGTTTTTAAATCAACTATTCTAAATGTATTTTGCCTCCTATTAGATTCTAAATTTGTAGGCAGGAAACAGGCTTTCTATTTTTCTAGTATCTTATAGCACCCAGCATAGCATCTTTTACATAGCAGTGTTAGATTAATATATATTTATTTATTGGTCAAAAACTATAATTTGAAAAATCAGTGAATTTTCCTCAGAAAGTTTAGGAGAAACTTACTTGTCTTCCTCTAATTTCTCTTGTTATATAGCCAATAGTTATATTTATTTATGATCCTGCCATAGCTTTAGGTAATCTTTGAGAAGCTTTCATATATAGTTTACTAATAAAATTCACTTTTAAACTGGCATATTTGCAAGCTCACTTAAAAAAAAATACTACTTTAAAATTTTCCTCTTAAAGAAGGAACATGATGGCTGAAAAGATTATCACATTAAATGTGGTTTAACCACCACTTATAGAGTTTAACTCCTCTATAATTACTCTTTGAACTCTACTGAAGAGCTGTAATGTACACCGCTGGTGGCAGTCAGGCCCAGGCCTTGCCTCTCCTGTTTTTTATTTACTAACTGTTTTGTGAACTATGATTTTCATCCTTTTCACAACCTCTCTGGTATATAATTATTTTCAGCCTCTACTTTATATCTCTGATTGTATGAGTAATGGCTTAAGTCAGCTATGGAATAAAATGCTACTTCCCTAGCTAGACCATGATGTGTGTGTGTGAGAGAGAGAGAGAGAAAGAGAATGAATATGAGTGAGAATGAATGCAGTAACACTCTTGCACCTGGCTCCTTCCCTTTGTTCTCTTTCCACAGCTGTCTCCTCCCCTTCTCCACCCCACTTCACTGTACATGTGCTGCTGCTGCTGCTGCTGCTGCTGCTGCTTGCTGCTGCTGCTAAGTCGCTTCAGTCGTGTCTGACTCTGTGCGACCCCATAGACGGCAGCCCACCAGGCTCCCCTGTCCCTGGGATTCCCCAGGCGAGAAAACTGGAGTGGGTTGCCATTGCCTTCTCCAATGCATGAAAGTGAAAAGTGAAAGTGAAGTCGCTCTTTAGCAATCCATGGACTGCAGCCCACCAGGCTCCTCTGTCCATGGGATTTTCCATTGTGAGTACCCCTTAAATCAGTCTTCATGGCTAAATCAGTTTACCTTCCATTTTAAAACTCCTGGGACCATCCTGATCCAGTCAGGTACCATCAGATCTCTCATTTTGCCCTGATGCTCTGGCGGTAAATCTTGATTTTAGATTCACAAAGAATTACAAACTTTTCTTTGCAGTGAATCTCCTACCAAGTACCCAGTTTATACATACACTCTGTCTTAGTCTTCGTTCCCAGTTTATGAATACTGGAATTCAACCTTGAATCCCAAGCCTTAGGACCAAACCCCTTTTGCCATAAGTCCCTGCTACTGCTTTCTTGCCAGCCCCTGTCTTCTGAAATTCTGCCCACTTTATACTACTAAACTCCTTGTAGCACCACCCACTCATCTGTGTTTCCTTTCCAGTTCTGCTGGACTTTTCTCAAGTATTTACTCCAACCAAGGGCATCTGTCAATGCCTACATTTCTGGATGCCCCTTATCTACCCCATACACTGCTAAATCAGTCCTACCTCATGCTGTTTGTGAGTAACCTTTGTATCAACTGAAGTTCTCTCTGCAAGCTCTATAGTGAAAACAAAGTGTTGACAGCAACATGTAGGCAGTTTGGGGATTGAAATCTCCATAAAATCATGATCCATATAATCCCATTCTTTCAAAAGAATTGGCAGAGTAGCTTTAAGATAATTGTATTAGATTGGAGTTCAGCAACGATGTTATACTATGATTTTTTATTTTCATTTGAAAAATAAAACATATCATGACATAAGTATGATGTGACATAATGGACATAATGAGAGAAATTTGATGATATATAATGTATAGCTTGTATATATCATTTCTCCTCAGGTAGAGGAAGAAATGATTAACTTCATTAAAATGAATGAATACTTTAGGCCTCTGGGTACCATTTTAAAAGAAATGTTGCTTTTATGTATCTGAATGAAGGGGAATGTGAGCTAAGGACTTCTTAAATATAATGCTAGAAACTATTGATCCAGCTACTTAAAAGTTGCTGCTGCTAAGTCACATCAGTCATGTCGGATTTTGTGGAACCCCATAGACAGCAGCCCACCAGGCTCCCGTCCCTGGAATTGTCCAGGCAAGAATACTGGAGTGGGTTGCCAGTTCCTTCTCCAGTGCATGAAAGTAAAAAGTGAAACTGAAGTAGCTCAGTCGTGTTGAAGTAGCTCAGTCGTGTCTGACTCTTCACAACCCCATGGACTGTAGCCTACCAGGCTCCTCCGTCCATAGGATTTCCCAGGCAAGAGTACTGGAGTGGGTTGCCATAGGTGGCACTTCTTACCTTTGTGAAACATATATATATATATATATATATATTTTAACCTATACACATGCCCCTTGTAATAACAATTGGTGTGACTCTTGAATACAGACATACTATGACTTGTCTTATTTTGGTAGCTTTTTTTTGTGTATTATAATTTTTAGAGTCCACATGATATATGATGTAATTGGTATGGCCTAATCACATGGCCTAATCTAAAATACTCAGCTCATTTGCTTCTAACAATGTAAACACAGCTCCTAAACCTGAAAAATGGAAATGAGCTACAATTGACTGCTTATTTTACTCTCAACAATTTGTTAAGTGCTTCTGAAACATTGTATTGTAACAACCTCATAAAGTCTATAAGGTGCTCTATTAAGAAACTGAGGCTTAAAGACATGGAGGACTTTGCCTGCGCTTATAATACTAAATGGTGAATTAGGATTTGAACTCTGCTCAGTGGATCTGCTCTCCAAAATGGCTCCCATGCTTAACCTAGTCTGTATTCCATCAGGAAGTGGAAATGAATTATTACAGGATAATTACAGTCATTCTCTTAAATCTGTCATTTTTCTGCCTTCACCTTACCAGGATAACCATGTTCATCTCCGTTATTATTTTCTTCTCCACGCCCATTGACCATGTATGGATCACCTCCTATGAAAGCCATTGTTCTGGGCACATGAACCACAAAGAAGCGCAGGAGATGGGTTCTTATTCTGGCAGCTTACTTTCTGATTGATGGGTCAAAAGAATCTCACTGCAGATCATTAATAAAAATGGCAGAGTATGTCAAATGAAGGTGGAGGTGAAGCCCACTGTGATCCGGTACCCATGAGAAAAGGTCGAAATGATTCAGAGAATAAACATGAACTACTTTGAGGAAGTGATTGGGCCAAATTGGATGGCTTGGATGCTGATCTGTTATCTCACAACAGACACTTTGAAACATACTCATCACAGGCACTTTACTTTTTGTTGTTGTTAATTGTTTTAACAGCTTAAATTTAAACTAAGATTGTTTTTTAATTCCCATCTCTCACTTCTAAAATCTGAAGCTCATGATAGCATAGATCATGCCTAATTTATTCACCTCTATACCTCTGACAGCTGCAGCTGTTCTTAGCATGAAGCAGGTTCTTAAAAACTTGGTCATTACATTACAAAGATATGGTAAATAAACTGTGTAGTGCTGGCCTAGACAGACATACAGACCAATGGAACAGAATAGAGATCCAAGAAATAACTCACACATAAATGGTCAACTGATCTTTAACAAGGGTATGGAGAATATGCAATGCAGAAAGGATAGTCTCTTCAATAAAGGATGTTAAAAACTCGATAATTACATGCAGAAGATTAAATTTGATGTTTATTTCACATCATATACAAAAAACAAGTCAAAATGGATTAAAGATTTAAATGTAAGATCTGAAACCATACAACTCTTGAACTTTGTGTTGGCAGTGATTTCTCTGATATGGCAGACCAGAAACACAGAAACAGAGTATTTCTGAGTGGGATGGGAGAGGGCAAAAGGAGGAGTTGGTGATCAATGAGCAAAAGTTTCAATTAAGCAATATGAATGAGCTCTAGAGGTTTGCAGTGCAACATTGTGTCTCTAGTTAGCAATGGTGTACTGCACACTTAAAAATTTAAGATGGTTAAGTGTTCTTACCAGAACAAAAAATAAATAAATAAAATGTGAAAGAAAAGTGAAAAAAAAAAAAAAAAAACTTGGTCATGAAAGAGTGGCATGACTGGCAAAGCATTTTGTATCCTGCTTTCTAATTACTAAAATAACTCATATTAAAGAGTTTTAAATTGTTGAACATTCTTTTTGATGAATTATCTGGTCCATTGTTACCAATAGTGGGTGTTTATTAGGTTTTTCTTTTTGTTGTAGTATTTGTACCTGTAAGAAAAGATAAAATTTTTACCAGAGTCTCAATTTCAATAACATATTTATAAAAGCCTTGCTTTACTATTCTAAATTGAAATTAATAAGCAATCTAGTAAGAAGAGATAGATGACACACATTATATAACAATTTAAAAATCAATATAATTCCTATTATTACTATTACTATAAAGAAAAATATGAAATAAGCTATTTTAATGAAATTCCATGTATCTCAATATGCAAATATTCAGACATGTGAAGAATAGAAGCCATAAAAGATAGCTGCTTATACCTAAATGTAGATGTTCCATGAATATGAAGCTGCATTTGCACACTACTGAAGGTGTGTTATATTGTTGACTCATACTATGGAAGGTGTTGCAGTTTTTAACTTAGTTTTTTTGAATTGGTGATTAGCTCTTGGTAAATACACTTATCCAGGTTTACCTAATGGTTGCATTCTAAAGTGAGAACAAAATTCAGAAAAAAAATATAAAACATGTTCAAAAATACTTGGGTTTATTTGCTTAAAATTAGGTTTTGGGTGCAGATAGTTATAAACAGTTTATTTATCTAGATGGGTAATCGATGGGACATTTGAAAGCTGCATGGAACTTATTTTGCATCGCCGGATGTCTAGTGTTTCTAACCACTACTCACTAAATGCCATTATAGTCCCCCTATCTATGTGGCATCTACATATGTAGATAAGATCAGAAATTTAAAAGGTTTGAGCCTCTGGAGTAAGACTACCCCTTTTGAGAACCCTTGCTGTAGACAAATAAAGAGTTAGGCAAAATTCATTACTCTCTTATCTTCATTTGAGGTACAAATTTCCTCCCTTAGTTAAATCTGTACCACTGACACTGGCTGCTACCAGTCAGGCTTTCATCCCATCCCTTTTCAGCCTGCATGTTGTCCCTATCCAGAAATATCCTGGACTTTGAGCCTAGTCTTTCCTGATTCTTATCTCAGGTTTCTGGCATTGAGCAATTTAAAAAAATCTGATAAATTAACTCCCACTGTACTACAACTAATATATAGGCACATAAAGCTTTACTTCATATTTTTAAATTACATCAGCACTAAGGCATCCTGGTAGAATTTCAGACATCTACCACGTATCTGTGAAAGGAATGTTCAGTTATGTGGGCTTTCCAAAGTCATTACATAATTTTGCTAACCACCTATTATAGACCAGAACTGTCGGGTTATTTAAATATCTTGGAGACTCACATTTTTCTTCTACAAAATAGAAATGATAATTAGAACTGAAGTTGTATC
Organism: Aepyceros melampus; assembly: GCA_006408695.1. Classification (NCBI taxonomy): domain Eukaryota; kingdom Metazoa; phylum Chordata; class Mammalia; order Artiodactyla; family Bovidae; genus Aepyceros; species Aepyceros melampus. The sequence continues at coordinate 219,569 of SJXQ01010319.1, read as the reverse complement.
TGTGATGACTAAACAAAATATAAACTGTATAAAATTATTAGCATAAATGCAAGGACACAGGTAAAGCTAGTGCTTATTGTTACCACTTTTTTTTCCTTTCAACTTACTATAGACCTGTGGTTCTCAATTAGGGGTGATGTGATGAAGGGTAGGGAGGATGCTTCTGGCATTTAGTGACTGGATGCCAGGGATGCTGCTTAACACCCTGAGATACACTGATAGTCCCCTACAAGGAAGAGCCATCAGCCCAAAGGTCAATAGCAACAAAGGTGAGGAAAGCTTGCTATATATAACTATATATGGTTTTCAGTTTACTGTTAGTTTTTGCTTTTTATCTGCTTTCTTTTATTCTTGAAAAGAAGAAACTCCAATGAAAGCCAGTATGAATTGCCACATGTATATTCTGAGAAACTGATGAGAACAAAGTATATAATTTCACATTTTTATAAATACTTATATTTTAATTTTTGTTGCTATCCTAAGGCCCATCTATTTCCATTTTCCATTCTATATAGCTTTCCTATGTGAAGTATTTAGGAAGTTAATAACTTGAAACATGTTTTAGATTTATAGACTCCAAAAAAGGATGAATCAGCCACTTTTTCCTACCATCTTGGGAAGAGAAACTGTGAGTGGAAAGGTATTGAAAGCATTTATGCGTTCCTCTAAACATCAGGCCAGGAGATTGTTCTAATATTGCTTAACACATAAATAACTAGCACTTGTGTGCACTTTCTAATTTTAATCAATCTGCTCTGCCTTCACACTTATATAAAGTAGCAAGATACCCAGAAGATAGTGTAAACTTCAGTCAAATTGTTGTTTTCCTTTAGAATCTTCCTTGTACATATACAAGGAATATTCTTCTTTGAGAAGAAATAGGTGAGACATGCATAAGTAATATCCAGAAAAACCTGACTGTGGCTCTGGAGCCACTCATCTGTAGAAATATCTAACCTATGAAATGCAAGGTTAGCAATTGTTTGTACATGGCAAGTGTTGGTGATGCAAGTGAAAAGCTCTCTAGGCAAGTTTTTGAGTTCCCAATTTTTCCAAGATATCAGAGGATCCTTGCCTTGCAGAAACATTGAGAAGCTCTTAGGAGAAGGAAGGCCTGAGTAGGAATAAAACCACAGATTGAATCAGCTTGAAAACGTGTTCACATTGGAAAACATTGCAGGGTTTCTGGATCGCACCAGCAAGAAGGAAAGAGAGAATGATTTCCTCATTCTGGAGACAAAATGGGAGTATCAAATCAGTACAGTGCCTTTCCTTAACCCTTGTGTTCCCCAGTTTGGTTTTTGATGTGTAGCTATATTAATAATGATTTTTTAAAGGATGTGTTTCAGTATGAGTATGTTTAAACTGTACAGCCAAGTCTATTTTTTGATGTCATTTTCTGACCCTTGGAAACTTCAGAATTGAAATAAAAGGTAAGTGACTAAATTAGACATAATTTAAAACCAAACACACTTTCATCCTGTTTAATTTAACCAAAATCTCTATTTCAACTCAGCACTGTGTGTTTGATTAGTGAGGTTTTTATTTATTTATTTTTTTCTGTTTTCTTCTGATTCCCATGCATTGTTTTGGAAGTGAGAATATATAGCAAAATCATTGATATAATTTTAATAATTATATCAATATAAAGTGATACAGTCATGTGTTTTCAGGTTTCTTTTCCTAAGTTCCTTTTAGCACAGTCCTGGGCACAAATCTTTGCATTTACAAATACTGGACTTGTTAAATGTATTTGTTCCTTCAGGTGTTTTGCTGCCTGATTGTCAGTTTCTGCAGCAAGTTTTCATGGTGCTCCCCAAGAACAGACCTAAACTTGGTGAATAAGCCATTTTGAATTCGTGAAATTACCTATTTGATAAACTCAGAGTGTTCTGGAAACTGTTCAGGAGGAAATGTGTCTTTTTTCTGTTTGCATCTTTTTTCTAATTGTAAATTATCTACTAGTTCTTGTAAAAATAGAGCTCTGAATTTTCTATAATTCAATTTGGTATCTTGAATACAAAGCACAGGAAAAAAAAAAGTAACCATTCTTAATTAGTAACTGCCTGAAAGAGAGAGTTGTCTATCATGTGGCTGCTCTGAGGTTCAAAAAAAGCTGTTAATTCTTATTATACCTTTAGAAGCCCTGGTCGAGGGGCATATATATCAGGTGCTCCTTCTGTCTTCAGAATCCTTAGTGCAAGTGATTTCTTAACCAGTGAGACAGAATGTAATAAGTCCAGAGCAACCAGTGAACCTCAAAGGAGCAAATACAATTTGGGGAATATTAATCTGCTTATCAGTATTTTGTAATTTTGATTCTCATTATTTCCTGACAAAACGTTCAATACAGTTGTACAGAATACTCTTAATTTTTCAATACTTTTGATTGTAATTGTGTTCCTTATGCGATCTGGTTAAAGTGTGTTTTCATGGTTTAATTTGTCATCTGGCTATTTCACTTATAAAAGGTATCTAGGTATTAGCAATAATTAGTGCATATAAATATCTAAAAATAAAATCAGATTTAATTATGTGAAATTTTCGATCACTTTATATTGCCATGGGAGAATTTATTAATTCTTCCAGAACAGATAGTAGATATACGATGCTTTTTAAAATTGTCAATATTAAGGTTTAAGAGGTACATGCATTAAAAGATTAAAGCAAACAAAAATCACCTCAGGAATCTTTTACAGTAAACTTATAAACAAAGTGCTTTCATTTCTCACTGAAGGAAAATGTGGTATCTATACATCTTATACAGTATAAGCATGTTCTGGGAACTATGTTTTGAAGTTTGTTTAATGTATTTTACCATAAAATGGATAATTACATGGATTTTTAACTTGTTTTGAAATAAGTGAATGTTTCATAAATGGCAAAGATATGGTAGAAACCGTGATCTTTGTCTGAGTAAATAAAACAAATACTTTGCAGTATCAAATTTGATACTCCAAGTGATGCAAAAAAAAAAAAAGATGTGAGAAAAGAATTTAGAAAGTACATTGTTAAATAGATACTATACATGCAGATTTCACCAGAAGTGAGGGAAACTGTCATAGCTTTTATATCTTTTATATCAGTGACTACATGTGAATGTGTACTTTGTCTCAAGCACTTGATATAGGGTTGTTCTGTTGATCTCTAAGTGAGTTTTATGATGTTGAATTTATATCGATCCTTTTTTAATCCTTCAAAGTCCTAGGATACCAGTACTAGGATAGCTTCCACAATATAATCTAAACACTGTAATGAAAAGTTCATTTTGTCTAGTGTCTGTGCAGTGTGGATGGTTTTATTATCTTGTCCAGAATAGTATTTTTGTTCTCCATTACTATACATGGGCAAATAGTGGTTCTGGCGTTAAAATAGCTAATAACAGATTATCACATTGCTTGCTTTAGTTTTTTGTGAATTTTGGATTTTCAGTTTAAGAAAACATTTTCTAACTCATTCAGTAAAAATGCTTTATAAATAGTCATTATATAATTGAGCTAAAGTAGTTGATAAGTGTCTTTGAGTCATTTCTTCACTTACTCTTTCACAAAATATGTATTGAATGTCTAGTTTATGTCAGGAACTGTACTAGATGCTAGAAATGAGGTATATCGTTTATTTTATCTGGATATAAGTTGCTTTTGGTTAAGTTATATGTTTAATTCCAGAAGTTAGGACCAACATCTAGTATCCAGACTGACACTGGATAAAACTGTCTTTGTTTGCAGAAGAAATGTTTGATTGTAAATGAAAGAGACATGAAATTAAAGACCCACCATAACTCAGATAATCACCGATCAGCAAGGCTTTGCCATAAGATTATGATCACCTCTTTGATTAAAAATTATGTAAAAAAGGCATCAGAAGAAATCTTGTAAGTAGAAAGCTATAGAGGAAACTGATGAACCATGCAGCTGTTTTTTAAATTTTTTTTTCCTGCTGAAGCAACTTTTAGTAAAAGGGGTTGTTTGGATTTTAATCTTTAAAATATATTGAGGTTACTATAATTTTCATACTTCTTAAATAATCTCTCAAATTTCATTAGTTTACACATTATTGCTTGTAAGTAAGACTCAGTCTTATGATACACAATGGAATGTAAGTAAATAGCTAAGTGTATCCTGTTAAATGTAAGAGTTGTGGGGCAGTTTCCCTGCTGAAAGGAGTACAATAGCCCCAAATAATCTATACGACAGCTTTTCCCGGTTGTGTTCTGGGGAAAAATGTTAATTTGGCTTTACCCCAAAATGAAGAATTTCTACATAAATAGACTTGAGAAATACTGGCTTGGACAAAGGTTTACAGTTTATTTATAGCAGGACATCTTATCATCTTCAGTTTGTAATTATGCACTGTGAATCTCTGAAAGAAGGATAGAAGTGTTTCAGATGTATTTGTCAAGAACTTCTTGACAGATATCTCTTTGTACTAATCTTCACCGTGTAATAATATGCTCATGTTTATACTGTCATATGCAATGTTTCCAAATGTATTGGTGAAGGATATAAAAAAATAGTCTCTCATGACTAATGTACCTTGGGACTGACTTTACAGATTGTTAGCCTTAGGGAAGTTCCAAAGACCCCAAGACTACTTGATCTTTCTCAAATTCTAGAATTGCTAGACCAGCTCTAAGTGAGTTTTATGAAGTTTGCATACTTGATTTATCCCAGAGTAGATGTGACTCCAAGGGGTCTTTAAACATAGAGCTGAAAGGAGCAATTAATAATAACAATGACAATGATAATAATTACAAATAAGTTTAGAGCATTTTTTTCAAAATGCTTTCAACTCCTGAGTCACTTGATTTTTGCAGCAAACTTGTGGTAAATTCTGTTTGTCCTAGTTTTTTCTAGCTTATGTTTGATGGCAGAATAACTGAAGGTTTGGAAACTTGTCAAATTTTCACATCAGGCTTATACTCCATTGTCCTTGTCTATTGTGTAAATAATGATTTTGTAAGATAATATTTTACATTGTACTACCTGAGAATTAGGATCTAGATCAAGCATCAGCAGACTGTGATTCAAATAATATAGACCATTGGTTTAGTCTGGCTCAGTGCCTGTTTTCTATTTCTTTTAGTAATTTTTTTTTTAAATACAGCCATGCACATTTGTTTATTTATTGTAAGTGCTTTGACACTACGAGAGAGCTGATTAATTGCAACAAAGATCACATGGCCTGCAAATCATAAAATATTCACTATCTAGCCCTTTATAGAAAAGTTTGAAAACTCCTTATTTAGATCATGGCCTTAACTAGGGGCTAAATGTAGACGTTGGGCTTCCCTCCTATCTCAGTCATTAAATAATCTGTCTGCAATGCAGGAGACTTGGGTTTGATTCCTGGGTCAGGCAGGTCCCCTGGAGAAGAAAATGACAACCCACTGCAGTATTCCTTCTTGTAGAGTCCCATGGACAGAGGAGCTGGGCAGGCTACAGTCTTTGGGGTCACAAGAGTGGGGCACAACTTAGAGACTAAACCACCATATGCAGATGTTGCTGCTGCTGCTGCTGCTGCATTGCTTCAGTTGTGTCCGACTCTGTGCGACCCCATAGACGGCAGCCCACCAGGCTCACCCATCCCTGGGATTCTCTAGGCAAGAACACTGGAGTGGGTTGCCATTTCCTTCTCCAATGCATGAAAGTGAAAAGTGGAAGTGAGGTCACTCAGTCGTGTCCGACTCTTAGCGACCCCATGGACGGTAGCCCACCAGGCTCCTTGGTCCGTGGGATTTTCCAGGCAAGAGTACTGGAGTGTGGTGCCATCGCCTTCTCTGCAGATGTTAGAATGCTGTTTATATTGCACTGTGTTTATAAATGTGTAATGGTGAACAGAAAACACAGAGGTAATTCCAAAAAAAGAAACATATTTGTACTGTTAGTGTAAATGACACTCATTTGTTAATTTACACACATTCCTATGCATTAATTATGGGTTTTTAGCATACCACAGTGCTAGCTGAGCCTGCATCCTTCAAGCACAGGGTTATTTAATTATTGCTGCAAGAGGCTTTAATCAAGTCCTTCTTATAGCAGACAAACAAATGATTAGCCTTTACATTACAGATGTAAACAGGAATTTGACTCATGAATTTACTAATTATACTGCACCACTTTGGAAATCAGTTGGTATTCAAATTCTTGCTGTAACTCTGTATACAATTTCCTCTTGCAAGATATAGAAGTATAGAATGAAAAAAATAGTTGTTGAATATGTTAAGATTAAAGTTAGGTTTCATTTAAATATGTTTTCCCTATTTTCTCATGTGGAATGATTTAATAGAAAGAAAGAAATGATAGGTTGTCTATTATATATCAACTACATGCTTCACATTTTATATGACTCTTACTAGTGTATCCAAAATAACACTGTGAGGTAGGTTTCATTCTTTCTATTTCAAATCTGAGGAAATTAAAACTCAGAATGTGAAATGACCTGCCCGATGTCACATTAGACAGTAGTTTGTGACAGAGGTGCTAATTAGGGTTGGAAATCCTAGTCTCTCAACTGAGATGTGGGTTACCACAAAACCAAGCTGTTTTCCATGATCTCTCTGAAAGCAAAAGTTGCTCAGCCATGTCCTACTCTTTGCGACCCCATGGACTGTACAGACCATGAAATTCTCCAAGCCAGAATACTGGAGCGGATAGTCTTTCCCAGCCCAAACAACCCAGGGATCAAACCCAGATCTTCCACATTGCAAGCAGATTCTCTTCTACAGAAGAGATCTGATCTACAGAAGATGATTTCTGTAACCAGTGCCTAAAACGGATTAGTTCTTCCCACTTTTCCCCCTCTATGTACTTTTAGTTGTGCAGAAACAATTAAGTTAAATGTACATCCCCGATTTTATAGCACTAGATTATCCTGCTTACGATTTTACCCTTGTGAAAAATCAATTGTGAAAAAAGATCGACAAGTTTCATTTCATTGTATCCGAAGGAAAACAACCAAGGTCTGCATATTTTGAATGCTGAAGCCAGTTTTGATTTTATTGGAGCTAGAAGGTGGTTCCTAATTTCTTCTTTCCAATATCTTCCATCATTGGTCAGAAATCAAATGCCAGAGTCTTCTGTTAATAAAACTTACTTCTTAAGTAATTGTTCAAAGATTTTCCTTGAAAAAATTAGAACACCTCCAAGAAATTAATTCCTTTTCTTTACTGTTTTCTAACATGTTCTTAGTATGTCTGCAACACATACTATTTTTGAGAGTTCTTTCGCATTGTATTTTTCTCATATATATTATATACATAAAATTTTATTATTTATTTGTGTGTACTGGGTCTTCACTGTTGTGTGGGCTTTTCTCTAGTTGTGGTAGTGGGAAATGCTGTCTACTTGCGTTGCTTCTCTTTGAGTGGCTGCTCTTACTGCAGAGCACAGGCTCTAAAGCTTTCAGGCTTCAGTAATTGTGGCTCCCAGACTTTAGAGCACAGGCTCAGTAGTCGTGGTGCATGGGTTAATTGCTCTGCGGCATGTAGGGTCTTCCCTGACCAGGAAGCAAACCCATATCTCCTGCATTGGCAGGAAGTTTCTTCACCAGGGAAGCTCCCATGTTGTGTTTTTCTAAACATTACTATATAACATATCTGGTTGTTTATAGATTAGTACCTTATGTATTGTTAGCTTAACTCTCCTGGGCCTCAATAATTCATCGGTAAAATGAAAGTAAGATTATGTGTGACCTTTATTTGATGTAGATAAATCTTGATTGTGTTACTTGCAAATTCTGACGTCTGAATTCAGATGCCCTTTTTTAGGGGAGGGGGTGGATTTAGTTGATTAATTATTTTTGATCATTTCCTCCAAACTTTTCAATACAGGAATCTGTCAGCAAGAAAAACTAGAATTTCATATTCTTATTTAAAATTCACATGAAAAGAAAACACAAATTTTTGTCAAGTTTGGGTTATTACCCTTAGTTAAGAAGTGTGTAGCTTTGGTTTGGTTTGTTAGTTGAAGTCCACTTTTCAGGTAGCTTTGCTTATTATTGATACCGTTCAGTTTGGACTTGTTTTCAAAGTTGGGACCCAGAAGTCATTTAACTAAGGTTTTATCACCTGTTGGGATAACATGGACTTTTTTTTTTTTTTTAATCTGTTAACCAAGTAGTATTGTTGATGTGTGGCAAAACCAATACAATATTGTAAAGTAAAAAAAATAATAATAATAATAAATTTTTAATAAAGAAAAAAATTCTAAAACTCTAAATTTCAAATTGAAACTCTATAGCTCTAAATATAATTGCACTTTAAGTTCATTGTTTGTAGAAAGTTAAATTCAGACAGAATTTCAGGAGCCATAAATGGGGTTAACTAGCAAATAGGAATTAATTATATTTCATAGTATACTATATTTAAAGCTAGGCCTTATATAGTATGCCTTCATAGGAAAGTCACTTAAAAATTTTAATTGACTACTATATAATTTTATATGGGCTTCTCTCATGGCTCAGTGGTAGAGAATCTGCCTTTGATGCAGGAAACACAGGTTCAATCCCTGGGTCAGGAAGATCTGCTGGTGAAGGAAATGGCAATGCACTCTAGTATTGTTGCCTGGAAAATCCCATGGACAGAGAAGCCTGGTGGACTACAGTCCCTGGTGTCACAAAAGAGTTGGACATGACTTAATGACCAAACAACAACAAAAAATATGATTCTATACACTGGATAATTCAGTAATTTGTGCTAAATGAGTTAACCACAGAATGAAAATGTATTCTAATCAGTTGTATATCCCATTGGAACCAGAAGATGTTTATCACATTTACCAGAATAGCATATCTTAAGGTACTGATTAGAAGTAACCAAAGAAAATTTTAAGTTATATATTTCTCATATCCATAATTGATGTAGTTGTTTTGAATTGTTTTAATTGGATGAGCATTTTAGTTTAATAACTATACAACAGGTAATATAATGACCAATTTAAGTGGAATCTGAGGTTGAACCAAAATGTAGAGAATGCCACTTATATACCTTTATGATTTTTAAAGTTTATCTATGCAGAATTGATAGAAAGACTAAACTTTCTTTGAAATCATCTTAAAATGTAATTAATCATATTAATTATTCATATCTCACCTGATACAAATATGTGAGCTTGACACATTTCATTAAATTAATAAATCAAAAATTTACTTAAATTATGAAAAACAAATTTGGTCCTTATAAATTTGATCATTAAAATATGTAATTTACTAAAATACTCAGTTTTATTAATATCTTACTATATATATCACAAAACATTAGATTATATTTAGGAAATAAGGCTCTTTTTTATGGAAGATAATTTTTTAAAAAGAAGCTTTATAATAAAAAGCCATTTTACTGAGACTAACTGCATCCCAGTTTTTCTTAAAACTTATAATAAATAATTGTTTCCTACAGATATGCTGATAAGCCTTTAGAGTAAATGTGATTAAGTAGAATCTTTCTAAACCTCCATAATGAGGAAAGAACACAGAGTTTGGGATTAGATCTGATTTCTCCCATTTAGCCATTTTTTCTTCGTTTGTGCACATGCTGAATAACATTTAGTCCTTTCTATTTATTGTGGTGCTAGTGGTAAAAAACCTGCCTGATAATGCATGAGACACAGGAGATGTGGGTTTGATCCCTAGGAAGATCCCTGGGATCAGGAAGATCCCCTGGAGGAGGAAATGGCAACCCACTCCAGTATTCTTGCTTGGAGAATCCCATGGACAGGAGATCCATAGGGTCACGAAGAGTCAGACACAACTGAAGTGACTTAGCACAAAACATATTTATTGTTTACTTTGTGCCAGGCACTGTGCTAAGAACTACATATAGAGTGGTGAAGATAAACAGTTATTACCTTCAGTATTTTAACAGTTACTTCATTTTTCAGTTCTTGGTGACATCATTATAATAATAAGATTGCACAAGCAGTTTAGTGAATTTAAGTGATGGTCATTGTATTCTGCTGCATCTCCATGACTTCATCATGATTATTATCATCACTGTCTACTTAAGAAAGGATAATCCATGGAGGGTTTTTTTGGAAATACCCAATTAATGAATCTTGAACTGCCTCAAAATGATGTTTAATGGAAACTAATACTAAATGCCTGCTATTTACTTTGCACAAATAAAAATGCTTCCAGTTGTTAAAGTCCCTTAAATCTGATATGAGAATAAAGTAACTAAAGTTGGCTTTTTGTGGCAAATAAATCCTGCCTATGAAAATAAATTTGGTCATTCTCATCACACATTACTAGTTTCATAAAAGCCAAGCAGGAAATTAAGATAGGAAATTAATTACTCACTGAAACATTTATTAAGCAACTCCTGTGTGTACACACCATGCTAGACCCTGAACAAAAAGAAGATGAATAGAAAAGGCACAGCTCTTAAGCAACCTACAATTTGTATAAGGAAGCATTAATTATAATATTACCATGGCTAACATCATTAACCAGGTATTATCTATACATAAAATGCTTTACAGCCTGTTATTATTAAGTAAGCGGTTTTACATTTTTTCATTGCAATGAGCTCCAACTTCTTTATGAAACAAGTTCAACATTTAGCAAATGAGAAAATTAAAGAAATGCTAAAAAAAACAAAGTGTCTAGAATCCTAAAACTGATTTGTAGTGAGAGCGCCTAGAAGGATCCTAATTCCAAGATCATTCTGCTTTCCAGTTGCATCTTCAGGGAGAATGAGATGAAACGTTAAAGTATTGCATGTTGTCAATAAATGGCTAGATTTTCCAAGGATTTCTAGTTTCTTAAAGATTCAATAGTATTTGTTCACTATGAGAATTAGTTCAATTTTTTTCTCTTTATGACTGTTTTTGTATATGTTTACGTACTTTAAAATGCTTAATTTAATTTTTGTTAATAATAGAATGGGCTTCCCAGGTGGCACTAGTGGTAAAGAACCTGTCTGCCAGTGAAGGAGATGTAAAGAGACCTGGGTTCCATCCCTGGGTTGGGAAGATCCCCTAGAGAAGGAAACGGCAATCCACTCCAATATTCTTGCCTGGAGAATCCCATGGACAGAGTAGCCCGGTGGGTCACAGTCCATGAAGTCACAAAGAGTTGGACATGACTGAAGCGGCTTAGAACACAATAATAGAATAGAAAATAGGCTCATTTAAAATGGCTCTCAACACAGATGTATAGAACGGCCTTTTGGACTCTGTAGGAGAGGGAGAGGGTGGGATGGGTTGGCAGAGTGGCAGTGTAACATGTGTTAAGATATCATAAGTGAAACGAATCACCATTCCAGGTTTGATGCAGGGTGCAGGATGCTTGGGACTGATGCACGGGGATAATCCAGAGAGAGGGTGTGGGGCGGGAGGGGGGAGGTGGGGGTTGGGATTGGGAGTTCATGTACACTCGTGGCTGAGCCATGTCGATGTGTAGCAAAACGAATACAGTATTGTAAAGCAAAACAAACTAAAAAAAATAAAAATTAATTAAAATAAAATAAAATAAAATAAAATGGCTCTCAGTATCCATCCAGAATAATTTAATTTCAACTTTAAGAGAAGCATATTAACTAAAAAAAAAAAAAAGATTCAGTAAAAAAAGGTGACATTTCTCTTTCCATTTTGTTTGTGAGCATCACTTGCAGCATTGCACATTTTGAACATAATTTACTTCTGACAGCTATAAGGTCCACATTTCCTAAGCTGCTTCCTTGAGCTACATTTGCCAGCATGTATTAGCCATTCCAAGTAATCTACATATTGTGCAACTATGCCACTAGTTCTTTTTTTTTTTTCTTGTTTTCTTAGTTGTTGTAATAATATCAGTATTCTATTAAGTTTTTGTGTTATACACACACACATACACACACACACACACACACACACACACACATATAGAGAGAGGGAGCAGGGGAGGAGACTACAGGTGAGTTTTCCTTAGTATTACAAGATCTAAAGAAGTACTGTCTAGTTTAGGCTGCTGTCACGAAGTTCCATAGACTGGGTGGCTTATAAAAGCCAGAAATGTGTTTCTCACCGTTCTGCAGACTGGATAGCTGTTATCACAGTGCTAGGTTCTGGTGGGAGTCTGCTTCCAGGTTGAAGACTGCTGGCTTGTTGAATTTTCACGTGGTGGAGAGCAGAGAGGTGAAGCAGACTCTCTCATTACTTTTAGGGTGCTAATTCCATTCACTCCTATGACTTTATGTAACCCTGATTCTCTCCCAAAGGCCCCACCTCCTAATACCATACTAAGAAGTAGGGTTTCAGTATATGAATTGTGAGGGGACGCAGACATTCAGTCCATAACAAATACTGAGTCAGGATGCTGTCTGGTTTAGCAACATATATTTTCTTCTTTGAAATAAGATCAGTCTCTGGTTATGCTGGATTATCTCTTTGAAGCCATTCTAATGCCAGGGGCTGAATTTAGATGTCACATGATCTTAGAACCCTTTGGAAATCATCTGTCCTTTTCAATTCTTTTTATTACCAAACAACAGATCTAGATTAAATGTGTTTCATTAAGATATTGAGACTATAAATATATTTCTGTTTCCATTCTTATATTGACTCATTTTCTTTACTGTGTAAAAATGGAGATTGTATATCACAAACCAATCATAAAGAGGGTTACTTTACTATAATAAAATGAATGATTTTAATTTTACAATCAGCTGCATTCTATAAATACTGAAAATAGAGTCAACAGATTCACTCTAAATTTATGTGTTCATCTTTTCCATTGTTTATATGAAACTTTTCATCTATTGTTTCATCTCTTAGATTTTTTTTTTCTTAGATGTTTTTGTCACTTTTTTTCCCCTTCTACTATGCCACAATTAATGCTTCCATGTTCAGGGTTATTTTTCTATTCTTCCTACTCATAATTTTTATTTCATTACTCTTTAGTGTGTTCATTATCATGTCATATCCTCTTAACAGGATTTTGAACTTTTGTATAATTAACTAAAGGTTTGAGCTGCTCCTTTTATATTCCCTGTCTGTCCTTGTCTCTCCTATATTTCAGTATTACAGGCATGTTATTTATCCCATCAGTTTAGTTTCCTTTACTGTAATACTCAATAGGAAACCTATTTATAGGAAGGGAAGTCTTTGACATATAATGTAGTACAATTCATTGTATGAGACTGTGAGATGGAGGGTACTTTTACGAATTTGAAAACTGCTGTTGTTATTAAACTATTTGTGTAAAAAGCATTTTCATAGGGATACAGATAAAACCTGTAACAATAAAATTAAATGACCTAATGAGGAATATAGAGAAAAATATTGATGTTTAGAAAGGAACTTATGAATTGAAGTGGTCATAATAGCATTGTATTGCTACACATCGGAAGCAATATCTTATGAATTACAACTTGATGAGACTGTTTTGAAAATTAAATCTTTATCTTGGAAGTGGCTTGGATTAAAAAAAAAATGTTTCCATTCCAGTAATCAGAAAGCAGTTTATATGTCAAGAAATAATATCATATGCATATTGTTCCATTAAAAAAATAAAATGAACTGTTTTGGAATTAATGTTCAACCTACTAAAGTCCAAAAAAAAATATATATACTTTTTATCTTTGAGCATGTTTTCTTAAGCAGTGGATATCCATTTTAGAAAAAGATAAGATGGGGAATTATAAGGCTACCCTAAAAGCTTGTGTTTGTAGTGATTTGATTTTATGGATCAGTAAATCAACAGATAAAGGATAGATTATTCAAGCTTATGGCTCCTTCTTCAACATGGAATTGCATTCATATGGGTCTACTTAAGTACTAGACATTAACCCAAAACAGTTATATATATGGAATCTTTAGTCATACAGAATTTGTTGTACCTATGAAGAAACATTTTATTGTTAGCCTATAACATAAAACTTTATTTTGTAAAGGAAGATAGGATTTTGTAGAGCATCTTTAGTTTTTCTTTCTACTTGTCTGATGTTTCAGATTTTAAAAGGTTAGAGCTTCCTGCTCAGTTCTCAGGAGATTTACTATACAGCTTGTAGGTAAAAGGAATAAAAATAGTATTTTTATTAAATTTGCATTTTATAACTAAAATGAAAAGACAAATACACTTTATATGGCATGTTCATATTATATTGCCTACCCTTCCAAATATTTGACTTGGAATCAAGTAGTCTTTTGTTTCAGATATTTTAAAAGGGAAGAAAAATTTATGTGTATGAATGAAATGAACACTTTTCTTTAAATTTTAAAGGAAACAAGAAATTATGGAATAGTTTTCTCTTTGATTTCTAGTGGTTAGAATGCCCATGGACAAACACATTTACTAACATGGGCCAGCTTTTTGCTATTATAGTAGGGCAAAGATTTTACAAAAGTTTTTTTTTTTTCCTGAGAATAATTGATTCTAATAGCATAGGGAAAGTGGGTGTTAGAACCTTCTTTTGCTTCCATAAAAGAAATTAAACAGTATTATATTTTTGACTTTATAGAAGTAGCACATAAATGCAATGAAGAAGAAATATTTTCCCTAAAATATTTCTGCTATCTTTCAACAGGATCAAAGAAATCATGAATATAGTCCCCATACTTTATTATATTACTTTAAAAAAATTGATAAAATAGATGTATTTTAATAATTTTTCCAGGAATGTAGCACCACCTTACTAGACACTTCAGCATGTTGTCCAAATTCTTCGTGCTTATTTTTTTTTTAATACAGTTTTTGAAATTTGCAAACTTTCACAAGGAGCCTTAAACTTTCTATATACTCTTGCAATCTTTTACATTCTATTTAGGTGTATTAGGCAAGTCATCCAACATACTGAGATAACATAAGTATAATATAAATGATGTTTATAAAAGTACATTTAAAGTGATAAGGCCTACTCAAGGGTGGGTGTATTATTTTTTATTCTTATTTCTCTTAAACATTTAGAAGAAGTTACTTGAGATCTTTCAGTTCAGTTCAGTCGCTTAGTTGTGTGTGACTTTTTGCGACCCTAGGGACTGCAGCTCGCCAGGCTTCCCTGTCCATCACCTACTCCTGGTTGCTGCTGCTGCTGCTGCTAAGTTGCTTCAGTTGTGTCCGACTCTGTGCAACCCCATGGGCTACAGCCTACTAGGCTTCTCCATCAATGGGATTTTTCTGGCAAGAGTATTGGAGTGGGTTGCCATTGCCTTCTCCAACCTCCTCCTAGAGCTGGCTGAAACTCATGTCCATCAAGTCAGTAATACCATCCAACCATCTCATCCTCTGTCATCCCCTTCTTCCTGCCTTCAATCTTTCCCAGCACCAGGGTCTTTCCCAATGAGTCAGTACTTTGCATCATGTGGTCAAAGTACAGGAGCTTCATCTTCAGCATCAGTCCTTCCAATGAATATTCAGGACTGGTTTCCTTTAGGTTTGACTGGTTGGACTCCTTGTAGTCCAAGGGACTCCCAAGTGTCTTCTCCAGCACCACAGTTCAAAAACATCAAGTCTTTGGTGCTCAGCTTTCTTTATGGTCCAGCTCTACAGCCATACATGACTGTTGGAAAAACCATAGCCTTGACTAGATGGACCTTTGCTGGCAAAATAATGTCTCTGCTTTTTAATATGCTCTCTAGGTTTGTCATAGCTTTTCTTCCAAGGATCAAATGTCTTTTAATTTTATTGCTGCAGTCACCATCTGTAGTGATTTCGGTCCCCAGGAAAATAAACTCCCTCACTCTTTCCATTGTTTCCCTATCTATTTCTCATGACGTGATGGGACTGGATGCCATGATATTCGTTTTCTGAATGTTGAGCTTTAAGCCAACTTTTTCACTCTCCTCTTTCACTTTCATCAAGAGGCTTTTTAGTTCCTCTTCACTTTCTGCCATAAGGGTGGTGTCATCTGCATATCTGAGGAGATTGATATTTCTCTCGGCAATCTGGATTCCAGCTTGTGATTCATCCAGCCTGGCATTTTGCATGATGTACTCTGCATTTAAGTTAAATAAGCAGGGTGACAATATACAGCCCCGAGGTACTCCTTTCCCTATCTGGAACCAGTCCATTGTTCCATGTCTGGTTCTAACTGTTGCTTCTTGACCTGTATACAGATTTCTCAGGAGGCAGGTCAGGTGGTCTGATATTCCCATCTCGTGAAGAATTTTCCACAGTTTGTCGTGATCCACACAGTCAGAGGCTTTGGCGTAGTCAATGAAGCCGAAGTAGATGTTTTTTTCTGGAATTACCTTGCTTTTTCTATGATCCAGCAGATGTTAGGAATTTGATCTCTGCTTCCTTTGCCTTTTCTAAAACCAGCTTGAACATCTGGAAGTTCTCGGTTCACGTACTGTTGAAGCTTACCTTGGAGAATTTTGAACATTCTTTGCTAGCATTTGAAATGAGTGCAGTTGTGTGGTAGTTTGAACATTCTTTAGCATTGCCTTTTTTTAAAATAACATTTCATAAAACATTTTAAAAAATTGCATCTGATTGTTTTCTGTTTTCACTTCACTTTCTGCCATAAGGGTGGTGTCATCTGCATATCTGAGGAGATTGATATTTCTCTCGGCAATCTGGATTCCAGCTTGTGATTTATCCAGCCTGGCATTTTGCATGATGTACTCTGCATTTAAGTTAAATAAGCAGGGTGACAATATACAGCCCCGAGGTACTCCTTTCCCTATCTGGAACCAGTCCATTGTTCCATGTCTGGTTCTAACTGTTGCTTCTTGACCTGTATACAGATTTCTCAGGAGGCAGGTCAGGTGGTCTGATATTCCCATCTCGTGAAGAATTTTCCACAGTTTGTCATGATCCACACAGTCAGAGGCTTTGGCGTAGTCAATGAAGCCGAAGTAGATGTTTTTTTCTGGAATTACCTTGCTTTTTCTATGATCCAGCAGATGTTGGGAATTTGATCTCTGCTTCCTTTGCCTTTTCTAAAACCAGCTTGAACATCTGGAAGTTCTCGGTTCACGTACTGTTGAAGCTTACCTTGGAGAATTTTGAACATTCTTTGCTAGCATTTGAAATGAGTGCAGTTGTGTGGTAGTTTGAACATTCTTTAGCATTGCCTTTTTTTAAAATAACATTTCATAAAACATTTTAAAAAATTGCATCTGATTGTTTTCTGTTTTCCAGTGATTGGTTCCAAAGAATGTGATATCATTTTGTCTTAATCTGATATTACTACATTGTATTTAGTAAGCAGAGAATAGAACACCTTATAAAGAAACCACCAATTTAAAAATATTTTGAAATATATTAAATTATCGGTATTTGACCAATTTTAATCTGAAAATAGTAATTTTATATGTTTCAACCTCGGGTACTATTGGACTAATTTTTTTCAATCTTTGGAGAAACAGAATTCTTCATAATAGTCTTCCTCTTGTTGAAATATCCTTCATTTTAAAGATGCTAGATATTTAGTTCATTGTAGGTAGCATTTTAGTGAACTTTGAGAGATTCCTGGAAAATTTTTAATTTTTAGCATAATATTTTTATTTAGGAAAAATGTCAATATTTCTTAAAGTTATTTTCAGTGAGTTTTATAAAACTTTAAAATTTCATTAGCCATAAATTGTAAAATAGGTAAATATCTTGCATTTTGAACATCAAAGTAATGAAAAACAAAGTTTTGAAGAATTGAAATATCTTTTTAATATTTATTGCATTTTACCTTATGGACTATTTGTTAAGTATGCAAAGGTCCTGTGGATTAAAGATAACATGAATTATTTATATTAAATGAAATTTTATTTTTCCTTAAATAAAATATGTATAGTTGATAGGTCATATGAACCATTTTCAATTTGATTTATACAAATCTAATTTGTTGATCTGTAAATTTAGATCAATTTTATATCATACGGACCATTTTCTATTTGATTTATATGGGTCTAATTTGTTAATCTCTAAATTTAGGACTTGTTTTTATAGTATGGCTTACTTAGTCATATTTTTGTGCAATATCCCCTAATTTAATGACAGAATTTTTTTCTACAGGGAAATTGAATAGCCTTCTCTGAGATCCTAAATGTAGATGAGTAAAATCAGAAGTATTTGAAAGTTTATTTTAAACATCTCTGTAATAAAATGATTTGTTGAAAAAAAAACTGTAGACATCTAGCATATGTTAGATAGTTCTCTCTAATGAAAGGTCATTGGTGTCCTTTAGCAGAATTCATCTACTCTCTATTTACTGTTGAAGGACACATTGTGGAATATTTTTTACTGTTACCCACACAAGCCAGAGGATGTTTCCTATTCATTTGCTCATTTAAAAAGTCATCCCTGAGTACTGGCACATCTACAAACCCATTAGATGGGGGTGATATGTTGAGTGGGTAGGTAGAAGTGTATTTAAATTTATTTTCCCAACTCCAAACCAAGAGTTTTCCACCTCTAATTCCTAAACTGTTGTGAGTTTGGACTCTTATTAGGAAGCGATACTCCCCAGAACCAGCTTTCTTTGGAGAGTTGTGTAGCAATGTCTGAGCTTGGGTGGGAAAGTACACACCCTGATCACTGTTATCTGTAGCTTCCATATGAAGAAATGTTCATTTCTCAGTAAGCAATCACACAATAATAATGAGCACACACAATGTAGACTGTGCTTTCTTCATGGTCACTGTGAAATGTCTTTTCCTAAGTCTGCTATTATTGTAAATGTAGAAATGTTGACTTCTCAAAGTTTAGATGTAGGGAAGAAATGAGACTATAAAAGCAGGATAAATCCTTGTAATAGGCCCTCATGAAAAGGAAATGCAGTATAGTTTATGTGTGCTATTTAATATATACTTTAATATGTTCACTAACAATTGTTAAATTCCATTAGGACCATTGAACAGCTTAAACACCGGAATAATCTTCTTCCTTCTTTCTCTTCCTTACTTTCTTCCTCCATTAAGAAGATGGAAATCAAACACCACAAGTTTTTTGTCACAAAACTGGTACCTGTGTGAAGCAGAAACATAGGCAGTCTCCTACTTATGAAAGTATAATCTCAATATATAGATTTATAAATATATTTATTAGAATAAATAGGTAGAAACTCATCTCACATTTCCCAAAGAAACAAGACTGTAAGGTAAGGTAATCTCAGACCATTTCACCAAGGACTCATTAATTCCATATCTTGAATCATTGTATTGTACCAAAAGTACTGAAAGTGCAGTCAAATGTTACCCATAATTTCTTAGGGAGAATGGTTTTATAGTCCTAAATGTGATGCCAAGATCATCTCTGCTGCTTCAAATTGGTTAGAGATATCCCTCTTTTTACTCCTGAACAGTGACAAGATAGGGAGGGAGACAGAGGGAAAAAAAAAAGCTTCCCCAGGTGGCTTCTCTCATGCTCTAGGATCAGGATTCCAGGAGACTGAATGGGAGTGCCATTTAGGTGAATTTGAAACAAGTTACTGAGCCCACCTCTTAAAAAGCATTTTTGAAACTAGCCAAATCCTGCCCAGACTTTTCTTTCCTTAAGAATCTATAAGGGACCTTTATGCTTCCTTTTCTGTTTGTTCTTGCTCTTGATTCTGGCTGGCTTTTCTCATCCTCTAGGTGACTGCTGCACAGATCCACAGAACCAGTGATTTCCTCCATTTCCTGTCCTTGAAGCAGTCCTGCAGTACTGAGGTTTTCTAAGGGCTTTCACTGTTAACACCAAATGAAAAATTAAACAAAGCTCCATCCTGTGCCACCATGGGAACCAGACTCTGCTATACAGGCATTTGGTTCCCCCAAATGAGGGATGAAGTCTTGAAAAATACTGTAAGGGGCTAGAATGGTGAGGGTAGATACTAGCAAGTACAGGGTATGTTAGAAAGAAAATGAAATTGTATTCTGAATTCCTGCTTCTGTTGGCTAGCACCAGCCTCCAGGGTTGCTATTATGTAGCCTACCATGGAAGGCATGGGTGTGAGTGGGAACCTTTCTGAGGTAGTGGCAGTTTTGATGGAGGAAAGAAGGAGCCAGAAAAAATGTAGGGAGCCAGTCACAGACAACTAAGAGAGAAGGAAGGAATCCCAAAAGGAGGAGAGCCTAAGTGGTAGCAAGAGACTGCTTTGGGTCAGTTTTTAATGTAAAATGTAGCATATAAGTTGACTATTGCTTGTGCATTTAGATGAAGTATTTCATATTGCTAAACACTGATTATATAAAAGGAGTTATTTGTGATATTTTATCCCTTACTTTGATTCATTCACTTGGCATGATTAAATTTCTGGTTTTCTTTACTTTCAAACAAGGACTTTTTTTTTTAATTTATTCATTTTTCTTTTCCTAGTAGTATGCCATTAAGATTATGTGCAAAGACTGTAATAATAAAGTTACCATCCTTGCCTTCTTATAAGCTGGTGCTCAGTCTCTTCAGTTGTGTTCAACTCTTTGTTACCCCATGGACAATAGCCTGCCAAACTCTTCTGTCCATGAGATTCTCTAGGCAAGAATACCGGAATGGGCTGTCATGCCCACTCCAGGGGATCTTCCTGACCCAGGGATCAAACCTGCATCTCCAGCGTCTCCTGCATTGCAGGCGGATACTTTACCCACTGAGTCACCTGGGAAGCCTTTTTTATATGCTGGGGACCAGCAGTAAAGCATCTATGAAGATGCTCTTTGGAAGTAATTTTAAAGCTTACAATTTTGCATACAGTTTAAAAGTCTGCCTCTGCCCTCATGTCAGCATACAACCATTATTCATAATGTGACTGATATTCTATTACTTGATTTCTATATCTGTGAAGGAAATATTTCTTATCTGAAAGAAAAATAAAATTTGAGTTATATTGTTCATGATTTTATATTTAATATTTTCACGATCAAAAGAAAAATGAAAGACTGTGATCTTGATATGTGGCATGGTAATCATAGTAAAGCTGATTACTAGAGACACAATAGGATTAGGTGAGTAGCATTGAGAAGCCATGGTTTTCTGCAAACCCAAGAGCTTTTCCCTAACTTGACAGTGTGTGCAGGTAAGGCTAGATGGAGTGCTTTCAGCCTTACATTAAAGAAAATATGCTGCTTTAGCTTTACATGGTAGCATGCCAGTTTTAGCACCTCTCTGTTGCTCCTCAAAACCAAAATAGTATTTGGTTGCAAAGAGAAATCAAAAGTTGGTGTTACAGGAAAAATTTTCTTTTCAAACTTGATGTTGTTTATTTAGTCCAACTATTCCTCACTTCCACTGTATAATCATAAGGGATTTGATTTAGGTCATACCTGAATGGTCTAGTGGTGTTGCCCACTTTCTTCAATTTAAGTCTGAATTTGGCAATCAGGAGTTCATGATCTGAGCCACAGTCAGCTCCCGGTCTTGTCTTTGTTGACTGTAATTTTAAAGCTTACAATTTTGCATACAATTTAAAAGTCTGCCTCTGCCCTCATGTCAGCATACAACCATTATTCATAATGTGACTGATATTCTATTACTTGATTTCTATATCTGTGAAGGAAATATTTCTTATCTGAAAGAAAAATAAAATTTGAGTTATATTGTTCATGATTTTATATTTAATATTTTCACGATCAAAAGAAAAATGAAAGACTGTGATCTTGATATGTGGCATGGTAATCATAGTAAAGCTGATTACTAGAGACACAATAGGATTAGGTGAGTAGCATTGAGAAGCCATGGTTTTCGGCAAACCCAAGAGCTTTTCCCTAACTTGACAGTGTGTGCAGGTAAGGCTAGATGGAGTGCTTTCAGCCTTACATTAAAGAAAATATGCTGCTTTAGCTTTACATGGTAGCATGCCAGTTTTAGCACCTCTCTGTTGCTCCTCAAAACCAAATAGTATTTGGTTGCAAAGAGAAATCAAAAGTTGGTGTTACAGGAAAAATTTTCTTTTCAAACTTGATGTTGTTTATTTAGTCCAAAAACCAAGTAGAAAAGAAAGAGAAAAAGATAAAGAAATACATGGATAATGACTGTAAATGCTAGAGTTTTGACCATTTATATGTAGCTACTTCCAAATTCCGAAATAACCTAGAGATCATCTCTAGATTAACAGGTTCTACATCAAATAAAGCCAGCAAATGGATACCAAAGGGGTAAAATAGAGTGAAACAAAGACAAGTTTTTTTTTTTTTTTTCCAATCCTATAATTGAATCTGAAAATATATAGAAACTCAAGGAAAGTCTATTCTAAGCCGGTTTATCCCTTCTTCTTTAAATAAGAGTTAATACATTACCTTTCCTTTCACTCTAGTACTTCTGTAAAAATATCTGAGTCTTATGAGAAGACTATTTTTTGTGAACATGATCAAGTCAGGATTTGATTACACTTTGGGCATGACTTGAATTTGCATAACCGAAGTTCCTTTGGTTAAGCCTAGTTCTCTGTATTAGTAAGAACTCAGAGAAATGCCATATGACTAGACAGGATCAATGATATTGCCTGTGGCCCTGTGCCTTAGTTAACAGTGAAAAGAGAATGCACTTTCAGCTGACTGAATGACTGACCTTAATTTTGTCAGCACACCTTCCTTTCCTCACATCCTACGAAGCCCATGTATAAAATTTTTGTCATGGCTGGTCCTGTTTCATTGGTTTTTTTCATTTACCTTTCTCTATTAGACTTCCATGCAGCACTTTACCAAAACCCCTTTTGGGAACTGTCCTACTCATGACCGTATTTGCTAAGTAACTCTCCTCTAAATTCCCTGATTTTGTCATTTTACTCCACATATTTAACAAACTTGTTGAAAAATGAGCATCTTAAGTGGAAAATAGAATTTCAAAGGATATCATTATAAAACCAAAGTGTATCCTAAACATTAAATATCTATATCTTTATATGATTCTCAATATAAAGAGATGTACAGAGTGAATAAATCATTGTAAGCTTTGTCTTATGAACAGCTATCAAATGAATTTCTCTTGTAATGATTATTTTTTCTACTTTATATTTTTGAAAACTGCAATAAACTATTGTCATTTGTGAAAAAGTATGAACACATTATAAACTAAATAAATTATAGATTTTAGGTACATAAATTTATGTTATGTTTTTTAAGGAAATAAATTTATTAGAAGTATTTCAAAGCCATGATGTAAATAGATTACATATCTGATAGAATAGGAATATCTTTAAGTGAAATTTCATGACTATTTGTCATGAACTTTCTTTTGTCCAAGTAAGTCAAAATTAAAAAATAGAATCTTTAGAACTGTTATAAAAAAATTTTAGAAATAATTGCTAGGATAACTGTGCTAGCAGCATAGAAGAGTTACCTATGTTTTGCACAGGGGAATGAAAGACTTTTGAAAACTCCTTGCTCAGTACCCAGCAGTATTACTGAAATTTTGTCTCATATTCCTTAAATGCTGCCAGTGGGAGGGAACCTGCTTCCTGTGACTGTTTTTTTCCCCTTTGAATGGGAGCGATGGAGCACTTGCATGATGTGTTTGGTGCCTTGCATGAAAAAGACATGCAAAGGCAAGGTCTAGTCTGCATGCTGCTTAATGAATGTTTTTCCTTTTCTCTCCCTCCTTGTCATGTGCTTTCAGAAGACAACAATGTGGAAGGTGGGTGCTTTCTACTTTGTTTTCCAACTCTCATTTGCTTTTTATTTCTTAGTAATAATAGTAGAGTACATCTTGAATGTAGACGGTAAGTTGAACTTCTGAGTATTTGCTGATTTCTGGATTGTGTATCATTTTTCATATAGAACACACACTTTCAACTCCCTTCAGCCCCAAGTGTTATGAAACCCCTTCAACCTTAACTCCAGCCCTTGATGGACTTCAGCATCCCATATAAACATTAGAATACTTATTTCAGTGTTCTCCATGGAAAAATGACACAATCTTGCTTCTTTTATTTTAAATGAAAAAAGTATATCTTTGTGGTTTCTGAACCCAGTGCATGATTCTCCATTTTTTTTTCTCGATCAAAATGATTTATTTTGTAAATTTTGAGTATTATTATATCATCTCTAGCCCATTGGTTTAGTTTCAAATGATTTGATTTAAAAAAAAAAAACACAAAATAAAGTATAAGAGACATAAATTTAGATTAAAAATAAGCCATTGGTTCATGGAAATGAAACCATACAGCACTCCGGCATGATTACTGGTAAGTATATTTGTAATATTCTATGTCTGTTAAATAGAATTATGGTATTTGTTCAAGATTTTCTAAAATTATCAAGAGGTTTTGAGAAAGCTATACATGTTTACTGTTGAATTCAACAAACTAAAACATGTTTCAACATCTTTTTTTAAATTAAAAAAAATAGTAAAATATAGTTGATTTTCTATGTTGTGTTAGTTTCATATTTCAACATCCTTACCCTTAAGGAACTTAAATGCATTAGTTCATGTGCTGTAAAATGAATATGTAAAGGATAAAAACATGAAAAGAACTAGGAAGTGCAAAGAATTGTGAAAGGGAAATTGATGTCATATCATCTTACATAATGACAGCATTAGCAGTTCAGATTCTCTAGAAAAAGAGTCCCCATCTAATGTAACAGATTAAAATTACTAAAATTTGATGTCTCAAAGAACGATTCATGCTAATACAAAATTGATCAGTAGCAGATATCAACATATTATTTGTGATTATTTTGTGGATTCTTTCAATTGCTTAGTTGCTGAACATTTGTTTCATTATTTAAGTAAAACAAATTAAAAGTTTAAAAGAAATCACCTGTGAAAAATTTTCCAGGTGTTGTTTCTGTAAATGGCATCTTTTTTTCTACAGTATAATTTAAATAGCGTGTGAGTGTGCACTTGGTAAAGATATTACCCTTACAGGTCTGACTGGCATTGTTCAAAATCATTCTCATTTATAATTGTGCATGTTATTTGAGTTCAAAAGGTTTTGTGTTTTTTTTTTAAGTATCTTTTTGGCTTTTTTTTTGTATTTCTTTAATCATCCTGCGAAAAGGTCTATGTTTTTGTTCTTTTCTCTTTAAGTCCAGTTGCATTTAAAAGGGGCTTTAAAATCAGCTTAATGAGCATGTATGACTCTCTCCTTACACATCTCATGAAAAAAATTGACAAGATTTTCAGACTACAGTATAATTTAAATAGCATGTGAGTGTGCACTTGGTAAAGATATTACCCTTACAGGTCTGACTGGCGTTGTTCAAAGTCATTCTCATTTATAATTGTGCATGTTATTTGAGTTCAAAAGGTTTTGTTTTTTTTTTTAAGTATCTTTTTGGCTTTTTTTTTGTATTTCTTTAATCATCCTGCGAAAAGGTCTATGTTTTTGTTCTTTTCTCTTTAAGTCCAGTTGCATTTAAAAGGGGCTTTAAAATCAGCTTAATGAGCATGTATGACTCTCTCCTTACACATCTCATGAAAAAAATTGACAAGATTTTCAGAGTATAGGCTCATAAACTATTGTAATAAAGTTTATTCAATCATTGGAGAAGGAAATGGCAACCCACTCCACTACTCTTTCCTGGAAAATTCCATGGATGGAGGAGCCTGGTAGGCTCCAGTCCATGGGATCGCAAAGAGTTTGATACGACTGAGCAACTTCACTTTATTCTATCATAATTTTTAACATCTATGTTTATAACTCCACTTTGACCATATAGTCTAACTGCCTTGGAGGTAGGGAGTATAACACAAACAATGCAAATGTTATTGATATTTAAAATTTTCTATTCTTACTAAGGTGGTATTAAAAGCCATTAGAGGAATGTAAAAGTTACATCTTGCACAGAATTATTTCCTTGATTTATTTTACAAAAAAGTTATGAACTATTGGTAGGAAATGTATAGTAATTTTTAAATGAAATTAAATGAAAAATTGTATAACCTGAGCAGATAAGCTGCTATTCTTAAGCATATAAAGTATCATGAGTCACCAATGAATCATAAACTTTTTAAACTGTGATTTTTGTTTTGTTAAAAATGACTTAGAAAATATAAAAGAAACTAGATTACAGAAACATTGAACTACTGTGCTAAATAATTTTTATATCATAATTATATGATGATTTGTAATTGTGTCTGCCCCACAGGAATGTGTAAATACCTCTTAAAATTTTAAGGACAAAATACAGATTATTCCAATACTGATTCAAGTAATATACAATGCTGTTTAGCTCAAAGCCTCAAATATATTTGAACAGTGGGAAATGAAATATACATTTTATTAAATTTGTATGTATGCTTTATTTCTCTAGCATTTTCCCATATTCTTGAAATATATAAGGATTGAAGTGTAAGTTAATTTCTAAATTTAGAATAAAGAACTAGGAATCAATGCTGAGAAGTAAAACATATATTTATAGATAGTGAAATAATTTTTAAAAGAAAATTACTAGTATTCTTTAGAAAACGGGTAATCTTCAATCTAAAATTGTCAAGGAAGAATTAAAAGTAATTTAAATAAGCAAAAGGAATTCCACATTCTTTTAGAAAACTATCTTGATGAAATTATATCTTAAATATACTCATGTTAACTCATACTTTAATATTGAAGTAATGTTTGAGTAAAATGTTAAATAATTTTGTTTTCCATGGAAAATTACTTAAGCCTGTTTAAAGATCATCCATTGTTTCTTAAAAAATCTCATTCCATAGTAAGT
The DNA here is from genome assembly GCA_006408695.1 of Aepyceros melampus. Taxonomy (NCBI): domain Eukaryota; kingdom Metazoa; phylum Chordata; class Mammalia; order Artiodactyla; family Bovidae; genus Aepyceros; species Aepyceros melampus. Next base: position 193,086 of record SJXQ01010319.1, on the reverse strand, counting down.
TCTAACTTTACAACTGCATGTCTGATGATCTCTTTTATACTTGGACAAGCTTATTCAGTTCCTAACTGTGTCAGACAAGGGGCCATTTCTGCATTATCATTTCAGTGTGACTCAGGATGTGTTTTTCTTTTTTTCATTTAATTATAAAACATCTCATTTTTTATGAGAGGAAAAAGATCAGACCCAGCCCATGTTTCAGGTATTCCCTTGGGGTTTTTTTTTTTTTTTAATATAATTTCATCACTAAAGAAGGCAAACCCTGCGGGGGCAGTGTTCGAAACAGCCTTATCAGAGGGCATGCAGGGCAGATGCAATATTTAAGGGACTGGTTGGATTTAAGTCATGCTCTTATGCTGTTGAATGCTCCAACTGATACATAGAAGAAATACACAATGCAGCATATGCAAGTGTCTAAATTGCAGTTCTGTAAGTCTTTGCCCCAAAGCATTCCAACCCGGAGTTGAAAGAATGCTTTTGATTTGCCTTTGTGATACAGACACGTCTCATAGGAAACAAGATGTCTGTCACTGAACATTTTTGTCACTGTGACAACCCTGCCTTCCCATGCTCCCTTGTTTATTGCTGACTGTGCTCTTGTTTCCCTTCAAGGTCTGGCGCACCTGATGATGGGCGACCAAGGTATGGGCTCTGTTCCTTTTCCACTCTGCTTTCAGTGTTTTCTTGTTCTCTAGCCGCTTTCAAACCATTGCTGCAAAGGATGGGCAAATGCTTGCAAGTTATCTGGCTGCAAATAAAATGCATAACTTTGTTCACATTTTTTCATGTGTTTTTCTCCCCTTTATTTGTTGGTTTGGTATTGGTTTGCTCCTTTGACTTTTATTTCCTTCATTCTTGCACTATATCTGCAAATAAATGAGACATAAGAACTTGTAATTGAAAGTTTCCATATGTTTATCAGCATATGCAGTTAAAGGTAGTTATAGTAAAGAAAATCAGAGAACCATTAATATATGAAAGAAAATACTTGGTTTAATGTACTGCACCAAAAAGAGTCCATTTTTCACCCATGCATGGCAGTTTGGGAACATATGCAGACATCTTTGGCTTCTGGCTTCTTGAATGCTGAGTATAGTGTTCTACAAAATCAATACTTTTTCTACCTACAGGCATTGTGTATCTCCTTTTGTGCAGTCTTTTAAAGTGAGCATGGGCTTTCTAAATTCCTTGCACGTATTGCCTTTAAAAAAGGCAGATTTCTCAACATGTATTGATTATATCTCCATTTGTTTTCAAACCCTTATTTATACTTTCTTGTATATTTAATTTTCAAAGAGTAGTACATTTACATATATTCATAATTCTTATTGTTGTTTCTCTCCTCTTTATTCTCTTTGTATGTAAACCCTTTCTTCATGGAACCATTTCATCAAATCCATAGGTAAAAGTAAAGGTATTACATTATTCTATTTCTTCTTAATATCATCTATATGAATAACAGTGTGTCTAAGTTATGCAAATATGTTTAGACCTTTTGGCATTAATAATGGGCACTGGGAGGTAGGTGTGAGTGGTAATGAATATTTTATGAATTTAAGGTAAGAAAAATCCATCAAAATGTTTCCCTCTGTTTTTTCTTGCTCTTTAGAAAGTTTTTTTTTTTTTAATGTCAGCAGCTTATGTAATTAGCATATTTAAAGATTAGTTACAGGTTTCAGTGTCAGTTTTTGCAGTATCATTTAATGGTAGTTAAATAATGAGTGCAGCCACCAGAAACATATCATCCTCAAATATTTAATTCTGGCGTACACCTGCACCAGCTATTCTGCCTAAAAATGTAAGTCAAAGCATGTGCAGCATTGAAATGGTACTGCTGCAGGCTCATCAGGCGGGGGTCTTCTAGATGTTATATAAACACATTGACTCCATGGTAACTCTAAAAGGTAGTGTCATAAGAGAGATAAAGGCTCAAGACAAGCCTGCTCTTTATTTTGTGCATACTAACTTTGTTTTAAGAACGTTGTCAACTAGGTATACATTTCTGCATCCCTTGGTAAGTCAGGCATGTGTATTCTTTGACAGTATTGGTGCCAAATTTAAAAGCATGCTTAGTTTGCCATTTAGAACCATCCACATTGTGTTTAATGTTTTCATTAAAAGAAAATAGATGATATGCAGCTGTGGTAAATATAAATATGTCTCATAGCCTTTAACCATTTTTAACTGTATATTAATGAATGTGCCCTTGGTATCTACTTTTGTTTTATTTTGGCTGTTTTAAACACAAGCATGTGTTTCTTTGAGTTCTCTGAATCTCTCTTTTGCTCTGAATCTTAATCAGGCGAATTGGTACCAAAGCTCACAGTTCTCTCCCTTTACATTAGTGTCATCAAGCAGAGAAGCTTTTCTGTTTAAAAAAAAAGGCCTGGATATGAGTGTAGAAATAAGTAAGAGAGGATATAAAAGTTTTAAATGTGTAACATAGACCTTTAGAAACAAATGTTGTTTGAGTATTGAGCCAGTAAAAAGAGAACATATGTTGTTGCAGTTTGTATTTTGGTCAGCCATTTTGAATAATATAATTTAACCTTATTTTACACTTTCAGAAACAGTGAAAATGACAACATATATCAGTTCTTTTAGAAATTTTGTGTACCATTTGGGATACTTTTTAAATTCCTTTTTTTTTTTTTTTTTTTTTTTGAGACCAAACTACTGTTACTTCCATTTCTGAAGTGGGCATTTTCCCCCAAGTTCCTTAGTATAGGAATCAGGCTGACATAGAGGGAAATGTATTTATATTTCATTTTACTAGCTGAGTGAAGTAAATGTATATGTGTTTGTATATGTGCATGCATATATTTGTATGAATGCATGTGTAACACAACTTTCTAAATATACATACACATACATGTTGTAAAAAAGTAACTCTTAAAAATAGTACTCTAATCATATAACCATTTAGCTCTACATATGGAATAATTCATGTTTATGCTTACCTGATATTCATTTTGGTGTAATTAATATTAAGTGTCACTTAACTTTATTCAGTTTTATATATCAGTCTTGAAAGTTTTCTATTGACATGTGTGTCAAAAATATTTTTGCTTTACCAGTTTTCATCAAATTTTATTTCTCAATCAGTACAAAACTATACAGGATAGAAATTTGGTATTTACTTTACATTATTTTTCTGTTAATAGGGCTAGGATACTTCTTGGTGTTAAATGGGAAATGAAGACTTTGAGATGGACTTGGGTATTTTGTAAAACAGTGATCACCTTTACATGTTGGTTAAGCTATATATATATATATGTGTGTGTGTGTGTGTGTATGCATATATATATATATATAATGAGAAACATGCATTAGTTGAAAATTAGTTCAACAAATCTGCATTCTAGAACAAAAAATCCAATCTTGACTGTGATGAATCATAAATGAGTGTCAATAAAATAGGGAATGAAAACATTGAAAGAAATGGAAGTGCAGGGAGAGTGATAAATAGTATGATTAGTGATGGGCATTCAGAAAAGATAAAGATAATATGAATCAGGGTCTCCTTTAGGAGGCTATCCTTGCCTTGTACCACCTGCTGGAGGAGTCAAAAATGTCTAGAAACTTTACAGTGTAGCCTTTTGTATCAGGTTAAATCCTAGTTGTGCATAAAATATGTTAAATCTACCTAATCTTAAATAACAGATTTGCATTGAAAATTCATGCTTCTCAAATCTTCCCATCAAATTTTAATCCTGAAACATTTTTTGGACCCAACATTTCTCTTTAGGTGTACTGAATTCAGGTGCTCTGGAATAATCATTTGTGAATTAAAATCTTCCTTTATTGAATCCAGAAGCAAAACTAGGTTCAAGAATATTATTGCTATCATTTTGATATATTTTATATGGATTCTTAGGTATTTCTGAACTTTTAACTGTCCAGTGACAGACAATTGTATTGGATTTTGTACATTTTAAAAAGGAACCTTTCTTCTGATAACCTCCTTCATCCTCCTCCTCAGGCTTCTCTCTAGAGGTAAGCACTGGTATCACTTTGTGATATATCCTTACACAGTTGATATGGATCCTTCCAAATTCCGTAGTTATTTCTTCAGGGTTTGAAAACTGCAGAATTCCTTATCATATTGTATGACAAAAGCAGATTAGTCAGCTGGAGACATGTTAGGGCTCATTGCTTTGCTGGCAGAATCAAATTGAATGAAATAAAAACTTTTTCACTCTCTTTGTAGACCATCTTGACTCATATTTTGACTTGGTCATTCTGTTTCACATTTTAGAGTTGATTATTTTTATTTGTTTTCATGTTTTCTAAATGATTACAGTTAGGAATAATGTTTATTTTCTTTGGGATAACTAAGAGAGATAATATTCAGGGCCAACCAAACTCCTATTGGTTGTGGTTAGATAGATTCGAACAATCGTTGTGACACTGTGTTTGCTTTCTTTCTAGGTTTGAAATTTGCCACGGTATGGTTAGGACTATTGACAATATTAACTTTATTTTCCACTCCTTTTGAGAATCTAGATTTATCTATTTGTCTGGGAAGGCAGTTTTTTTCTTGTTTCCTTCTATGTATGTTTAAACTGGTCACTTCATTCTAACAATTGATTATATTTTACTCTAATGTTTGAGAAAAATGAATGACCATTTAAATCAGAAAATGTCAAAGAAAGCTACACTGCAAATCCAGCCATCATTAACTGGTTAAATAGCTGAGAAGCATAGGTTAATAATTGCCCATTAAATGATGATCAAAAGCCTATATTTTCCATCATAACAATTATTATAACTGTATATATTTATGTGAATGATTATATATTTAATGTCAACTTTTCCTAGTAGAATGTAAGCTCCATGAGGGCAGGAAACTTGACTTTCTTTTAGACCATTGTATTTCCAGAATGTCTTTCTTACTGTATCTGAACTTGCCATTCTCATGATTTAAGTATATGTGTGTTGGGGGTGTATTGGAAAAGGTAGATATAGAGGAGGACATGGAGGGTTTGTGGTGGACATAGTAGAGGGTGAAAAAGTAAAAGGAAACTTGTAAAAATAAGTAGAAAAAATTGTAGCAATAGATTATATTGAATGCTGTCTGTCTCTACACTTCTTTTGTTTCTGATCATATCCTTTTTCAAAGCTACAGTATTTCTTTCTAATAAAATACCATTCTGGTATCACTTTAATATGTCTTAACCTATGAACAGCAGTGATCCTGTAAGGAAGCAAAAAGTCTGTGTATTTTTGTGTTTGTAGGCTTTCAAAAATTTTAATGTGATTCACTGTCACAGTGGCAAATAATAAAACCGTATTTTCTAACTTTCACTATTTGTGTGATAGCAACACAGGACATTTCCTGAAATTCACATATAATGTTAAACTAACTAATATGGTTCCATGAGTTCTGAGTTCTTTTTTTTTTTTAACCTGTATCAATTATAATGTACCATAAGACCTGTGTTTCAGTTGGGTTTCAACTGGGTTAGCACTGCAAGCTTTCAAACAAGCCAGAATTTGTCGTATCTGTGATATGTCTTAATGTGATGTGAGCATATTTGCTATTCCTTTCATTTGTGAATCCTGCACTGTATTTGCAAAATAAGTTTCCATTTGACTCTTTCAAATGTTTATTGTTTGATTATCTGTGTTTCTCATGTTACTAGAAAGATAAGGTATTACAACTGTCAAGCATGTTATTACACATATTAAAAATTCCTAAACTTCACTGTGTTAGTGAAAATGAAGATCTTAAAATGGAATAATTGTAAAGAAAATACAGATTTTTCTCATAACAAATTGTGTTAATATCTATATATAGTTAGTTCCACTTACCTAATTGATAAGCAATATCAAAAATTATGTATTTAAAATTTTACCTGTAATGTCAAGCCACAGCTAATACACTATCTATTCTTAAAATAGATTTGATATTATTAATACCTGAAAAATAACATATTTAGTAATATTATACATCTTCTTCTGTTTCCATAATTTTTGTTTCAACTACCATCTTTCTTTGTGACTAATTTGTCTGTGAAGTGCAGTTTCCAGTCACCAACATCATGATGCATATTTGTTTTATAACTTGGAAATACATTTTACTGTGATATCTGATATAGAACTAATTTAGTTTTGAAAATATCATATCTCTCTTCTTTTGTATGGCTTCTGAAGTCATGTCTCCTCATTTAGCTTCAAAATATCAACTATTCTTCATTGCTCAGAAGCATTTTTGAGTGTTGACAGAATCTTAAGTGTATTGAAATGCTTACATGTGGTTCATTTGCAACTGAGGCATAATTTATTTTTGTTTATTTATTGTGACTTCTATTGTTGCAGTACTAGAAGCTCCTCAGCCACAGAACATGGAAAGACCAGAATTTCACTTCATGAAATAAGATATTAAATGTCTGCTTCACTAATGTAATATACGTAGAAGGCTACATGACTGTTTAAAATTTGGTATTTATTTTGCAGTCTTCTTTAGCCTACCTGCCTGTCAGTTCTGAGCACAATGAAGAAAAGCTACTGGAAGAATAAATATTTCTGTATTACCTCTTGCTGCAATTTAATGGTTTTTATCATCATGTTTTTACTAAGAAAAGCCCCAGCACCTTTTTTATACCTTCACTCTTGGTTCTGTGATGGGAAACTTCTCATCACAATTATGACATTGAATAACTGGTAAACTAAATAAGGATTTTGTTAAGCTTGTAGTGGATTAATTAATCCTCATTGAACAGCACAGAAAGGATTCTTCACAGTCTAACAGTTGAAAGCTTGAGGTAACATAAATATAACTTTAGATTCTTTACTGAAATAGATCATAAATAGCAAAAAAATTATTTTATGTCATATTGAATATTAAAAGGATCATTTCTTTTCCAAAATAATGATTTTATCTTATTCATCCATGTTGAAATGTGTTTTTGTTAATCTGAAGTGAAGTGAAGTGAAGTGATAGCTCTCAGTCTTGTCTGACTCTTTGTGACCCCATGGACTTAGTCCATGGAATTCTCCAGGCCAGAATACTGGAGTGGGTAGCCTTTCCCTTCTCCAGGGGGTCTTCCCACCCAGGAATAGAACCAGGGTCTCCTGCATCGCAGGTGGATTCTTTACCAACCGAGCTATGAAGGAATCCTAAATTAATCTAGGTTTAAAAAATCAGAATCTTTAGGCTGGTAAGAAGATATTTCTTAACTTGTCTTGGCCAATGGTTTTAAAGAATACTGTAATTACCCAGGATACTCATTAGCTCATATACTAAAGGCACTTGAATCTTCAAGTAGAATCAGAACTTTGTAGCAGAAAAGAACTTTTCAGATAATCTTTACAAATTGTTGACAGTATTTTATTTATAACATATAATAGGAGACATTGCTTATTATGATAGGCAAAACACTGTGGAAATTTTGGCTAAAATAACTGATACAGACTTATCAACTCAAAGGAGACCTTAAGACTTTGCTCCACTTAAACACTAATAATCATGAAACAGGATTCTATCTTCTTATTTTAAAAATAGAGATAGTATGAAGGAGACTCCTCATAAAGTATTATATAAGATGCTATTGTTTCTCATTTTGAAGATTTCATTTTAGGGAAGTAAAACTCTATCTTACAACAAAGGACCAGTATAGTCTGATACGTAAGTACCACAGTCATAAGACCTGTTCAAATCCTGCATTTGCTTTTTACTGACCTGGGGCAAATAATTCAGCCTCACACGTCTAAATCTTAGGATCTGTATTATTAGCTAATAAAAATACTCCATTCTCCAGTACGCTGTTACATGACAAGTGCAAAAGTAAGTAAAAGATGGTTTCTACCAATGGTGATGTTAAAACATACTGTATACCCTTAAATGAATCTGAAAACTAATAATCTGTAATATGCCAAGGATTTTAAGATGTTATTAGTCTCAAAATCTGCCTATCCTATAAATACCCTATTTTTTATGATTCTATGGTTAAGTTATAAATAATTGACATCAATGTTTTGGTGGCTCATACTACAGAGAAGAGTTGCACAATTAAGCATGAAAGGTTAATTCTACTCAACCATATTTAGATATCCCTATTTATCTTTTACATTTTCACATTTCTCTCACATATAATGATGAATTTGAAATAAATTGTCTTCCCTTTGAACAAAACTAGGAATTCTAGTTTCTTTATATGCTGTTCTTTAAATGCAAATTAATGAACTGAAGGGGTCTGAAAGAAATATTTTCTTGTGGACTGGAAGTAGCTCCTAGAGAAAAATTTTTTATGAATTAATGTTTAGCCTCATTAATGACTTAACAGAGTGATGTATGAGTTGAGTTTATACTACTTAGTCACCTGAAGACCAAATTTTCAAAGACAAGCTAATTAGGGCTTTCTCTTCTTTGATAGGTATCTTTGAGGGAAAAATAACATAATTACCTTGAGAAACTTCAATAATTGCCTATACCTCACATCCTTCAAGATTTTGCTCAAATGTCACCTAAGTCTCAAGAGACTTGTTTTGACAGTCAAATTTAATATTATGATTTGCCCCTTACCTGAACTCTCTTACTCCAGTCAGTTTATCTCCCATAACTATTATCTTTTAACACAATTAAAAATTTTAGCGTCTATTTTGCTTACTGTTTATAGTCTGGTTTACTTCAGCAAGAATATAAGAGAGCAGAGATCTCTGCCAGAACAGGGACTGGCACAAGTATGTATTCAGTAATACATGTTTAATGACTGGCTGGCTGATTATAAACAAGTTTATGGAATTTCTTTAAGATTTTACCTTGGATGCTTTTTATTTTTTCTTTTCCATAATGTATTTACTTTCAAATTTACTTTTTCCTTTTTGCTTCAAGATAAATATTTTAATAAAGGAAAAAGAAGATCAGTAAAACCAGGATTTTTCTCCTTTTGAGGACTCAGACTTGACCCATTGGATTGTCTTTGTTCTCTGCCCAATGTATGTAGGTGGATTCACAGAATTTGAAAGGGATTTGAAAACCTCTCCATAACCACTAATGATCAAGTCTTTCTTTTAAAATTCCTCTAGTAATCAGGGATTATTAAAGGAATATTAAATGAATGTTTCAAGAAAGGGCTAAAAATTCATCTTTGTATATCACTCTGTGTATATCGGTAAGAGGAAGAGGCTCCTAGAAGTTTAGCTTCTAACTGGCATGATTCATTGTGACTTTCAGGAATTACCTTTTGGCAGTTTGTGACAGAAAAAGTTTTAAAGAATGAAGTGGGTCCCCTTGTAACTTTCCATTCATGTGACTTATCTAGTGCTTCTAATATTGAAAGATTGATTTTTCTCAGGCCCTCAAATAGCTATATACACCCAAAGGGCCTTTGACTTTTTCCCAACTTGGGGATAAGTGATCATATGTTCAACTAAATGATTTATCAAGTGGTCTAGATCTGCAGCCACCTGTCCTAAATTGTGGAGCCTTGAGTTGAAGAATTGCAGTGGTAGGAAATCTCTGAGTTAAAAATCAACAAGAAAATGGCAGTGCTGAAGGCTGCATTTTCCTTAAAATGAGTGCCTTATTATGTGTCCTTTTGGTGAAAATAGTGTTTGGAGTGAAATAGGGGGAGAGAAAAAGCAGGTGGGGAGAGAATTCTCTCTAGAAAGAATGAAAGTGGCTTCATTCAGTCTTAGTCATTATTGCTTTAACCACCAGAGATTTTTCTGTATGTGGGGCTGTTGCTTATGGTAAATAGCCATAGCTTTTCAGATGGATAATTTAGAGATGTTTGACATTAAGACATGTAAACACAAGGATAATAATAGTTACCACTTTTCAGAACACATCTTTATACATTCAAGTTATATCCACTTATATAAAATGTGTACTCCGCTAAATGCAGTTTTAACTTTCCCTCCTGGCTTGTTTGCCTGTACCTATGATGACATCTGGTCCCATCATTTCATGGGAAATAGATGAGGAAACAGTGGAAACAGTGTCAGACTTTATTTTTGGGGGTTCCAAAATCACTGCAGATGGTGACTGCAGCCATTAAATTAAAAGCACTTACTCCTTGGAAGGAAAATTATTACCAACCTAGATAGCATATTTAAAAGCAGAGACATTACTTTGCCAACAAAGGTCCGTCTAATCAAGGCTATGGTTTTTCCAGTGGTCATGTGTGAATGTGAGAGTTGGACTGTGAAGAAAGCTGAGCGCTGAAGAATTGATACTTTTGAACTGTGGTGTTGGAGAAGACTCTTGAGAGTCCCTTGGAATGCAAGGAGATCCAACCAGTCCATTCTAAAGGAGATCAGTCCTGGGTGTTCTTTGGAAGGAGTGATGCTAAAGCTGAAACTCCTGTACTTTGGCCATCTCATGCGAAGAGTTGACTCATTGGAAAAGACTCCGATGCTAGGAGGGATTGGGGGCAGGAGGAAAAGGGGACGGCAGCAGATGTGATGACTGGATGGCATCACCGACTCGATGGATGTTAGTTTGAGTGAACTCCAGGAGTTGGTAATGGGCAGGGAGGCCTGGCATACTGCAATTCATGGGGTTGCAAAGAGTTAGACATGACTGAGTGACTAAACTGAACTGAACTGATGGTGATAACATGATAGGTCATTCAGATTTGTAGCAGCTGAGGTAATCTCCAATAATTCTTAGTGTAAAAAAAGTACAGGCATATTATTACCAGAGATATAAAATAAGGATAGTAATTTCTTTCACCCTACAGAATTTTGTCACATAACCCAGATACAGACCAGAAAATTAGGCTATTGAGATAATAAAATGACTCATGTTATATGAAATTTCTAAGCAATATTTATTTTTTGGCCTGGATTACCTGGTCAACTGACCCAGTTTTCCATTTCATCTTCTGGAGGTGGCATTATAAAGTCAGTAGACATTTGGAGAAAATTAAATTACTGCATTCAAGGAAACAATCAAATTTAGATTAGGCTAAAGTGCTGCCAGAGGGATGGAAATCCCTCAATTGGCCAATTGTGATTTAGTTCACAGGGAAATCCTCATTCACAAGCTAACCATAAGTTTTTTGCAGATGGCTGGTGGCAAAATACCCAGAAATTCCTGCTTAGCTTAGTGAGCAGACATTTTTAATGCTATCCTGATTTAGAAGAATTATTATGATGCTTTGTTGTAACTGACATTCCAATGATTATTTATTTAAATAAAAGAATGCATTATCTGACCAGCAGTCACAGGGCATAGAATTCAAATTCCTTCCCTGGCAGTGTGGTTGTTTTTGCACTGATCTTTCTGTACTTGCTGTGTCCAGTGACATTCTTTGTGAGAGGACTGGGTAAAATTAAGAGTTATTCAGTGCAATGGAAAGAGAGAAGCCAATTGGCTCAAATGAAAGCCAAAACTTGGACTAATGAAGGTGAGCCACTTGGGTGCTCATTTGCCTTCTTATTGTAAGGTGTAGTGTCATGACCTATTAGGTCATGGGTTGAGGCTGGTCAAGTAGCCTACTTCTCTGTTAGAACATATGAGCAGTCTTTGAAACACCATTACAAACCTTGACCTCGTTACCATTGTTCTGACCCAGGGGTTCTCAGGTTGGCTGCCTAGCTCTCCCCCACCTCCCATCCCCACCACCCATCCCCAGTCATCTGAAGCATATTTTAAAAATATATACATTTTCAAAGAACCTAACTGATAATTTTAATCAATAGGTCTATGGTAGATTATGATCCTGTACCTTAAAAAGCCCCTTTTCAAGTTCCCAGAAAGATGCTAAAGCAGAGCCATTATGTGCAGTGTTACCAACTCAGCTAAATGGCTTTTGTCCTTTATGAGCTGATCTTGATCATCATAGTGAGTGATGAAGGTTATTTTTCTTTTATTGTTTTTTTCTTTTGTTCCCCCTGACTCCCCGCAGGGCCACTGTGCCATAATTCTATTCAATTTATATTATTTCTGTGTTGAAAGATTTTCCTTACTAATAAAAATATTATTAGCTTGCTTTAAGAGAAGTTAGGCCTTGGTCCATTATGAAAGGACTCGCAGAGGAGATATGGTTATTCAGTTGGGCCTACTCTTTATCCTTGAAATTAAACAGTTGGTTTTCACACAAGTAAGATGTCACTGGGCTCTTTCCAACCTTGTGGTACATGTCATTAAAACTTTCATTGTGTAGAGTTCAAATACTTGCTTTTAAAAAAGAGGAAAAAAGACACAAATTGAATATATGGGAACATTTAAACTTTTGATATGATGCCCACCCATGGATACTTTGTAATATATTTTTGGATCATTGTCCGTAATGGGCCACGATAAAGTAATGCAGACAAAGGAAAAGCCAAACAACAAGTGCTGAGTTCACATTTAAAAAAAGAAAAGGCCTCAAACGTATTTCTAGACAATGGAAAAATTGATTATAATGACTTTCTTCTCTTTTTACTGAAGATTGTGGTGAAAGAAGTGTTAAATAAAACAGGAATATATCATTTCTACAAAGGTTATACTTTAGAGGGTGGAAATTTGGTCTCTGGAGTCTATTAAAAAAGAAGAGGTAGTGTTCTGAAACATTTAAGGAACGACAGACCCAGACACAGAAATTAAGGGAAACAAATTATTAGATTTAAAACAAATTTATAAAAGAAAATGATTAAGGCATGGTGTGAGCTCAAACAAAACTGAGAGGAGTGCTGAAGGTGAGAAAGCCAAGCTCCTGGGGGACGGAGGCAAGGGGAGATGATCACGTGTGACAGCAGGATATTATTTCCTTAGGTAGAAAGGTGTGGAAGAATAATGGCAGCAGCCTGGGAACACAGCTTCGGAAGTTAGGAAAGCTCTGTACATCATGGGTACATATATCATGTGATTTGAGGGGAAGCCACAATTTTTTTCCTTGCCAAAGATGGCTCTTTCAGTAGGCCTGTCTTGTTTAAAAGTTTAAATATATATATATATATATATATATAGTATTTGAAGGTGCTGCATAGTTTTTTAACTAATTTATTTGTTCTTAAAAAGAGATCTGATGAAATGTGACCATAGACCACTAGACAGGTACTTTTTAATGTGAATGAAACATGTCAGATGGGATTGTCCAGTCCTTGAGTGGACCTTAGTATGATCTAGGCACCCTGGCTTGGCGTTGCCTGGAGTCAAGGCAGAAGCAGAAGCCACTCAAGGAAAGAACCTTATTTCTTGTCCAAAGATTAGCTACACTAGCAGCATACATTTGGTCATTGTATATACTGTCCCTCCTATCCCAAACATGGCAAAGTGGATTTATTCAGTCCTAAGGATCATTGTTGCACCTAATATTTATCTTTATTATGAAATTTTCCTGCTGGTTTGTATTCACTAATTTGTCAATAATTGCAATTAGAATGTGAAATCCTTGAAGGCAGATGTTTTGTTACTTTCAGTTTTGTATTGAGGATAGAGCTTGGTAACATGGTAGATACTCAGTAAACCTTGTTGCGAGGCAGATAACCAAAAATCATAGAGGAATTGAGTAGACCTACATTTAGACCCTAGACTTGCTATCTCTTACTCTATGACTTGGGGAATTTATTTGACTCATAACTTCATTTTCTTCATCTGTAAAGTGGAAATAATAAAATTTACCTCAGTTATGAGAATCACATGTATAATTATGTGTATTTCTAGAACAGGGTGAACACTCAGTCATGGACATGTGGTAGAATATTGGATGTATTACAGATAGATGATTTAAATGAAGTTAATTTTCAAAGACAGCAAAAGGTAACTTTTAAAATAAAAAACTACATGAAGGAAAGATTTTTCTTAAAAAAAGTCAAACACATTTGCCCTTTTTATATGTATTTTAAAGTACAGATTTAAATACAGTTCACAGGTGTTGAGCAAAGGAAGGAAGGGAAGATAGAAGAAATTGGAACGTGTGTGTGTGTGTGTGTGTGTGTGTGTGCGCGCGCGCGCGCGCATGTGCCTGAGTGTATGAGTCAGTTCAGTCACTCAGAGTGGTGTCCGACTCTTTGTGACCCCATCGACTTCGGCATACCAAATTCCCTGCCCATCACCAACTCCCGAAGCTTGCCCAAACGCATGTCCATTGAGTCAATGATGCCATCCAACCATCTTATTCTCTGTCATCCCCTCTCCTTCTGTCTTCAGTGTTTCCCAGCATCACATCTTTTCCAGGAAGTCAGTACTTTGCATCAGGTAGCCAAAGTATTGGAGTTTCAGCTTCAGCATCAGTCCTTCCAATGAATATTCAAGACTGATTTCCTTTAGGATTGACTGGATCTCCTTGCAGTCCAAGGGACTCTCAAGAGTCTTTTCCAACACCACAGTTCAAAAGCATCAATTTTTGGTGCTCAGCTTTCTGTACAGTCCAACTTTCACATCCATACATGACTATTGGAAAAACCGTAGCTTTGACTAGATGAGCTTTGACTAGATGGACCTTTGTCAGCAAAGGTAATGTGTGTGTGTGTGTGTGTGTGTGTGGTACACCCCTTACATTTTGTTTTGTAGTGATTTGTATTACTGTTCATTCAAAAAGATATCAGATGTGAAGTGAGCCTAAGAAAGCTAAGCAGGAAATAATTGTCATCGTTTTTGCCTCTGAATAACAAAGGCAAAATGTTTTCCTTTAATTTTTTTTTTAAACTTCTTTGATTAGGATATTAAGATTCTGTTTAAAATGAGCTTGTTTTAGCATGAATCAGATAAGCCTTTTGTTTAGATGGCTCAGTAAGAAAAAGCTCAGCTTGCTTTTGACTTGCTTTACTTAATTGCTTTTCTTCATTAAAAAAGATTATACAATGAAAAAAAACTCATAATTTCTTCCTGTCCTTGAATTCCCTTCCTGGCTGTGTTTTGGAGAGGTAGAAATTATGTGAGAGTTATGAGAGTGATAATTATTAGAGAGTAAATGAAGCTTAGTGGAGGAAGGAGGATATTATTCGGGTGACTTGGTAAGTCTCTTGACACTTTGGACCTAGAGATAGCATTTAAATTAATAATTTACTAGGAGTTAGGAAGTATGTGGTAATCTGCCTTAAACCAAGGTAACTGTGAAATTTACAAAAATGAGAATCACAATAATTGCTTCAAAATGGAAAATGACTTAAATAATAGAATCATAAATTTAATTATAACTTTGGAAATTTCCTAGTCCAAAAGCCTATTCAGCAAATGCCTCTGCATTTCTGTGATGGGTGATGATGCAAACTCTGCTTACATTTTCAAAAGGAGGGTATGCTTGCTACCTCACAAAGTAACAGTCTTGTTAAGGAGAGCTTTAATTATTAGAGTTTTTC
This sequence comes from Aepyceros melampus, assembly GCA_006408695.1. Taxonomy (NCBI): domain Eukaryota; kingdom Metazoa; phylum Chordata; class Mammalia; order Artiodactyla; family Bovidae; genus Aepyceros; species Aepyceros melampus. Next base: position 177,852 of record SJXQ01010319.1, on the reverse strand, counting down.
CTTTTTTTGAATCAAAATCTGCCTACTGAAATTATTGCCAATTAGCTATCTGCATGTTGTTATTGCTGCTTCCTAAGATATTTATTGAGTTTCTCCAGTGTTCTGTGCTCTGTGTTTTCAGTTGATCTGGACAAACACATTCTAATTCCTCATTCACGCTAAAAGAATAATTTCTATAAATATATCCCTCACCCTCACACGTAGACCCCAGTTTTTCTTTTCTAAATTTTATATCTTCTGTTTCTAAAACTGTTTTTCACAGTGTTGAAATCCTTCCGAAATCCTTCCTGGCTATCTCCTCCTTCTGATCTGGATACACTCTAATTGTCAATATTCTTAAAGTCAATTTTAAAATTAACCACAGTTCCTCAGATGAAAGAGCAGGGATGGTAAAATGGATGCATGCTTTTGTTTCTGGAAGCAATGACACCTACAATCAAAGGTGTGTATGTGTGTGTTTTTCGTTAAAAAAATTTTTTTGTTTGGTCACTGTTACCATTCTGTTGCCTCATACTGAACATTCAGTTGAAATGTCTAAGTTTTTTTCTCATAATCATAGGTCACCCTTTCCATTCTCTACTGAACAGTTAATATTATGAGCCTACTTCAAAGCATGAAATATAATTGTATTCAATTCCATTGTTAATCATTAAAAATAAATGTCTACTCAGTGTTCTATGCAAGATGCTAGAAATATAAAACTAAATAAAACATGACATGAAGCAAGATATCTGTCCTGGAGAGATATGTAGCTCAGTAATAAGTAAAAACATGCTTTGCATGTGAGTTTCAACAGTTAAAACCTTTGAGATGGAAATTATTTACGAGGACCTATATTCCTCATTAACTAGATTTCATAAAATGACTGTTCACTGGGTTAATTTGGAATGAAAACTGAAATTTTCCATCCTGTGACCACTGCTGAGTTTTCCAAATTTGCTGGCATATGGAATGGAGTACTTTCACAGCATCATCTTTTAGGATTTGAAATAACTCAGCTGGAATTTCATCACCTCCACTAGCTTTTTTCCTAGTAATGCTTCCTAAGGCCCACTTGACTTCACACTCCAGGATGTCTGGCTCTGGGTGAGTGATCCCACCATCGTGGTTACCTGGGTCATTAAGAAATTTTTTGTATAGTTCTTCTATGGATTCTTGCCACCTATTTTTAATATCTTCTGATTCTGTTAGGTCCATACCTTTTCTGTCTTTTATTGTGTCTATCTTTGCATGAAATGCAACTACTCTGTGATTAGATTATATAGCTGTTACTTTGGTCAACAGTGTTAAAGTCAGAGATAGTTAAAATTTAGGTTGAACTCTTCTGGGTGGTGAATCCTATGAAAGCAAAGAAAGAGAAAGAAGAGTCCCTGAACTCATTACAATATCATGTTTGTTTTAGTTTATTTATTAAAAAGAAAAAAACTTACAGCCCTGTCTAAATAAAAATACCTTTATTTTTCCTATTTATATTAGTCCTGTAAAATAATGTATTCATACTGGGTGGAAATATATACTTAATTTTTTAGTGTATGGGTTGAAAGACACTTCTGCAAGTATATACTGTCCTTCACTTCCTCTTGCTCTTCAAATAATGCTGCTAGAGTTGGTTGAGTTGAAGTAATAGATTAATACATTGAATCAGTACATTAATTTTCAGCTCTTAAACTACTTTCTCATATTTTCAGTTCCATTCAGTTCACTCACTCAGTCACGTCCAACTCTTTGTGACCCCGTGGACTGTAGCATGCCAGGCTTCCCTGTCCATCACCAACTTCCGAGCTTGCTCAAACTCATGTCCATCAAGTCAGTGATGCCATCCAACCATCTCATCCTCTGTTGTCCCCTTTTCCTCCTTGCTTCAGTATTTCCCAGCATCAGGGTCTTTTGCAAGGAGTCAGTTCTTCACATAGGGTGGACAAAGTATTGGAGCTTCAGTTTCAGCATCAGTCCTTCCAATGAATATTCAGGACTGATTTCCTTTAAGATGGACTGGTTTGATCTCCTTGTAGTCCAAGGAACTCTCAAGAGTCTTTTCCAACACCATATTTCAAAAGCATCGATTCTTTGGTGCTCAGCCTTCTTTATGGTCCAACTCTTACATTCATACATTACTGCTGGAAAACCATAGTTTTGACTAGACAGACCTTTGTCAGCAAAGTAATATCTTTGCTTTCTAAAAAGCTGCCTAGGTTTGTCATAGCTTTCCTTCCAAGGAGCAAGCGTCTTTTAATTTCATGGCTGCAGTCACCATCTGCAGTGATTTTGGAGCCAAAAATAAATAAATAAATGAATAAATAAAGTCTGTCACTGTTTCCATTGTTTCCCCCTTTATTTGCCATGAAGTGATGGACTGGATGCCATGATCTTTGTTTTTTGAATGTTGAGTTTTAAGCCAACTTTTTCACTCTACTCTTTCACATTCATCAAGAGGTTCTTTAGTTCCTCTTCACTTTCTCCCATATGGGTGGTGTCATCTGCATATCTGAGATTATTGGTATTTCTCCCAGCAATCTTGATTCCAGCTTGTGCTTCATCCAGCCTGGCATTTCACATGATGTACTCTGCATACAAGTTAAATAAGCAAGGTGACAATATACAGCCTTGATTTACTCCTTTCCCAGTTGGAACCAGTCTGTTGTTCTATGTCTGGTTCTAACTGTTGCCTCTTGACCTACATACAGATTTCTCATGAGGCAGGCAAGGTGGTCTGGTATTCCTGTCTCTTTAAGAATTTTCTCATATATTATCTCATAAAATTATTGGTATTTCTCCCAGCAATCTTGATTCCAGCTTGTGCTTCATCCAGCCTGGCATTTCACATGATGTACTCTGCATACAAGTTAAATAAGCAAGGTGACAATATACAGCCTTGATTTACTCCTTTCCCAGTTGGAACCAGTCTGTTGTTCTATGTCTGGTTCTAACTGTTGCCTCTTGACCTACATACAGATTTCTCATGAGGCAGGCAAGGTGGTCTGGTATTCCTGTCTCTTTAAGAATTTTCTCATATATTATCTCATAACAACTGTCCCAGTTAAAGAGACATTGAAATTTGATTCTCTTGGCAGATGAGAAAATGTAACTGAATAACTTTCTTAAGTTACAGGATGATGGCAAAGTCAGAAATGGATAGTGATCCTAACTTTCGAGCCTAAGGCACACCATTCATGGATTTTTGAGGATGAAGTAATACAAGGCCGGCCGTCCCAAAGGAGAGCAGATGATGAACTATTTCTCAGTAAATCCAGTGCTTTCTCACAAACTTATTAGAAAACAAAATTAACTGATATCGTATTTTTTACTGACACTATTTTTCCAAGGTGAGCTGCAGTGAATTCTGTTTTAGCGCCATGAAAATCTTTCTTTTGTAATATGTGTACTGATTTAGTACTTGAACATTAATGTTCCACCCCTTTTTGTTCCTGAGAAACCTTGTTTTTATTCTTCCATTCTGAACTCAGAATATGATTCAGCATCCTTATGTGTGTCTATTTTTACTTCAGTGGTTCTTATAAGCAAAATGGTTAAAATGTTTTTATATAATGAATATTGCTATGAATAAACTGTTTATCTTACCCATCTGGTTGAAGAAAGATGAAAAAAATCTAGAAAGATTTCTAGATACTGATGTAGGAGTTAATGATGTTTAAGATTTGTCATGGTCTAATATAGTCATCCATTTCAGTGGTCATTTGAGGTTATGTTCTTCCACGGTGGAGGGGGTCAGGGGGGAGCAGGGATGCATATTTGTATACTCATTCCTGAATCTAATGGCTCTAACTTGCTTTTGGAAAACTACATCATTTTCCAACTGAATTCTGGATTAGCCCAGAAGTAGGCAGTGCGCTATTCATGTTTCTGGGAGTGACAGCATATGAGGGGTTTTTTAATCCCTTAGTGTCTTCTATTTGTCATACATCTTGCAGTAACAGATAAAACCCTTCTGCGAACACTTTGAAAGCCTAAAAGAAGACAGTATGATGAATATAAATTAGCAATGGTATTATCATAATTCACATTTACTAAAGGATATGGAGACTGTTGGAAATTCCTTTTGTTGTTTAATCTTTTGGATTACCTAGTTTTCCAAATTGCATTTTCTCCATAGTGTTCCATTGAACTGTTGTTGAACGTTCTTTTTAAGAACATTTATTTGAAGTTACTTAGTGAAGTAGTTTCTTGCATGTTAATTTTCTACTAGAACCCCAGGTAAGGAACATGGAAGACATAATCAGCTCCTTCATCTTTGTTTTCTTTATTGGATTTTAATTCATTTAACACACTCAACTCAAAATTTATGAAAACCCCTTCTGTGGGCTCAGAAGAACTGGAAAATAAGCAGAACAAGGTCAAGGTACTTCTATTTTAATGGTGAGGAAAAAAAGATGTAAACAAGAAAATATATAGTGTGTCAGATGATATCACATTTTATGGAGAAAAATAAAACATGAGTGGGACCCAAGAGTGCACAGATGCAAAACAAGTATAATTTTTGTGTTTGTCAAAGACTCTCAATTGTATGACATTTGAGAAGACACCTGAAGGAGGTGATTCAAAATGTGTTCAGTCTTTTTGTTTCATAGGAAAAAATGTTTCTTTCTACCCACAGAGGTCTCTCCTAATCCCTTATCACATCATTCTTACACTATTTTATTCCTCCCCACTGCTATAGCTGGTTTTTCTTCTTATGTCTCCCCTCTTTAGCTGATATGGTTTCATGGATGCCCTTGCTCAGAAATGTACAGTTGTTCCTTATTGCCTATTGTATGATTTCTAGACTCCTCTACGTTATATATAGTAATTTGTAGTAATTATACACATGTATGTACACACTGATTTGTAAGAGCCATTTTTATCCAATAATTTCATATGTAATCCTTACTCCTAGCAAATGGGTTTCTTTGCTCTGTCCTGAGTAATCTATGGACGTTTCCAATTCTGTTCTCTTACTTATACCCTTCCTCCCACCTGAAATTCCATCAGTTTTCTAAATATGCATTTCCCTAAGCCTGATGTTTGATTAATTTATACTGACAAATACGATTTATTGTAAAACCCTTTTACATCTGATATCCTCACTGGAAGCTGATTCCAAGTATAGAAGTAGGCTTTTACAACTACTGTCCTTAAAGGATGAGTTCCTAGATATGTTTTCTTCATTAGAGTTTTGGAGTGTGATGACTTGGAATAAGGTATGGTAAGGATTGGTGATTTAGAGAGGTGGGATCCATCATATGTTTACAAATCTAACTTGTTATTCTTCAATCCCCTAGGCTGTACCCTGTCACTCAGGGGGAAACAAAAGCTCACAAAGGTTGAGTTCCTTGTCATTGACCATGGAGACATGTTATTTTCTTCATCTATGTTGCCTAGTCTTTCCTTTATTACATGCATGTTACATTCCGTTCCGTTCAGTCGCTCAGTCGTGTCCGACTCTTTGCGACCCCATGAATCGCAGCACACCAGGCATGTTACATTAGATTGCCTAATTATCTGATTAAGTTATGATTAGCACTTTATTTGCACAAAAATATTCCCTACTGGTAGCTTTCATGTCTCATCCTTTCAGTTTTTATATATTTTAAAAATACCTTCTGTGTGCCTAATAGCATAGTACATCTTCTATATCTCCCATGACACATAATATACTGCTGTAGTGTGTATTTAAAAACCATTGCTGATTGCTTTGATGTGGAAGGCTTTAGAAAGCTGACATTTATGCTTCTGAAACTACAATTCATATATTTGACTTAATTCTGCCAGACATCAAAACTCCTATCACATCACCTACATGGGGTCATGTCAAGCAAAGACGATGTAAACAAGAACATAGAAGTGATTTGTTGGTTCTGTCACCTTTTTTCCTCAGCCTTTCCACAGATTTTTCTTTTAAATATACCCTGCAGATCATGAAAATGAAGTTCAACAGCTCTTCAAACAGGACTTTGATATAATTTCTACCTTTTTTTCTTTTTTAAAGTTTTATTTTGTTTGTTTTTTTATTTTCTTCTTCCTCCTCCTCTTTTTTTAAACAGGGCTAGCCTTGTGCATTAATATAAACTCAGGGGAAGCAGGACCCACATCTAATACTGGCAGGGAAAGAAGTAAACAATAAGGTCTTGAAATGAGGCAGAAGGGAGGCTTGGGATTTAAATAAATAACATGCAGTACAAAGACACACCTTTTAAGATCCATCCCACCTCACTTTGCTTGTCAACATTAAAGCATGAATGTTGTTGCTGCAATCAATTTTATCTCAGAAGAATTTTCAATTGTGCTGTATCAGAGATTTCAGGGATGAGCATTTCTGAAATTACAATAGAATCCTACTAATTCAGATTATTGATGTGGAGATTTGCTTGGATTTTATGGGCTTAGAATTATGTGAAAAATCAGAATTAGAAGTCAGCTTACTGCTTCAGAATATGGTTCATTTATTTTGGTGACTGCAGTTTAACTTTAATTATTTATGTCTCTGTTGAATAGTCCTTTGGCAAATGCTCCACAGAAAATACACCATCATCTGTTTTCAGGCTGTGTCTTCACTCAGATGTATTAACTCTGCGTTTGATAGGTATTTCTTTCAGTCATCTATATTAAGAAATAATTTTCAGTCTGTTTACAAGAATCCCAAATTTGCTTTCCAAAGTAGGTACTCTATTTGAAATCCAGTATGGCTCCTTAGACATTTAGTATGCTGAATAGAAAGCGTTCATAAAGATTTGTGTGTTTTTTTCCTTAGTTTAAGAAAACTAAACAGTTTACTCTTTAAACTGTAATTTACTGTTATTATCCTATATCAATATAAAATGTATTTCATATTTGATTAAATATATTTAAATATACTTTCAAAGCATTAGTTTCTGGGAATAACTTATAAATGTGTTCTTTGTATTAAGCAATTATCTTATATGTAAATTAAACAAATAAGTGAAAATTTCAGTTTTTAAATGATTCATTGATAATTCCATAGAACATTATACCAAAATGGATCAAAGGAAGAACACAATGTCCTTTACCATTTATTTCCTCACACTGTTGGAACAAATGCATCTGTTTTATTTGCCATTTCATTAAAATTTGTTGTAATTCTTAGAAGCCAAATATAGTATAGGATTACCTAAAGAAGCTTTTGAAAAGTTTGCCCTTTATAGAATTAGAGGTGAGATGCTCTCCCTCTTCTCTCATGCATCATTTGAAAACTGTTGCAGAGCAAAGCTATAATTATCTGTATTTAAAAATGAACTGTAATTAAAATCTTTGTGAGTTACCTTGAAAGTAGTAAGAAAGGGCTCTAAGTCTCTATAAGGGCCAGTTCCAAGAGGAAATGATTTCATACATAGCATAAGAAACAAAATGAGATTAAGTTTAATGTGAAAGGGTCTTCTAATGAGAAATGGAAAGACTGACATAATGTCACTAAAACATTTGACTGGATAAGATCAAAATTAACCAACTTAACAGGAGAAATTTTTCTTCAGGTTTAACAAGATTTCTAGACCTAAGGCAATTCAAGTAAAGTTTGGAAGTTGTGTGATCTTTCAAATCTAAACTAAACGTGTCCAGTGACTTTCTAGTCAAAACGGGTAAAAGGTATACTCTTGCCTGATCATCCAACCTATTGTGATCAATTGTTATTACAGTTGTTTTTGTTTCTGCTGCCATTAATTTTATGAAGGGATGATTTATATATTATAAATGGCATCCATTTAGAGTGTACAATTTGAATTTTTAGACTTGTACACTTGTAAAATCAAAATATTATCAAGGCACAGAGCACTTCCACTATTTCCACAAGATTATTTATGTTCCTTTGTATAGTCCCCTGTTATATATTTACCTGGACCCAGAAAACCACTTATCTTCTTTTTGTCACTATAGATTAATATTCATGTGTTTATTATATCAATAATATATTACTTTTTATTGGTGTTCAGTCATGTTTTACATGTATGTTTTATTTATATACCTGAATCATAATTTTATTAATAGCAAGTGGTGCATTTGAAATGCTCTATATTCCCTCCATGAGCCTTTCTGGTAGCTCAGCTGGTAGGAATCTGCCTTCAATGTAGGAGACCCAGGTTCGATTCCTAGGTCGGGAAGATCCCCTGGAGAAGAGAGAGGCCACTCACGCCAGTATTCTTGCCTGGAGAATCCCCAGGGACAGAAGAGCCTGGGAGCCTGTGGTCCGTGGGGTCACAGAGTTAGACACGACTGAACGACTAAGCACACCACAGCACATATTCCCTCCACACCTAGAATAGTCCTTTATAGATAGTTGAAATTCTTTGGTTGATTCATCTTTATGAAAATAGATGTTGCAACGGAGTTTTGGAATAACCCTGGTATTAATGGTGCTCATTTCTTGAGAAAATTTTTGAATAGGAAGTAGCAAAATAAAAGATCAATTATTCAGCAGGTGCAATATGCCAGTTACAATGCAAAGTTTTTTTTGCATGATCTCTTTTATCTTTACAACCAATCCTGTGTAGTATTCATATTCCTGTGCTCATTTGATAGATAAACATATGGATTCGGAAATTGACATTTTGTACACAAGCTGGTAAACAGTAGAGATACTGGAGTTCAAAACTGTTGCTCTTAATCAGATTAGCCCATTTCATCAGAAAAAAATAGAAAAACTGTTTCATGTTCCTCCTCTGCTCAAAACACCACAATTTTGCCCTATTTCTTTCAAATTTAAAATGAAAACCCATAGTGTAGCTACAAAGCACATGCTATTAGTTTCCAAGTGAGTTCTCAGGCCTCCTGCCCTCTCTCTCCCACACAGTGCCCTTTTTGCTGTCCCTCAGGCACATAATCAGTGCTGCCCTCTGAGCACCAGGACTGCAGCGCCCCTTTCACCTGTCAGTACGCTTACTTGACTCACTCACACCTTTCAAGTCTTTACTCAGATTTTGCTGGACTGAGATCTATTCTGAACCTTTTTTTTTTTTTTTAATAAGGCAGCCCTCCACCCCTAACTTTTGCCCTCCCAGTTTCTTTTACTTTATTTTAGTTTCTTCTTTCCCTTTATTTTCTCCATAACACCTGCTATTTTCTCATATATACATGAATTACTCATTTTATTAAGTTTAATGATCGTTGCTTGTCTCTCACTGCAGAATACAATCCCCACAAGAGCAAGTATCTTTGTCAATGTTGTTACCTGATTTATCCAAAATAATCTGGTACAATACTGTCTTGGTTCAGGTTGCTATAACAATTACCATAGACTGAGTGACTTAAACAACAAACATTTGTTTCTCACAGTTCTGGAGTTGAGGTAGTCCAAGATCAAGGTGGTGATGGTTTTGAAGTCTGGTGAGCATCCACCAGATCCCATCTTCTGGTTTGTAGATGAAAATCTTCTTTGTGTCCTCACTGCAGACAGTACAGACTCTCTTGTCTTTTCAGGGCACTAATGCTATTTGTGAGGGTTGCACTTCAAAATCTAATTGCTTACTGGAGAGCCTACCTCTTAATACATTGGTGGTTAGTACTCACATACATGAATTTTGAGAGGACCCAAACATTCAGTCCATAATAAGTGCCTTGCACATAGTAAGTCCCCAGTAAATATGTTTAGGATGTGAGCTGGAATACTTTTGGTCTTTTTTCCCTACCAATTTTTCTTCTCAAAAGAAATGGCATTAAGCAATACTGGACAACTTAAGAACAAGGTAAAAGAATATAAACATTGATATCCAGCTCTATAAGAGGACTCAGTGAAGAATTAGGAAGTTTCCCACTTTAATCTCCTCTACAGTCTTTTGTCTCCCTTATATCTTATTAGCTCACAATACAGTAATTTTCTGGATTTCTGTTTAGAGCTGTAAGTACCTGGGAGATTTCACAATAAACACCTTGGTCCAAAAGTCCTGAATTTAGGACTTTGGAGAGTTGTGGATTAAATGCATTTCCCATGGGTTTTGAGATTTAATGGCTTTATATGGAACTTTTCTTGTCAAAGCAGTCTTTTGTCTTAGTTCACTCTAACTTACTCTTTTGGTGTCTAACTCCCAAAACATCAAGTAGATTGCCTCTAATACTTCTTTATTTTAGGGAAGTGAAACTAGATAAATGAAGCAAGTTGCCTAGAATGAGGGGCTTCCCTGGTGGTTCAGATGGTAAGGAATCTGCCTGTCAATGAGTGACATTCAGCCATTTCCCTTGAATGGGAAAATAAAAATAAGTATTGTCAAAGCACTTACCAGTCAATTCAAGATTAATTGGAAACTGCTATCATTTATGCCCTTTTAAATCATATTTCTATTGAATTCCTTGCTTAACACCCAAAAGTGGCTCATAGTTTGTGGTCATTTTCTGAAGGAGATCAGCCCTGGGATTTCTGTGGAAGGAATGATGCTAAAGCTGAAACTCCAGTACTTGGCCACCTCATGCGAAGAGTTGACTCATTGGAAAAGACTCTGATGCTAGGAGGGATTGGGGGCAGGAGCAGAAGGGCACCACAGAGGATGAGATGGCTGGATGGCATCACTGACTCGATGGATGTGAGTCTGAGTGAACTCCGGGAGTTGGTGATGGACAGGGAGGCCTGGTGTGCTGCGATTCATGGGGTCGCAAAGAGTCGGACAAAACTGAGCGACTGAACTGAACTGATGGTGTGCTTTCTTTCAGCATCATAAATTTTTCTTAAATGATTTGTGCTATAGAGATGCTTCAATTAAACTTGGTGAAGGGGAACGTGAATTACTCTTTTGTTTTACTATTGTGGTAATTCATTTGTGGTGGGAACCTTATTCAAAGTCAAAATGTTTTATTTATTTATGGGTTTTTCATGTAGCTTTTTTTTTGAAAAGCAGGCATGATTACATTTGATATAAGTGTGGCATAGGAGGAACATGAAAGGATAATAGCATCATTTCTTTTTATTATGCTTTTTTTTATTTTTTATTTTTAAATTAATTTATGTATTTTAATTGGAGGCTAATTACTTTACAATATTGTAGTGGTTTTTGTCAGACATCGACATGAATCAGCCATGGGCACACATGTGTTCCTCATCAGAATCCCCCTCCTACCTCTCTCGCCATCCCATCCCCCAGGATCATTCCAGTGCACCAGTCCAGGTTCAATGCATAAGAGAGCATCATTTCTTATTTCTAGGAAGAATATAATCTTGGGAGAAGGCCAAGAAACTTTTGCTTCATAGATTAAAAAAATATTTGATTTTGTGCCATCTTGACATCTAATTTATCTCTGTGAACAAAACTTCCTGTGCCAAATTTTATTTCAATTAATTAAAAAATATAAAACAGCTTTTCTCAAATGATAATCCTTTTCTAGTTGATTGAATAGGAGAAAATATCTTTTTTGGTAAGTTATTATTTTAGTGCAGAGTTAATTGCTATATATTATATAACTACCTAGGGAGTCTACAATTATATTCGCAGCTATTTTTACGTTACTCTTAATGGACAGTGATGGTAAATATTTTCTGTGTTTAATGAGCCTTAGACACTATAAAATAAATTTATATAAATAAAATGCTCCCCATGTTATTTCAACTATTTTTCTGTTTACATAAAATATTAACTAAATGTTTCTGTTTCTGTGAAAAATTTGTAAAATAGGAAATTCCACTGATTATTATTAGTGAATAATCAGGGTGAAATCTTGAACTGTTATTCCAATTGACTTTAATTTTCTTTGCTGAAAGTAAGGAAAAATTACTGACAGTCTTCCCAGTTTCATTTGTCAAAACTCTGAGAATGAGTCAAGAGTTGGAGTCAATGAGCCAAGTGTTGGAAAATCCTGAAGGATGCATAAAGTACTATGGAAATCCTCAGTAACAAATTAAAATATTTTTGTTTATCAAAAATTATCCTACATTTGTGAATGTACACATTTTAGTTATGGTTTCCCTGGTGGCTCAGACATTAAAGAATCTCCCTGCAATGTGAGAGACCGAGGTTTGATCCCTGGGTCGAGAAGATCCCCTGAAGAAGGGACTGGGAACCCAATCCAGTATACTTGCCTGAAAAATTCCATGGACAGAGGAGCCTGGTGAGCTACAGTCCATGGGGTGCAAAGTGTCAAACATGACTGAGCAACTAATACTTTCACTTTCACTCTGAGTTCTTTTACTGTGATCATGATGTTTTCCCTATGTAATCAAGGTGAATGCTATCAATTCAATAAAAGTAAAAAACACACAATAAAGATTTATCTTACAGTAACATTTTATTTTTATGACATGAGGTCATCTCAGATGTAAAAACAGCTTCTAAGAAGTATTGCCTGGTCTTTTAATAATTCAACAATCTAGATGAGACAACTAAACCAAATCCTATGTCAAACCCCTACCTTCTCTACTGAGGATCTCAGAATTTTTACACAAATGTCATATTATGGGAACGCCTTTTTTTAGTATTCAAGTAGAAAAGATTTCACTATAAAATGGCACCCCACTCCAGTACTCTTGCCTGGAAAATCCCATGGACGGAGGAGCCTGGTAGGCTGCAGTCCATGGGGTCGCTAAGAGTCGGACACGACTGAGCAACTTCCCTTTCACTTTTCACTTTCATGCATTGGAGAAGGAAATGGCAACCCACTCCAGTGTTCTTGCCTGGAGAATCCCAGGGACTGGGGAGCCTGGTGGGCTGCCGTCTGTGGGGTCACACAGAGTTGGACACGACTGAAGCGACTTAGCAGCATAAAATATTTGTCTTTTTTTTTTTTGCATTTGTCAATCTATCAGTATATGAAAAGTGTTACAGTGTGTTTTGAAAGTGAAAGTGTTAGTTGCTCCATTGTGTCTGACTCTTTGTGACCTCACAGACTATAGCCCACCAGGCTTCTCTGTCCGAGGAACTTTCAGGCAAGAATACTGGATTGGGTAGCCATTCTCTTCTCCAGAGGATCTTCCCAACCCTGGGATTGAACCTGGGTCTCTTGCATTGCAGGCAGATTCTTTACCATCTGAGCCACCAGGGAAGCCAAAATAAGGCAGTAATCTACTCTAAATTAATAGATATTTACATGTACATCTATATACATATGTGTGTCACTTGAGTCTTCCAGGGGACAAATGCTCAGATGTAGTTAGGCTACAGAAATCTGTTGAGGAGTAACAACAATCTTTCAGTGAAGGGTAACTAAAGAAAGAAGCAGGACGAGGGGTAGGGGCCACTAACCACAATACAGATCTGATTCTTTCTCAGCCAACTCTGTGGAGTGCTCGGGAGCAAAGATGTTTTGGTAGAGGAGTTCCTAGGTGGATAGATGACCAGGCCCCTGCCCTGAAAATGCTTAGTCATTGGCTGGGGTCTATCCAGGAGAGCATAACCTCAAGAGATCCTGCAAGTGCCAATTGTTGATGGTTCTCAGCCTACTGTACTTCTCACAGCTCAATAGTATACTATAGAAAGGGACACTAGCATATGGCAACTGGCACACCTTCATAGCTGTCCTAATTGGAACATAGCTGTTCCAATAAGTTTGCATGCATATGTTTATGAGTGAATATATCTTGGTACAGTGGCTCAAATGGTAAAGAATCTGCCTGCAATGCAGGAGACTAGGATTTGATCCCTGAATCCATCAGGAAGATCCTCCAGAGGAGGAAATGGCAACCCACTGCAGTATTCCTGCTTGGAGAATCTCATGGACAGAGGAGCCTGGTGGGCTGCAGTCCATGGGGTTGCAAAGAGTTGGATATGACTGTGTGACTAACACACACATATCTATGTATACAATATGTTATATATGTTTAAATGCAGAATGTGGATCTAATTTGCAGTGGTGTCTTCCACTCCATAAATCTGTCAAATTCATAGATTTTTCTCAGTATTTTAAGAATTATATTTTAAGGTAATTTTGAAAGATCAAAAAATAGCCACCATCTAGTGAAGGCTGCATTATGGGAAGTTCAGGCTGATTAGGTGGATTTTTCTCTGGTTAACCATAAACATTATTGCATTTGTTAGGTCACCAAATAAATTCTGCATTAACATATATTATTTCTGATAGGTGAAAAAAGTCCTTGGTTGAGAGGGATTAATGAATTCGGATACTTAATGCAAAGAACTTGATATCATCCAATCTTAGGAGAAGGAAACAGCAACCCACCCAGTATTCTTGCATAGAGAATCTCATGGACAGAGGAGCCTGGTGAGCTGCAGCCCATAGGGTTGCACAGAGTTGGATATGACTGAAGCGACTTAGCATGCATTGGAGAAGGAAATGGCAACCTGCTTCAGTATACTTGCCTGAAGAATCCCAGGAACAAAGGAGCCTGGTGGGCTGCTGTCTATGAGGTTGCACAGAGTCAGACACAATTGAAGCGACTAAGCAGCAACAGCAGCAAGAGAGTGATCTCCCAGTTCCCAGTAGTTGAGTAAAGACAGATTGCTATAAAAAATAGTAACTTCTAGCAATAGTTATTCCTGATATTGCATTTGCATTTTTAAGATTTCTTCTTCCAATGAAGTAATCATTGCCATTTTCTGTATCAGGGCCTTTTCACATGTTGATCTTTCTGCAAGCACTGCTCTCAGATATTGATGATACAGATGTCCATGCTTCATTGTAATCTCTGTTTAAATGTCTCTGTTTAAATATTTTATATTTAAAATATTTATATTTAAATATAAAAATTATATATTTTTATAGTTTAAATAATATAGTTTTTTTAAACTATATTAAAAATATAATTATCCCTATGTGGCATTATCTTAAAAAGTTATTTATTTGCTTGTCTGTTTATTCCAATACAATTACATATTCTTTAAGGGCAGAGATTTTTGTCAGTGTTGTATGCTCTTGTACCCCCAAACTCTAAAATGCCTAGTGTAAGGTGTATATAGTAGGCAGTTAAAATTTATCTATTGAGTGAATGAATGGAATGATGATGAATGAATGAGGAAACATGAATAATGTTGAGGGTAGTCTCTACCCACCTTCCCCTCTCTAAAATAAATTCTGCTTGTCTAAAAGCAAGTGTTTACCTTGATCTAGGTTTATGATATATTACAAGTTCAGGTGAAATTTTGCCTTCATGTGGGAAAATGTAAAATTTTTGGCCAGTTATATACTTACTTTAGCAAGATTTGTTAGAGAGAAAGGATGTTTCTCTAGCCTTGGCATGTAATTTATTAAAGCAACAGTCTGCTTTAACCAGCCCATCACTTCAAATAATGACTAGTTAATTTTTATAGAATTTTTCCTTCTTGTAAGTATTAAAGAGTTTTTAAAACAGTGTAATTCTCAGCACGATCAACAAGAGTCTTACAATCTTCGGTCAACTTATAAAGTCAGATTTTTTTGTGTGTATATTTAGAAATAAACATAGATAGTTCCATTCATATCCATTAAGAAGTGAAGAAAAGACAGACAGATGTGGCCTTTGCAACCAACCTACTGTCCTCTGCTTTTTGATCAGTCTGATGATCGTGAAGTCTCCTATCAATAAAGCTAAAATTAATATTGATTTCAACTTGCCACTTTTCTATTTTTTTTTTCCTGTCTCTACAGCAGCAATATAGGAGATATTCTTTTTCTCTGTGTCATCATCATGGTTCACTTGGGCTACTTTTTACTTTACAATTGAAAATAAACATGTAGATTTTTTAAAAAATCACTAGTATTTTCCCTAAATAGTCAATAGTCACTGACAGACGGTTGCCCTGGCTGAAAATTTTGACCTCAAGGAAACTATGTAACATCCTTTTTCCAGAATGAAAAATCTAAGGAGTGAAATATTTACACCAAGGAGTAAAATATTGACCATGTATAAATACGTCAAGTATGTTTTTGCTAAACTGTGAACTAGAATATGTAAAGTTTGCAGTATTTTGTGAGAGCTTTAAAGATCAACTTTCTTATTATATTCCTTATGTTGAAATAAAATTTAGGAACAATAATCACAATGAAATCTAATTATTACCAGTTTGTGTTTTGTGCATAGTGCAATAAAATATAAATCAAATACCATTCTATCTCACTAAGGCCATGGTATTTAGAAGTTTCATTACAGAATGGAGCCATTATGAGCTCATAGTTCAGTTCAGTTCAGTTCAGTCACTCAGTCGTGTCCAGCTCTTTGTGACCCCATGGACTGCAGCACACCAGGCTTCCCTGTCCATCACAAACTCCCAGAGCTTACTCAGACTCAGTCCATCGAGTCAGTGATGCCATCCAACCATCTCATCCTCTATCAGCCCCTTCTCCTTCCGCCTTCAATCTTTCCTAGTATCCAGGGCCTTTTATACTGAGTCAGTTCTTCCCATCAGGTGGCCTAAGTATTGGAGTTTCAGCTTCAGCATCAGTCCTTCCAATGAGTATTCAGGACTGCTTTCCTTTAGGATGGACTGGCTTGAACTCCTTGCAGTCCAAGGAACTCTCAGGAGACTTCTCCAACACCACAGTTCAAAAGCATCAATTCTTTGGTGCTCAGCTTTCTTTATAGTCCAACTCTCACATCCATACATGACTACCGGAAAAACCATAGCTTTGACTAGACAGACCTTTACTGGCAAAGTAATGTCTCTGCTTTTGAATATGCTGTCTAGGTGTATCATAGCTTTCCTTCCAAGGAACAAGTGTCTTTTAATTTCATGGCTGCAGTCAGCATCTGCAGTGATTTTAGAGCCCTCCCAAAATAAAGTCTGTCACTGTTTGCATTGTTTCCCCCTCTATTTGCCAAGAAGTGATGGGACCAGATGCCATCATCTTAGTTTTCTGAAGGTTGAGTTTTAAGCCAACTTTTTCATTCTCCCCTTTCACTTTCACCAAGAGGCTCTTTATTTCTTCACTTTCTGCAATAAGGATGGTGTTATCTGCCTATCTGAAATTATTAATATTTCTCCCAGCAATCTTGATTCCAGCTTGTGCTTTCTCTAGCCCAACATTTTACATGATGTACTCTGCCTATAAGTTAAATAAGCAGGGTGACAATATACAGCCTTGACATATTCCTTTCCTGATTTGGAAGCAGTCTGTTGTTCCATGTCCAGTTCCATCTGTTGCTTCTTGACCCACATAAAGATTTCTCAGGAGGCAGGTCATGTGGTCTGATATTCCCATCACTTTAAGAATTTTCCACAGTTTGTTGTGATACAGTCATAGGCTTTGTCATAGTCAATAAAGCAAAAGTACATGTTTTTCTGGAACTCTCTTGCTTTTTCGATGGTCCAGAAATATTGGCAATTTGATCTCTGATTGGGATTCCCTGGTAGCTCAACTGGTAAACAGTCTGCCTGCCATGTGGGAGACCCTAGTACAATCCCTGGGTCAGGAGGATCCCCTGGAGAAGAAAATGGCAAGCCACTCCAGTATTCTTGCCTGGAAAACTCCATGGATGGAGGAGCCTGATGGGCTACCGTCCATGCGGTCGGAAAGAATTGGACACGACTTCACCTCCTCTGCCTTTTCTATATCCAGCTTGAACATCTGGATGTTCACGGTTCATGTACTGCTGAAACCTGGCTTGGAGAATTTTGAGCATTACTTTCCTAGCACATGAGATAAGTGCAGTTGAGCGGTAGTTTGAGCATTCTTTGGCATTGCCTTTCTTTGGGATTGGAGTGAAAACTGACTTTTTCCAGTCCTGTGGCCACTGCTGAGTTTTCCAAATTTGCTGGCATATTGAGTGCAGCACTTTCACAGCATCATCTTTCAGGATTTGAAATAGCTCAACTGGAATTCCATCACCTCTACTAGCTTTGTTCGTAGTGATGTTTCCTAAGATCCACTTGACTTTATAAGATGATAAATGACTTTTCTGGTGCAAGATTCTGTTCATATTTTTCTTTTAGTTTTTCAATATAAATGGGAAAAAAGATTTCCCTGAAGACACTGCTTCAGGAAGAACCAGAAGTTCTGATTACAGTAATCACAATCATATCCATATAGACTGACCAAATATTGAATGTATTTGATCTCAACTTTGAAATATGGGTGTAAACACCATTAAATAGTAGTGAAAGACAAGTATGGTCTGATGAATATACTAACAATTCACTTTTTTTTCATACTTTAAACTGTGAAATAAGTAGTAGTTACCTCAAATACCACCATTTAAATAAGAAATTCAGTTTCAGTTCTCCTATTTTATCATACTTTTTTCAAATTATGGCATGAATAATAGTCTTTTATTCTACATTGTATTTAGTGTTTGGTTCCTAAGTGGTAAAAGTATTGTCCTTTCCAACTTCTGTAACTACAGTGGTACAAAATTTTTCTTTTAAGATTAGGCATTCATTCATCTCTCCACTTTTGCAGTGAATTCAGTTAGTGATATATGATATTGCTAGCCTGTAAATCTCTCTAAATAATTAAAACAGAGGGAAAAAAATCAATTTAAAATTAGATAGCACATAAGTAAGCATAATCCTTATAAGTTCAGTACCCTGTCCAGTGCACGCATTTGCTTTTGAATTAAAAGTAAATAATCTTTTTTTGAAATAACAGGTTACTACTTGTTTAATTTTATTTTTATTTAAAAATCTTAATTGCCATTTTATGTTGGAGTATAGTAGATTAACAGTGTTAGTTTCAGGTATGCAGAAAAGTGGTTCAGTTATTCATGTATTTATTTTTTCAAATTATCTTCTCATTTAGGTTGTTAGATAATATTGAGAAGAGTTCCCTGTATTATACAGTAGGTCCTTGTTGATTGCTCATTTTAAATATAGCAAGGTGTACATGTCAGTCCCAAGTTACAGTTTATTCCTCCTCCCTACTCTTACACCCTGGTAACAGTAAGTTCATTCTCTATGAGTCTATTCCTGTTTTATAAATAAGTTCATTTGTATCATTCTTTTTAGATTCTGCATATAAGTGATATCACCTTATGTCTTTCTCTGACTTACTTCACTTAGAATGATAATCTCCAAGTCTATTCATGTTGATGTAAATAACATTATTTCATTCTTTTGAATGGCTGAGTAATATTCCACTGTATGTATGTACTATTTCTTATTTATCCACTCATCTGTCAGTGGACATTTAGGTTGCTTCCATATCTTGGCTATTGTAAATAGTGTTGCTATGAACATTTGATTGCATATATCCCTGTGAATCTTGTTTTTCTCTAGTTGTATGTCCGGGAGTTGGATTGCTGGATCATATTGTAGCTCTATTTTAAGTTTTTTAAAACTAAAAATTCCACCAACAGTTGAGAAGTGTTCCCTTTTCTTAGTACCCTCTCCAGCATTTATTGTTTGTAGAATTATTGATGTGGCCATTCTGACTGATGTAAGGTGATACCTCATTGCAGTTTTGATTTGCATTTCTCTAATAATGAGCAATGTTGATCATCTTTTCATGTGTTTTTTAGACATATCTATGTCTTCTTTGGAGAAATGTCTATTTAGTTCTTCTGCTCAGTTTCTAATTGAACTGTTTGTTTTTTTTCATATTAAGTTGCATGAGCCATTTGTAAATCTTGGAGATTAATCACTCATCAGTCTGATCGTTTGCAAATATTTTAAACAGCCTCTTTTATTAATATGAAATCTTTGATCACATAAAGCATAAATACTAAGAAGTTTTTAATATGCAGTATTATAAAAATATTTTAAATAATTGTAAATTGGATTTATTAAAAAAATATTACATTTATAAAAATAGCTTTTTATTGGTTATCAGATAGCAGATGATAGAAAAGACTTAAGAAGGACTAACTCAATATGATATATACTAAAATACAAATTTTCCCCAATTATATATTATATCCAATTATGTTAATGAACATTTTATAAAATGTATAAATACAAAGTTTTTCACAGTATTTTTATTTTCCATGACTTGCTTAAAATATAGTATTAGAATATAAATCAGTAATGTAGCCAGTTTTATTCTATATTTAAGTGAAAAGTTGTTACCTATAAGAAGGTTTTCAGCCCTATCATATAAATTATATTGTACTTAATTCAAGTACATACAGCATCTGTATAGATATATTTCACTGTTAAAATTGCATCTCTTCATTTCTGAAAATAATTCACTAGTTACATCAGAGTGATTTCTTATTTTGAATCTGAGGTTAAAAAAATAAAACTGGAAAGAAGCTACTACCAGAAATTGTTTTTAATTTGTCTTGATGAAAGGCAATATACTTTTAATTTGCTTGAAGTTAAGAAACGTTTATTGAGCATTTGTAAGTCCAAAGAAATCAGTGACAGGTGGAGTGGGAATTGCTGATGAAAAGAAAACATAGTTACTATCTTTAAGTAACTGAAGATACTAATATAAAAGTCTCATTAAGAAACACAGGAACACAGTACTTTGGATGTTCGGAAGAGCTCAGAGAACACTTTCAGTCTGAGGAGCAGTTCAAAGGACTTATGAAAGAGGGCATATCCATTTGAACCAACTGGAAATCTTGGTGTGATTTTAAATACAGAATAGTTAAGGAGAACTTTATTTAAAACGCTAAAATTCTATATCAGCCTCCACATATGCAGACTGATCCTTTTTACTAGAACAGTGAAAAATGATCAAGGTATAACTAAATGTTATAAAAATCTTAGCTCCTGTGCTGAAATAAAACTTTGGTTTTTAGGCTATAGTGCTGGCTTGTTAGACTATCAGCTGTGCTGGACTCTGAGACCCCGTGGACTGTAGCCCACAGGCTACTCTGTCCATGGAATTTCCCAGGCAAGAATACTAGAGTGGGTTGTCATTTCCTTTTCCAGGAGATCACCTGATACAGGGCTCTCCTGCATTGCAAGCAGATTCTTTACCTTCTGAGCCATCAGGGACGTTTTTTCTTTCTTTCTTTCTTTTTTTTTTTTAGGCTATAGTATTCTGATTTGTCAAGTAGAATGACAGTTTAGATATATTATAATCAGATATTTTCAAACAATAAGAATTTTTTTCAGTGTTGTGACTATCCTAAAAGATAATGAAACAGGAACGCAAACTCTCACAACAGGTAGTTATCAGATGCATCAGGTCAAGAAGAAGCCATTTCTTAATCAGAGATTGTCTGTAAGTAGTTATTTGTGCTAATTATCATGTGAAAATTAAGTAAGAGTTAAGCCATAAAATTAAAATTGAGTGTGTCATTGTTCTAATTTTGTGTCATTATTGAGAATGCATTGTTAGGGTAATTAGGAATTGGCTGTTATTAAAACAAAATGTGATATCAAATGCAAGGAACATTATACTTTTTTTTCTTCTGAAGCTGATAACAGATTGATTGCCACTTCTTGTGCTTTAAGATTTCTAAAGAGAGAAAGAGGAGGAGTGGAGAGAGAGGAGAGAAAAGAAGAGAAGGAGAACTTTTGTTCAATGTGTTGAGTCTCCCAGTTACTTTGTTAATTTCATAGTCCTTCCTCCCACTCCCCATTTCTTTTTGTTCCTGTCCCTCCCACATCCACCACTTTCTTTACCGTTCTCAATGCTGACAGAGTCCTGGGATGGGCCATTCTTTATTTTCAGTGCTGACTGACATGAGACCTCTACCAAAGTAGAATCAGAAAATGTCCTGAATTCCACCTCTTCTAAACAATTCTCCTGGACTTCCTTTTCTTCCTATCCGGATATGTACTCTGTTTTGGTCTCGACCATCTCCCTTCTTTCTTTTTTTCAGTTTTCAAAAGTATGTGTTTTTTTTTTAATGCCTGGGAGTAATAGTCATACCATTTTTCTGGAAGTGGTATAATTCAAGAAATGTTTAGTCAATTTTGATTTTTGTGTGGAAAAGCAAAGGAGAAAAGGAACGATATAAGCATATGAATGCAAAATTTCAAAGAATAGCATGGAGAGATAAGAAAGCCTTCCTCAGCGATCAATGCAAAGAAATAGAGGAAAAGAACTGAATAGGAAAGACTAGAGATCTCTTCAAGAAAATTAGAGATACCAAGGGAACATTTCATGCAAAGATAGGCTCGATAAAGGACAGAAATCATATGGACATAAGAGAAGCAGAAGATATTAGAAAGAGATGGCAAAAATACATGGAAGAACTGTACAAAAAAGATCTTCACGACCCAGATAATCATGACGGTGTAATCACTCACCTAGAGCCAGACATCCTGGAATGTGAAGTCAAGTGGGCCTTAGAAAGCATCACTATGAACAAAGCTAGTGGAGGTGATGGAATTCCAGTTGAGCTATTTCAAATCCTAAAAGATGATGCTGTGAAACTGCTCCACTCAATATGCCAGCAAATTTGGAAAACTCAGCAGTGGCCACAGGACTGGAAAAAGTCAGTTTTCACTCCAATCCCAAAGAAAGGCAATGCCAAAGAATGCTCAAACTACTGCACAACTGCACTTATCTCATGTGCTAGGAAAGTATGCTCAAAATTCTCCAAGCCAGGTTTCAGCAGTACATGAACCGTGAACTTCCAGATGTTCAAGCTGGTTTTGGAAAAGACAGAGGAATCAGAGATCAAATTGCCAACATCCGCTGGATCATGGAAAAAACAAGAGAGTTTCAGAAAAACATCTACTTCTACTTTATTAACTATGCCAAAGCCTTTGACTGTGTTGATCACAATAAACAGTGGAAATTCTTCAAGAGATGGGCATACCAGACCACCTGTCCTGCCTCTTGAGAAACCTGTATGCAGGTCAGGAAGCAACAGTTAGAACTGGAAATGGAACAGACTGGTTCCAAATAGGAAAAGGAGTACGTCAAGGCTATATATTGTCACCCTGCTTATTTAACTTATATGCAGAATACATCATGAGAAATGCTGGGCTGGAAGAAGCACAAGCTGGGATCAAGATTGCTGGGAGAAATATCAATAACCTCTGATATGCAGATGACACCACATTTATGGCAGAAAGTGAAGAGGAACTAAAAAGCCTCTTGATGAAAGTGAAAGTTGAGAGTGAAAAAGTTGGCTTAAAGCTCAGCATTCAGAAAACTAAGATCATGGCGTCTGGTCCCATCACTTCAGGGGAAATAGATGGGGAAACAGTAGAAACAGTGACAGACTTTATTTTGGGAGGCTCCAAAATCACTGCAGATGGTGATTGTAGCCATGAAATTAGAACACACTTACTCCTTGGAAGGAAAGTTATGACCAAGCTAGCTAGATAGCATATTGAAAAGCAGAGGCATTACTTTGCCAACAAAGATCCATCTAGTCAAGGCTATGGTTTTTCCAGTGGTCATGTATGGATGTGAGAGTTGGACTATGAAGAAAGCTGAGTGCCGAAGAATTGATGCTTTTGAACTGTGGTGTTGGAGAAGACTCTTGAGAGTCCCTTGGACTGCAAGGAGATCCAACCAGTCCATTCTGAAGGAGATCAGCCCTGGGATTTCTTTGGAAGGAATGATGCTAAAGCTGAAACTCCAGTACTTTGGCCACTCATGCAAAGAGTTGACTCACTGGAAAAGACTCTGATGCTGGGAGGGATTGGGGGCAGGAGGAGAAAGGGACTACAGAGGATGAGATAGCTGGATGGCATCACCGACTCGATGGACATGAGTTTGAGTGAACTCCGGGAGTTGGTGATGAACAGGAAGGCCTGACATGCTGCAATTCATGAGGTTGCAAAGAGTCGGACACAAGTGAGCGACTGAACTGAACTGAAAGTAAT
Source organism: Aepyceros melampus (assembly GCA_006408695.1). Classification (NCBI taxonomy): domain Eukaryota; kingdom Metazoa; phylum Chordata; class Mammalia; order Artiodactyla; family Bovidae; genus Aepyceros; species Aepyceros melampus. Next base: position 154,321 of record SJXQ01010319.1, on the reverse strand, counting down.
AGGGAAGAGTATAAGGTAGTGTTTTGAGTGCTTTTCTGGGTTCATTCTGACAGTTTATCTAAAGAGTGCTCTCTTGTTCCTTCCAGCCACCTCTTCCATCATTTTTGTATTAAAGGGTTGGGAGAACAGATATTATTTCTCAGTGTCGGAATGGTTACTGATAGAAAACTTAGTGGACAAATAAAAATTTGAAATACACTGGTAATATATTACTGGGCCTTTTCTGTTTTCTCTCCCATTAAAAAAGGGTGATCTTATTTTGTTTTCCCTATAGGAAAGATAAACAAAAATTAAAAAATATTTTTAAAAATATGGTATGAATTTTGGCAACAACTCAACTCCAAGTAAACAAATTGAGGTTAAAGCAAAAGCTGTGGTTTCTGACAGAACCCTGTGAATCTATTCCTGAAACATAGAAACACCTTCATAGTAGTGACTAAGTCTCATCTTCCCCCTCACCCACAGGCACCGTGCATGAGTATGGATGAAACACAATAGCAAACTTAAATGTATGACATCTGTTGACATTTATGAAAAAATATATGTCAGATTGCAAACTTTATATATTATCAAAAGTTATATGTCAATACCAAATTCTGGTATTTTAACTCATAGATGTTAAGAGGCTAAATAAAGTCAGGCTGTCAAAATGATTTGAGACATTTTCCCAAAGCTTCTTGTGTTTAAGACACCTACCACATTCAGAGAATTGTGCCAGCAGTTATTCATTGGGGGAGGGTGGGATGAAAATGTTTCTGAAGCTTTTAACTATTCTGGTATTTATAAATACGTTAGCTTTCTCAATAAACGGTATTCAATAGCCTACTATATATCTGAAAGTGATATTTTTGTAAAAAAATTTTAACTGCATAGTGTTCATATAAAGCTTGGCAATCCAAGAAAATAAAAGTAGATCATAGTATGCTGCTGAATCAACTAGAGGGGAGATGAAAGAATTTTCTTTTCTGCCTCCAGGACTCTAGTTATATTAGAGTTGGTAGAATCTCTTCAGGATGTTAAAAAAATATGAATTTGAATAAAATGAGGCTTGTTGGCATTGATTTTGAGATAATTTTATTAATTTTGCAAGAAAAATATATTATGACAGATATTATTGTCACTGACTTTAATAAGCTCCCATTAAAACACCTGTTTGCTATAGTGTATCTGTTGTAGTTTTCCTCTCAGTTTTAACATATGCTGAAAATTCTTTTAACTGGACTATTTTTTTCCCTTGAAGAAAGAAACATAAATATTGTCCATACTGGAAAAGCCACATGTTTGTGAATCAATAACTGAGGTAATAATATTAATGTATTTTTTGGCTATTTTAGAACTTAGGTTCTCCAGAGGACAATGTACTTATTCATAGAGACAAAAGCAAACAAACAAACACTGTGTCTTTAAAGAAATTTTAAAACCTGCCAGGTAGAATATGAACACACATCTCATGACTGTTCAGTGGGCTTACTGTTTCTTAGATGGCATATTGTCTGATTCACACAAACACTCCCACCCAATGACCCGAGTGATTATTGATAGAACATGGACTTTAATAATATAATTTGTTCCCAACCAGAAATAACTTCCCTTGAGTCTTCAAAACCAATTAATAATTTTTGTTTTATTTATAACATTCTACATCTCAAGCCTTATGATATTTTTGCCTGATTTTTCCCTGTATAATAATTGTATGCAAAGTAATTTTTCTTTTTTTAAAATTAGAAACATGCATTTAGTTAAAAACTAGAGTCTTATAGTCAAATAAACCACTCAGATCTCAGAATTTTCCAGAACTTTTTAAAACCACCTTTTATTGCCTTTTAAAAGAACCTATTAGATGAAAATTTGACAATATATATTCAATAATATTAAATAAATGTCTACCTTTGTTTTCCCACCAACTCTCTCCCTTTATTCTCTCACTTATACGTGTTTTCCCCTTTATTTTGAGTATAAAGTATCTAGCCATTTATAAAAGTGTTTAGGTAAACATCTATATATGTGCTGCTGCTGCAGCAGCTGCTAAGTTGCTTCAGTCTTGTCTGACTCTTTGCGACCCAATAGACGGCAGCCCATCAGGCTCCACCGTCCCTGGGATACTCCAGGCAAGAACACTGGAGTGGGTTGCCATTTCCTTCTCCAATGCATGAAAGTGAAAAGTGAAAGTGAAGTCGCTCAGTCGTGTCTGACTCTTAGGGACCCCATGGACTGCAGCCCACCAGGCCCCTCCATCCATGAGATTTTCCAGGCGAGTACGTGATTTCATATTAAGTCAGTCAGCAGTATATGTTTGTTATACTCTGCAGTCGACTAGTTAAAAGGAAGCACAAAAATGGTTTAATAGTCTATAACATGATCATATAAAAATCTCTGTATTTGTTAAAATCAAACCAGATATTTTTCCAAAACAAATTACAGAGTTCTTTATACTTAGTCTGTGGGTTGAGTCTTTATACATTTTATTTTATATTTTATTTCCCCTCTCAAATATATATTATTTCCCTTTCAAAGAGTTATTTGAGGATAGAAAATTATCTAAAATGTGCTTATAATTCCAATCTCTTTGTGCTAAACTAAATGATGTAGACAAAGGACACACACACACACACACAATAGCACACACGCACATACACACGATAGCTTATGGTGAACAATGTCAGATTTGTGATCTCTGAAGAAGAAGATTTAGCATCAGGACCAGGGACCTGGCTTGATCACTTAAGAGCTTTTGTGTAGCAGAGTTTTATTAAAGTGAAAGAAAATAGAGAAAGCTTCTGACATAGACATCAGGAAGGGGACAAAGAATGCCCCTCTCGCTTGTCTCATCAAGCCTTATATACTTTTATCAGACTCACTCCCAGAAGACACATCATAAATTAAAAAGATTAGAGAATCCCAGGGACGGGGGAGCCTGGTGGGCTGCCATCTCTGGGGTTGTACAGAGTCGGACACAACTGAAGCGACTTAGTAGCAGTACCAGCAATAAAAAGGTCTTATCAGACCCACTCTCACAGCATACATTTTAAGATGATAGGATTCAGAAGGTTCCTGAAGACTCTCAAGAAAGAGAAACATGTCCTAAAGCAGGATGCATTGTTATATTGACTAAGACAAAGCAATATAGGAAAAAAAGTTTGTCCTTTTCTCCTCCTTAAGAACCCCAGACCCCTTTCTCCTCCTCAGGGACCCCAGACTTCTTATCAACCTACTAAAGAATTGGCTGTCTTCCACACGCGCGCACACACACACACACACACACAGTCAGGCTTCTGTACGCACAGGTTCTGCATCCATGGATTAAATCAACTGAGGATCAAAAATATTTGAAAAAAGTAAAATTCCAGAGTTTCAAAAAGTAGAACTTGAATTTGTCTCACACCAACTGTTTACATAGAATTTACATTAGGTATTATAAGTAATCAAGATAATTTAAATATATGGGATGATGCACATATACTATATGCAAATGCCATGCCATTTTATATAAAGAACTTAAACATTCATAGATTTTGATATTTGTGGGGGGGGTTCCTGTAACCAATTCTTAGCAACTACTGAGGGACAACTGTATGTGTGTGTGTATGTATACAAACAATATAGGATTTTTTATAATTTACAGTTTATGGGCAAAAAGATACTATAAACTATTCCAAAAATTCTTAGTGTAGATTTTTGTTAAAATCTCATCATCAAAAATATTTAAATGGCATAAAATCTATTACTTTCACATTGAGTCCACTGTAGGAATAATTAATGATACTCACTGCTGGTTTCTGCAGATATGTTCTTCAAGTCTTCTGGGACAAATTCATTTTCATATTTTCACTCAGTTATGTCAGAATTTTGTATGCTTAAGACCATGGAGACTTTTTTTGGGGAAGGTTTCACTATGGGTTCCTCATAGCACTTTGATTAGTTTTCCTTTGTCATACAATTATTGTTGAAAATAAAAATAAAGAAATGTTGATGTTTTTAATTATGTTTAAGAATATCAACAAAGTGTTGGCATCACTTATATTTTCATTTTTGGTAATTTACGGCTAGTAAGCTTACCTGCTTAAATACCTCATTTTAATTTTAAACATGTGTATTTAAGAAATAACTTCCTTGACCAGAAATAAGTGAGCCATTGGTTATAGTTAATAATGTTCGATGTATTAGGATGTCATAGCAAAACACAAAAGATAGTACATACCATCACATCCAGGATGATAGATTTAATAAAACTATGTTACATAAAGATGAGCCCTATTGTGCTGCCTTGCAAGGTTGTTATAGTTACAGTGTCTCTGTATGGGAATTTAACTTTCTTAGTAATATTAGTTACTGAACCCAATCATTTCTTAAATCTCTCTTTGAAAGTAACTTCCATTGTAAAAGATTCTGAATTATTTTTATTTCTCTGTCATTTTTAAATAAATTTTTTGAATAAAGCAGAGAACAAAAACATTAGCATATGTTTTCCTTCCAGAATATTAGACAGAATTTTTGCTTCCCAAACTAATTGCTATTTTTCACTTAATAGGAAAAATTAGTATTATATATATATATTTAAAGCAATCTGTTCTCAGCTGGTAAAATCCATTTAATTGATACTATTAAAACTCATCAGTTTCTGTTATTCAGTATAGTTTAAGTCAGAATATCAAGTATCTGTGAACAATGGGTTTCAGACTATCATCAAGTTTCAGGTTTCCAAGAGCTATATGCTCCATGTTCATTGAACAAGAAGGTGACCTTGAAAAACATAGTTCAAGTTCACATTTACCTCCTACAAGGCTACAGCACCAAATTCTGAGGAATGAATAGGTGTAAAAGGGAATAGGGTAGGTATTCTCCACATTCAAGGAATTTGTAGTTCTTCTGGAAGAGAAAAAAACGTCTATCTTTTCTGAATAACTAACTGAATGGTGCTACTAATCATATCAGAATATGCATATATTTTACATAGTATTATAACCCCATGGTGTTATCTACAGCACAGCAAATTCCTTCACTGGTAGGATTATGTTTTCCTCATATTCATATCTTTGCCTTTTGTCTGGTCAAATCCCTTATATTTGGAAGTATTCAAAAGAACTTGAACAAATAATGCAAAAAGCCAATGAACCTTTTAAGAGTTTAAGGTCTGCACACAACAAAATGCTATTGTTATGATTGATAATAGCTAACATATTTTGATGGAAATACTCTGTGTATACTTAATAATTATGATATCAAATGTGATAAAAATTAAAATAGTAACATCAGCAAAAAGGAATAGACAGATTCAAGCTTTCATCATTCCACAAAAACATCAAAATGAGAATAAACTGTCAGAACTAAATTTTTCAGACCTCTGATAAGTCAGAAGTTTACAACAACCAAGTGAATGCTGAATTACAATGTAAAACATCAGTCAGTGTAATATACCATGTTTATAGATATGAATTTAATAAAACAGAACAAAACAAACCATTGTCATCTTGATGCAGAAAACGGCTTTTGACAAAATACAACATCTTTTCATGCCAAAAGCACACACACACAATGAAAAGAAGGAAACTTCATTATAAGAGGCATTTATTTAAAAAAAAAAAAAAGAAACACCTCACCCTGCATTATACTCAGTGGTAGAAAGCTAAAATCTTTACACCTAAGATTGGGAAAAGAGAGGATCCCACTTTCACTACTGCTATTCATCACTGCACCTGAAAAATAAGACAGGAAAAAGAAAAGAAATCCAAATTGGAAAGAGAAAGTAAAATAATCCCTCTCTATATATGAGATGTATATAGGTATGTGTGCGTGTATATGTGTGTGTGTGTATACATATAATCCTGAAGAGTCCACAAGAAAGCAGCTAAAGCTAATGAATGAATTCACCACAGTTGCAGGAGACAAAATCGATACACAATGCCTCCAATGCGGGAGACCTGGGTTCAATCCCTGGGTTGGGAAGATCCCCTGGAGAAGGAAATGGCAACCCACTCCATGTATATGTGTGTGTGTGTATACATATAATCCTGAAGAGTCCACAAGAAAGCAGCTAAAGCTAATGAATGAATTCACCACAGTTGCAGGAGACAAAATCAATACACAATGCCTCCAATGCGGGAGACCTGGGTTCAATCCCTGGGTTGGGAAGATCCCCTGGAGAAGGAAATGGCAACCCACTCCAGTACTCTTGCCTAGGGAATCCCATGGACAGAGGAGCCTGGTAGGCTACAGTCCGTGGGGTTGCAAAGAGTCAGACATGACTGAGCGACTTCACTCACTTGTATATGAGATGTATATAGGTATGTGTGCATGTACATGTGTGTGTGTATACAAAGAATCCTGAAGAGTCCACAGAAAGCAACTAAAGCTAATGAATGAATTCACCAAAGTTGCAGGAGACAAAATCAATACACAAAACTTAATTTTGTTTCTATGCAGTTGAAATGAACAATCCAAAAGTGAAATTAAGAAAGCTATTCTATTTATAATATCATCTAAAAGAATAAAATACCTAGAAATAAATTAAATCAGGGAGGTGAAAGACTTATACACTGAAAACAACAGAACATTGCTGAAAAAAATTAAAGACCTAAATATTTGGAAGTATGGTTTGTATTCTTGGGTAGAAATAGTTAATCTCACAGGTTCAAAGGAAGCATTATCAAAATTCCAGCAGCCTTTTTTTTTTTTTCAAAGCTGAAAAAGCCTATCCTTCAATTCCTGTGGAATTGCATAGGACCTTGAATGGCCAAAATAAACTTGAAAGAGGGCAACAAAATCATGAAAACTCATATTTTTTTTTTCCATTTCAAGGCTTATTACAAATCTACAATAAGTAAAGGAATGTGATAATGGCATAAATGTATACACATATGTAATACTAGCATAAGGATTGCATATAAAGTGATGAAATAGAATTGAAAATCTAGAAATAAACTTATACATTTTTGGTTAATTGATGTTTAACAAGGATGCCAAAATCATTCGATGGGGAAAGAATAATTTCTTGACAAATGATACTAAAACAATTGAATTTCCAGAATTGTAAAAGAGTGAAGTTAAAAGCCTTTTCTTATACTATATGCAAAAATTGATTCAAAATAAATGCATGGATTAAATATAAGAGCTAATATTATAAAACTTTAAAAGAAATATAAGGAGAATTTTTATGGCCTTGACTTTGGTGATGAATTGTTAGTTATGACACCAAAGGCACAAGCAACAGAAGAAAAAAATAAGTAAATTGGACTTTATCAACATTAAAACTTTTGTGCATCAAGAAGTTGACAGTTGTGATTGTCAGAGTCTGGAATATGGGGATAAGAAAAATGGGTGAAGATGGTCAAAAGATAAAAAACTTCCAGTTATAAAATAATAAGTTTTGGGATGTATGTACAGCATGGGAGCTATCGAAACTATGTCATATATTTGAAAGTTGCTTACAGAGTATATTTTAAGAGTTCTTCTCAGAAAAATTGTGACTACATGAGGTGATGTGTGCTAACCAAACTTGTAGTCATTTTGCAGTACATGCATATGTCAAATCATTATTGCACACCTAAAACTAATACAATGCTACATGTCAATAATACTTCAATAAAACAGAAAATATGTGAAAAGACAGCCTATAAAATGATAAAAAAACTATTTGCAAATCGTATATTTAAGAGTTTAATATCCAGAATATTTAAGGAACTCATAGAATACAAAAAAAAAAAAAAACAATCTGAAGAGGGATTGAATTTTCAGTATAATATATGCAAATAGCCAGTTCAGTCGCTCAGTCATGTCCAACTCTTTGCGACCCCGCGGACTGCAGCACGCCAGGCCTCCCTGTCCATCACGAACTCCCGGAGTTTACTCAAGCTCATTTTCATTGAGTCACTGATGCCATCCAACCATCTCATCCTCTGTCGTCCTTTTCTCCCACCTTCAATCTTTTCTAGCATCAAAGTGTTTGCAAAAGAGTCAGTTCTTCCCATCAGGTGGCCAAAGTATTGGAGTTTCAGCTTCAGCATCAGTCCTTCCAATGAATATTCAGGACTGATTTCCTTTAGGATGGACTAGTTGGATCTCTTTGCAGTCCAACAGATTCTCAAGAGTCTCCTCCAATACTGCAGTTCAAAAGCATCGGTTTTTTGGCACTCAGCTTTCTTTATGGTCCAACTCTCACTTCCATACATGACTACTGGAAAAACCATAGCTTTGATTAGATGGACTTCTGTTGACAAAGTAATGTCTCTGCTTTTTAATATGTTATCTAGGTATGACTATAAAGTGGAAATGAGAAATAGATTTAAGAAACTAGATCTTATAGACAGAGTGCCTGATGAACTATGGATGGAGGTTCGTGACATTGTACAGGAGACAGGAATCAAGACCATCCCCAAGAAAAAGAATGCAAAAAAAGAAAAGTGCCTGTCTGAGGAGGTCTTACAAATAGCTGTGAAAAGAAGAGAAGCAAAAAGCAAAGGAGAAAAAGAAAGATATACCCATTTGAATGCAGAATTCCAAAGAATAACAAGGAGAGAGAAGACAGCCTTCCTCAGCGATCAATGCAAAGAAATAGAGGAAAACAATAGAATGGGAAAGACTAGAGATCTCTTCAAGAAAATTTGAGATACCAAGGGAACATTTCATGCAAAGATGGGCTCGATAAAGACCAGAAATGGTATGGACCTAAGAGAAGCAGAAGATATTAAGAAGAGATGGCAAGAATACGCAGAAGAACTATACAAAAAATATCTTCATGATCCAGATAATCATGATGGTGTGATCACACACACTCACCTAGAGCCAGATATCCTGGAATGTGGTGTCAAGGGGGCCTTAGGAAGCGTCACTACAAACAAAGCTAGTGGAGGTGACAGAATTTCAGTTCAGCTATTTCAAATCCTAAAAGATAATGCTGTGAAAGTGCTGCACTCAGTATGTCAGCAAATTTGGAAAACTCAGCAGTGGCCACAGGACTGGAAAAGGTCAGTTTTCATTCCAATCCCAAAGAACAGCAAAATACCAAAGAATGCTCAAACTACCATATAATTGCACTTATCTCACACACTAGTAAAGTAATGCTCAAAATTCTCCAAGCCAGGCTTCAGCAATACGTGAACTGTGAACTTCCAGATGTTCAAGCTGGTTTTCGAAAAGGCAGAAGAACCAGAGATCAAATTGCCAACATCTGCTGGATCATTGAAAAAGCAAGAGAGTTCCAGAAAAACATCTATTTCTGTCTATATATTGCCTATGCCAAAGCCATTGACTGTGTGGATTACAGTAAACTGTGGAAAATTCTGAAAGAGATGGGAATACCAGACCACTTGACCTGCCTCTTGAGAAACCTGTATGCAGGTCAAGAAGCAACAGTTAGAACTGGGCATGGAACAGACTGGTTCCAAACAGGAAAAGGAGTACGTCAAGCTGTATATTGTCACCCTGCTTATTTAACTTATAAGCGGCTTCCCTGGTGGCTTAGAGGATAAAGCATCTGCCTGCAATGCAGAAGACCCAGGTTCAATCCCTGGGTCGAGGAGATCCCCTGGAGAAGGAAATAGCAACCCACTCCAGTACTCTTCCTTGGAAAATCCCATGATGGAGGAGACTCATAGGCTACAGCCCATGGGGTCACAAAGAGTGAACATGAATGAGTGACACCACGCAGAGTACATCATGAGAAACGCTGGGCTGGAAGAAGCACAAGCTGGAATCAATATTGCCGGGAGAAATATCAATAATCTCAGATATGCAGATGACACCACCCTTATGGAAGAAGGTGAAGAACTAAAGAGCTTCTTGATGAAAGTGAAAGAAGAGAGTGAAAAAGCTGGCTTAAAGCTCAACATTCAGAAGAGATCATGGCATCCGGTCCCATCACTTCATGGCAAATAGATGAGGAAACAGTGGCTGACTATTTTTGCGGGGCTCCAAAATCGCTGCAGATGGTGATTGCAGCCGTGAAATTAAGAGACACTTACTCCTTGAAGGAAAGTTATGACCAACCTAGACAGCATATTCAAAATCAGAGATATTACTTTGTCAACAAATGTCCATCTGGTCAAGGCTATGGTTTTTCCAGTAGTCATGTATGGGTATGAGAGTTGGACTATAAAGAAAGCTGAGCACTGAAGAATTGATGCTTTTGAACTGTTTTGTTGGAGAAGACTCTTGAGAGTCCCTTGAACTGCAAGGAGATCCAACCAGTCCATCTTAAAGGAGATCAGGCCTGAGTGTCCATTGGAAGGACTGATGTTGAAGCTGAAACTCCAATACTTTGGCTACCTGATGCTAAGAGCTGAGTCATTTGAAAAGACTCTGATGCTGGAGAATTGGGGGCAGGAGGAAAAGGGAACGACAGAGGATGAGGTGGTTGGATGGCATCCCCAACTCAATGGATATGGGTTTGAGTAGATTCCAGGAGTTGGTGATGGACAGGGAGGCCTGGGTTCTGTGGCTCATGGAGTCACAAAGAGTTGGATGTGACTGAGCGACTGAAATGAACTGAACTGAACTAGGTTGGTCATAACTTTTTTTCCAAGGAGCAAACGTTTTAATCAAAATCCCAGTAAGCACATTAAAAAGTCCAATATCATAATTATTAGGGAAATGGAAACCAATACCAGAATGATACACCATTTCATATCTACTAGGGTTACTACAGCCACAAAAAATGGAAAAGAAATTTCATTGAGGACATGTAGAAATTGGAATTGTACATTTCTGGTGGAAATATAAAACTGCACAGTTACTACTGAAAGCAGTTTGGCAGTGGTGGAGTAAGTTTATGAAAACTGCATGAATCCACTTATGTGACTTACCTAGAATAGGCAAATCATAGAAAAAAATGCAAATTAGAAATTATCAGGAACTCAAGTGTCTGGGAGTAACGTGAATTTGTTGCCAGTGGTTGCAGAGTTTGTTTTTGGGTGATAAATGTTTTGGAAATGGTTGTGATGGCTGCATGACATTGTGAATATGATTAATGCCCCTGAATTATACATTTAAAATGATTAAAATGGCAAATTTTATATATTTCTATTTGAAAAATTTTAATTGATGTATACTGATTTAAAATATGTGATATGTGTGTTCATTTGTTCATATTTATCTATATTATTTTTCTTCCATTCTTCTCAATTGTAATTTATTATAAGATATTGAATATAGTTCCCAATGCTGTACAGTAAATCCTGTTTATTTTATATATGGTAGTGTGCATCTGTTAACCCCACACTCATTTTTTTCCTCCATCCTATTCCCTTTTGGTACAAGTCTGTATCCTTTGTCTGTGAATGTGTTTCTATTTTGTAAATAAGTTCTTTAATGCTATTTTCTTTCTTTTTAGATTTCATATATAATTGATGTCATAAAATGTTTTTCTTTATCTGTCTCATGTATTTCATGTAGTATGATAATCTATAGGTCAACCATATTACTATAAACATCAGCATTAATATTCCACTACTTTTTATTCATTCACCTGGTGGTCATTTAGCTTGCTTCCATGTGTTGGCTATTATAAATAGTGCAGCTATGAACATTGGGCTGCATATCTTTTTGAATTAGAGTTTTTGTCTTTTCTGAGTATATACCCAGAAGTGAGATTGCTTCATCATACAGTAACTCTATGTTTAGGTTTTTGAGGAACCTCCATATTATTCTCCATAGTGACTGCACCTATTTGCATTTCCACCAACAGTGTTTGAGGGTTCCTTTTTTTTTGCATACCTTCTCCACCATTTATTATTTGTAGACATTTGATGATGGCCATTCTGACCATGTGAGATGTTATCCCATTGTAGTTTTTATTTCCATTTCTCATTAAGGAGTTTTATGATCTCTTATATATAAGCCTTTAATCCATTTATTTTTGTATATGTTATGAGAGAGTGTTCTGATTTACATGTGGTTTTTCAGTTCCCCTAACACCACTTCCTGAAGAGACTATTTATTTCTCCATTGTTAATTTTTGACTCTTTGTTGAAAATTAATTAGTTGGCCATAGTTGTGTGGGTTCATTTCTGGGCTCTCTATTCTGTTCCACTGATCCAATGTCTTTTTTTGTGTCAACACCATACAGTTTGATTACTATAACTTTGTAGTATTTTCTGAAGTCTGGAAGGGTTGTTCCTCCAGCTTTGTTCTTTTCCCTCAGGATTGCTTTGGCAATTCTAGGTCATTTGTGATTCCATAGAAAATTTAGGATTATTTCTCTTAATTCTGTGCAATATGTCTTGTTAAGTTTGATAGGGATCACATTAAATCTGTAGATTGCTTCAGATAGTACAACCATTTAAACTATAGCAATTCTTCCAATCCAGAGCATAAAATATCTTTCCACATCCTTGAATCATCTTTGAGTTTTTTTTTTTTAACTTTCTGACGTTTTATCGTGTGTGTGTATGTGTGTGTGTGTGTGTGTGTGTGTGTGTGTGTGTTTGTCACTCAGTCGTGTCCAACTCTTTGCAACCCCATGGACTGTGGCCCTCAGGTTTCTCTGTCCATGGGATTTTTCAGGCAAGAATAATGGAGTGGGTTGCCATTTCCTTCACCAAGGGGTCTTCCTGACCCAGAGATCAAACCTGGGTCTCCCACATTGCAGGCAGTTTCTTTACCATCTGGGCTACCAGGGAAGTAAACAAATGCAATAGATTTCCATACATTAATCTTGTATTCTGCTATCTTGCTGAATTCATTTATCACTTCTAATAGTTTTTGTGTGTAGTCTTTATGATTTTCTATGTAGAGAAGAGTTGACTCATTGGAAAAGACTCTGATGCTGGGAGGGGTTGGGGCCAGAGGAAAAGGGGATGACAGAGGATGAAATAGCTGGATGGCATCACCAACTCGATGGACGTGAGTTTGAGTGAGCTCTGGGAGATGGTGATGGACAGGGAGGCCTGGCATGCTGTAATTCATGGGGTTGCAAAGAGTCAGACACGACTGAACGACTGAACTGAACTGTTAATGACAGTTTTATGTCTTACCCTCCAATTTGTATGCTGCTGCTGCTGTGTTGCTTCAGTCGTGTCTGACTCTGTGTGACCTCATAGACGGCAGCCCACCAGGCTCCGCCATCCCTGGGATTTTGTATAGCTTTTCTTTTTCTTGTTTTATTGATTTGGCTAAGACTTACAATACTATGTTGAATACAAGTGATGAGAGTGGGCGTTCTTGTCTTAACATTTAGAGGGAAGGCTTTCGTCTTTTAATTATTTAGTGTTGTATTGGCGGTGAGTTTGTCATAAATGTCTTTGATTGTGTTGAGATATATTTTCTCTACAACCACTTTGGCAAGAGTTCCCCCTCCATAAGTAGATGTTAATATTTATCAAATGCTTTTTCTAAATCTATTGTGAAGATCATGTTGTGTCCCCGCCCCACCTTTTCTTTTGTTGAAGTGATGTATCACATTGATTTGTGTAGTTCATGTCCTTGTGAACTTGGGATAAATTCTTCTTGGCTGTTGTGCTCAATTTTTTATGTGTTGTTGGATTTGGTTTGCTAGTATTTGTTGAGAATTTTTGTATGTATATTCATCAAAGGTATTGGCCTCTAGTTTTCTTTTTTGATGGTATCTTTATCTGATCTCGGTAGCAGGGTAATGATCAGAGTGATGGTGCTTCATAGGATGTCTTTGGGAGTGTTTTCTCATCTTCAGTCTTTTGAAAGAGTTTGAGAAGGATCAGTAAAAGTTCCTCTTTATATGTTTGGTAGAATTTGCCTGTGAAGCCATCTTGTCTGAAGTTTTGTTTGTAGGAATTTTTTTTTTTTTTTTTTTTTTTTTTTTTTTACAGATTCTATTTCACTTCCAGTCATTGGTCTGTTTAAATTATCTGTCTCTTCTTAATTCAATTTTGGCAGGCTATATGTTTCTAGGAAATTGTCCCTGTCTTCAGGATTGTGGATGTTTCACATATATTTATCTGAGACTTCATAATCACAGTTGTAAAATATTCAGATTTGATGTTACGAAATCTAGAATGCCTCTAGCTCACAACTCACTCAAATGGGAACTTCTTAAATGTTTCTTACCCTGATGTAAACTTTCAGCTTTTTGTAACACAATCAAATCCACAAGGGATTCATTTTCTACAGCATGATATCTTGTGTCAGGCAACCTTTGAAAACAATGTTTATTAAATACTCACTCTATGCCCACAGTAGTTTAAGAAATGAAATACATTTCATTTCTACATTTTAAGAAATGAAATAATTTTAAAAACATTATGAAATGAATATATATGCTACATGTTAGGGTAAGATAGATATTTAATAAATACTTCTGACAGATGTGTTTCAGGGATAAAAGGTAGGTTCTTGATAGACCAGCATTTGTATTAAAGCCAGATTAATATTAATTTTGTACCTAAAATGATTTTTCCTTTAATTTTCATTTTCTGTGAGCACATAGAGAAGGAAAGGGATAATCACTTGAAAGAAGAAATGGTGGTTGGGGTACTAAAGAAAATAGTTTTTTTTTTTTTAATACATATAATTGTGTTATTTGTATTCTTATATTGTTGTGTTAAGTTAAATTTTTAGATTTTTTAGCAAAAAATTTATCTGTCATTTCACATATTCTTCAACTTTATTCAGGAGAGGGAGAAAAATCAACTATTTAGTAGCTATGTTATCAAGGTATATTTCTTTAAGGCTAAAGAATGACTTAAAAAAAAAAGTGCAGTTGAAGTTGTTCTGCTCACAAAATGAACATTTGAACAGAAAGATACTTTTTCTAAAAGTTCATTCTTCAAAGTCATTATAAGTCCTCATTTAGGTATTGGTGAATATTCACTGATAAAGGAAAATTTAGATTACTACAAATAATTATTTATTTTTGACCAATTGGAATGCCCTTAACGCAGCTTTGATTGATATATTGTTGAGAAAACAATATACCATTCAATATGTCAAGTTAAATCTATTACATAAAATAGGAATCTGTGTTATTCTCTTCATGTTTTTCTTATAAAATGTTTTAACCCTTGATTTCTAAAATTTTGCCTACTGCCAAAGAAACTAGCTCAACCTGTAAATACCTTTTTTGAACAGACTTTTATTTCTAGTTTTGTAAGGAATCTTCATACTGTTCTTCATAGTGGTTGTATCAATTTACATTCCTACCAACAGTGCAAGAGAGTTCCCTTTTCTCCATATCCTTTCCAGCATTTATTTTCACAAGCTTTTGAAATAATATATTTCTTGCTTTGTATTTTCCATTTTTACTTTTACTAATTTTTTTAAACTTTTACTTTTTATTGAAGTATAATAAGTGTTCAAATAGCTGAACCTCTCATGTTTGGTGAATTTTCAAAAACTCATCTCAGCTGACTATCTCACAAGAAAAAGAACATTTCTAGCGCTCAGAATCACTCTTTATCAGTGTTCTTTTCATTTTTGGACACACTATACCCCTGAGAATAACCAACATCCTGACTGTTAAATAAGCAGACTCATTTTGCCTGATTCTAAACCTTATTAAATTACTTTATATGTAAGCCAGCCTGGCCTCTTTCACTTAACATTATGTTTGTAGATTTCTTTGGGCCTTGACACAGTACTCTTTAGTTAATCATCATTCCTTTGTCCATTCATTCTTGATGGACATTTATGTAGTGTGTATTTGGGGATTATAATGAATAGTAATGTAATGAACATTCTAGTAAATGTCTTTTTGTCATCATTTTCTGTGTATACCTGAATTTCAAAGTCATGATATGCAGAGGTTCAGCTTTAACATATATTGCCAGTTTTCCGTGTGGTTGTACTGGTTTATACAACCAGTTTTTACCAGCAGAGAAGCATGAGGGTTTTGATTGTTCCACATCCTGGCCAACACTTCATAATTAAAGTCCTTTTTGTTTTAGCCATTAAGGTGAATGTGTAGTCACATTAAATGTTGCTTTTACTTTGCATTTCCTTAATGGTTAATGCAGTTGAGTATTGAACACTTCAGATTTATTCATTGTCCATTTAAATATCTACTTCAGCAAATTCACCTTTTTTCTTTATTGGCTACATTTTTAAATTGTTTTGTAGGAGTGCTTTAGATTTCCTTGGTCAGTCACAATGTTACATAAAAGTCTTCACTCACTGTGTTTATTTTTTCCACTTTCTTAAGATTATCTTTTCATGGTCATAAATTCTCACTGTTTAGGAAACTTAATACATTTTCCCATATGTATTGTGTCTATTTATGAATTGTTTGCCTACTCTATGACCAGAAAGATGTTCTCTCCCCTATATTTCTTTTTTAAAAGATACAGATATGTGTATCTCTGTGAGTTCTTATATCTTTAAGGATATATATGTATATGAAACCTTTCATATACAAATACTTCAATATGGGTATTCAAGTGAGCTGATACATTTGTTGACAAGACACTGAGAAAGACATTCCTTTCTGTACTACTATATTTACTTTATCATGAATCAGAAAAAAAAAAAGTGTATATGTGATTCTGTTTCTGGACTCTCTATGGTTCTTTTGGTCAGCTGGTTTAACTCTGTATCAACATTACAGTTCTTATTATAGCTTTATAATAGGTATTAATATATGGTGGTGGAAGTAAATCTCTAGCTTTATTCTTCACAATTTTGTTAGCTCTTTTAGGCCCTTTGCATTTCCATTTGAAATTGAACTTACCAATATCCACAAAATGTCTTGACAGGATTTAGATTGGGTTTGCACTGAACCTGTAGATAAATCTGAGGAGAATTCACAGTTTTATACTACTGAGTTTTCCAGTACATGTATGTAGTATATCATATGAAACTTTAAATTTTCTGTCAGGGATTATTTTAGATATTTGTGTAAGTGTCCTGTATATCTTTTGGAGATTTAATGGTAAGTACTTGATGTTTTTGATACTGCTGTAAATGGCATTTTTAAACTCTGTTTTTTACTTATTTCTTTTATTTATTTCTTTTTTTTACAGGAGGCTATTTACTTTACAATATTTTATTGGTTTTGCCATACATCAACAAAATCCGCCATGGGTGTACATGTGTTTCCCATCCTGAACCCCACTCCCACCTCCCTCCCCATACCATCTCTCTTGGTCATCCAAATGCACCAGCCCCAAGCATCCTGTATCCTGCATCGAACCTAGACTGGAGATTCGTTTTTTATTTGATATTATACATGTTTCAGTGCCATTCTTCCAAATCATCCCACCCTCTCTCTCTCCCACAGAGTCCAAAAGACTGTTCTATACATCTGTGTCTCTTTTGCTGTCTCGCATACAGGGTTATGTTACCATCTTTCTAAATTCCATATAAATGTGCTGGTATGCTGTATTGGTGTTTTTCTTTCTGGCTTACTCCACTTCGTATAATAGGTTCCAGTTTCATCCACCTCATTAGAACTGATTCAAACGTATTCATTTAATGGCTGAGTAATACCCCATTGTGTATATGTACCATGGCTTTCTTATCCAGTCATCTGCTGATGGACATCTAGGTTGCTTCCATGTCCTGGCTATTATAAACAGTGCTGTGATGAACATTGGGGTACACGTGTCTCTTTCAATTCTGGTTTCCTCAGTGTGTATGCCCAACAGTGGGATTACTGGGTCATAAGGCAGTTCTATTTCCGTTTTTTAAGGAATCTCCATACTGTTCTCCATAGTGGCTGTTCAGTTCAGTCTCTCAGTCGTGTCCAACTCTTTGCGACCCCATGAATCGCAGCATGCTAGGCCTCCCTGTCCATTACCAACTCCCGGAGTTCACCCAGACCCATGCCCATGGAGTCAGTGATACCATCCAGCCATCTCATCCTCAGTCTTCCCCTTCTCCTCCTGCCCCCAATCCCTCCCAGCATGAGAGTCTTTTCCAGTGAGTCAACTCTTCGCATGAGGTGGCCAAAGTACTGGAGCTTCAGCTTCAGCATCATTTCTTCCAAAGAAATCCAAGGGCCAATCTCCCTCAGAATGGACTGGTTGGATCTCCTTGCAGTCCAAGGGACTCTCAAGAGTCTTCTCCAACACCAACACAGTGCAAAAGCATCAATTCTTCAGCACTCAACCTTCTTTACAGTCTGACTCTCACATCCATACATGACCACAGGAAAAACCATAGCCTTGACTAGACGGACCTTAGTCGGCAAAGTAATGTCTCTGCTTTTGAACATGCTATCTAGGTTGGTCATTATTTTTCTTCCAAGGAGTAAGCGTCTTTTTATTTCCTGGCTGCCGTCACCATCTGCAGTGATTTTGGAGCCCCCCCCAAAATAAAGCCTGACACTGTTTCTGCATCTATTTCCCATGAAGTGATGGGACTGGATGCCATGATCTTCGTTTTCTGAATGTTGAGCCTTAAGCCAACTTTTTCACTCTCTTCTTTCACTTTCATCAAGAGGCTCTTTAGTTCCTCTTCACTTTCTGCCATAAGGGTGGTGTCATCTGCATATCTGAGGTTATTGATGTTTCTCCCCACAATCTTGATTCCAGCTTGTGTTTCTTCCAGTCCAGCGTTTCTCATGATGTATTCTGCATAATAGTTAAATAAGCAGGGTGACAATATACAGCCTTGACGTACTCCTTTTCCTATTTGGAACCAGTGTGTTGTTCCATGTCCAGTTCTAACTGTTGCTTCCTGACCTGCATACAGATTTCTCAAGAGGCAGGTCAGGTGGTCTAGGAGTCCCATCTCTTTCAGAATTTTCCACAGTTTATTGTGATCCACACAGTCAATGGCTTTGGCATAGGCAATAAAGGAGAAATAGATGTTTTTCTGGAACTCTTACTTTTTCTATGATCTAAAAAATGTTGGCAATTTGATCTCGAGGGTTCCATTTTCTCCACTCCCTCTCCAGCATTTATTGTTTGTAGACTTTTGGATTGCAGCCATTATTACTGGCATGAAATGGTACCTCACTGTGGTTTTGATTTGCATTTCTCTGATAATGAGTGATGTTGAGCATGATCTAAAAAATGTTGGCAATTTGATCTCGAGGGTTCCATTTTCTCCACTCCCTCTCCAGCATTTATTGTTTGTAGACTTTTGGATTGCAGCCATTATTACTGGCATGAAATGGTACCTCACTGTGGTTTTGATTTGCATTTCTCTGATAATGAGTGATGTTGAGCATCTTTTCATGTGTTTGTTAGCCATCTGTATGTCTTCTTGGGAGAAATGTCTATTTAGTTCTTTGGCTGTTTTTTTTTTTTTTTTTTTTTGATTGGGTCGTTTATTTTTCTGGAACTGAGCTGCAGGAGTTGCTTGTATATTTTTGAGATTTGTTGTTTGTCAGTTGCTTCATTTGTTTTTTATTTCTTTCTATTCTATAGTGTGAAGTCATACTTGCACCTGACAAAATTAAACAGGCAAGGAAGGCCATTCCAAGCTTTTGCAGTAAATGAGAGAGGCCATTACTGAGTCCAAGTTCTACTCTACTGAAACAAGTATGGGAGACATTTTAAGAGCTAGGGTGGGGGGTCATAGGTCATTTGTTCTGTTCATTAACCTTATCCAAAGAAAAAGTTAACTTTCTCATATCATCTTGATGGGAGGCAGTTGTACAAATTGGGTCAAAGTACCGACCAAAATTAGACTGCTACCCTCACACAGAGATTGGGAGATCAAGGTGATGTCTTCCTTGATGTTTATACTTCAGAGTTGGCTCCCAGATCCTTGAGAGAGAGGCACTGAATTGTAAATCTGGCAAGAGTCTTTTAAAAAGATTTACATCTCAAAGGGGCAAAGAAGTAATTTATAAATTTTCTAAAGCAAATGCTCAAAGGAAATGTAAAGACTTCTGCAGTTAGACCATCTGGATTCTGTACAGATGAAGTTCAGAGACCTTGAGGCAGGAAGAAGTCAAGCTGAGGAAAATGTTGACTGTCTTGGTCAATAAAAATACAGTTGATTTTGCTATAGTGACCTTATTGTCATCAATTTAGTGAATTTCATTATTCATTTTAATAGTTTTAAAGTTTTTTAAGTTTGTTAAACATATCATATTATCAAGTCTGAATAATTGCAGTTATATTATATCCTTTGTAATTGTTATCCCTTTTTATTTTATTTATTATAGTAGCTGAGACCTCCAATAATATGATAAATTAAAGTAGTGATAGAAAGCACCTTGTTTTCAATAGTATTTCATCATAGAGTATGATTGTGTGGGTTTAAAACAAACATTGCCACTATTTTTAATCATGTAAAGAAATCTTTCTCTAAGCAGCATATTTTTAACTTCCTTAAGTTTCTACTATCTCAGACAAAAGGAATATCATTAGATACTTCTCAACCATAAAATAAATATATAGTCAAATATATCTTTAAAATTTATAGATCTCAATATAAATTATCTCATAGAAAGTTTACTTCTCTAGATATACTGGTTGCTATTAACCAGACACTATAATCGTTTACTCACTAGCTTAACACAAAAAAATGTTAATTCTCACTTAGGAGATCATCCAGTGAAGGATGGGAAGATATGTTTATGGCGGGAGTAGGCTCTGTTTTGCCCTTGATCCAAGGATATTCCTTCCATTTAATAGCCTCAGCATTTCTAGAGCTTCAGAATCTTCTGGTGAAACATATTAATCTACTAGGCAAGAAGAAGGTAAGCAGGTAGGACGTGGTGAAGGAGAAAGAGAAAGAGAGTAGAAAGTATCAGTCAGTTCAGTCTCTCAGTCGTGTCCGACTCTTTGCGACTGCATGAACTGCATCACGCCAGGCTTCCCTGTCCATCAACAACTCCTGGAGTCTATCCAAACCCATGTCCATTGAGTCAGGGATACCATCCAACCACCTCATCCTCTGTCGTCCCCTTCTCCTTCTGCCCTCAGTCTTTCCCAAGATCAGGGTCTTTTCAAATGAGTCAGCTCTTTGCATCAGGTGGCCGAAGTATTGGAGTTTCAGCATCAACATCAGTCCTTCCAATGAACACCCAATCTGATCTCCTTTAGGATGGACTGGTTGGATCTCCTTGCAGTCCAAGGGACTCTCAAGAGTCTTCTCCAACACCACAGTTCAAAAGCATCAATTCTTCAGTGCTCAGCTTTCTTTATAGTCCAACTCTCACATCCATACATGACTACTGGAAAAACCATAGATGGACTTTGGTTGGCAAAGTAATGTCTCTGGTCTTCAATATGCTGTCAAGGTTGGTCATAACTTTCCTTCCAAGGAGTAAGCATCTTTCAATTTCATGGCTGTAGTCACCATCTGCAGTGATTTTGGAGCCCCAAAAAATAAAGCCTGACACTGTTTCCACTGTTTTCCCATCTATTTCCCATGAAGTGATGGGACCAGATGCCATGATCTTCATTTTCTGAATGTTGAGCTTTAAGTCAACTTTTTCACTCTCCTCTTTCACTTTCATCAAGAAGCTCTTTAGTTCCTCCTCACTTTCTGCCATAACGGTGGTGTCATCTGCATATCTGAGGTTATTGATATTTCTCCCGGCAATCTTGATTCCAGCTTGTGCTTCTTCCAGCCCAGTGTTTCTCATGATGTACTCTGCATATAATCATCTGCAGTGATTTTGGAGCCCCAAAAAATAAAGCCTGACACTGTTTCCACTGTTTTCCCATCTATTTCCCATGAAGTGATGGGACCAGATGCCATGATCTTCATTTTCTGAATGTTGAGCTTTAAGTCAACTTTTTCACTCTCCTCTTTCACTTTCATCAAGAAGCTCTTTAGTTCCTCCTCACTTTCTGCCATAACGGTGGTGTCATCTGCATATCTGAGGTTATTGATATTTCTCCCGGCAATCTTGATTCCAGCTTGTGCTTCTTCCAGCCCAGTGTTTCTCATGATGTACTCTGCATATAAGTTAAAAAAGCAGGGTGACAGTATAGAGCCTTGACATACTCCTTTTCCTATTTGGAACCAGTCTGTTCCATGTCAAATTCTAACTATTGCTTCCTGACCTGTATACAGGTTTCTCAAGGTGCTGGTTTTCCCATGTATTTCAGAATTTTCCACAGTTTATTGTGATCCACACAGTCAAAGGCTTTGGCATCGACAATATATAGTCAGAAATAGATGTTTTTCTGGAACTCTCTTGCTTTTTCAATGATCCAGAAGATGTTGGCAATTTGATCTCTGGTTCCTCTGCCTTTTTGAAAACCAGCTTGAACATCTGGAATTTCCTGGTTCATGTACTGCTGAAGCCTGGCTTGGAGAATTTTGAGCATTACTTTACTAGCGTGTAAGATGAGTGCAATTGTACGGTAGTTTGAACACTCTTTGGTATTGCTGTTCTTTGGGATTGGAATGAAAACTGACCCTTTCCAGTCCTGTGGCACTGCTGAGTTTTCCAAATTTGCTAACATATTGAGTGCGGCACTTTCACAGCATCATCTTTTAGGATTTGAAATAGCTCAACTTGAATTCCATCACCTCCACTAGCTTTGTTCTTAGTGATGCTTCCTAAGGCCCACTTGACTTCATATTCCCGGATGTCTGGCTCTAGTTGAGTGTAAGTGATCACACCATCTTGATTATCTGGATCGTGAAGATATTTTTTTGTACAGTTCTTCTGTGTATTCTTGCTACCTCTTCTTAATATCTTCTGCTTCTGTTAGGCCCATACCACTTCTGCTCTTTATTGAGCCCGTCTTTGCATGAAATATTCCCTTGGTATCTCCGATTTTGTTGAAGAGATCTCTAGTCTTTTCCATTCTATTTTTTTCCTCTATTTATTTGCAATGATCGCTACAGAAGGCTTTCTTATCTCTCCTAGCTATTCTTTGTATAAGAGCATAATTGCTCATGATTGCATCATCCCAGGAAAGACATACGTTCTGGCATTTTCCACTGGCAACAACTAGCTACATGGCCCTCTGATTCAAGGTCAGAAAAATGTAGTCCAACTGAGTGCCAGGAAGATGAAAGGTAAATATTGAGGAGCATCAGGTTTTATCTTCTGGATGCTTATATATTTATCACAATTCTCCAGCAAACATATAGGCATCCAGAACCTAGAATAAATAATCCTTTAATCTGTTTAGTCTCAACTTCATCTCTCTGCTCTCTGTGAGTGTACATAGCAACTCATTTTTATCCTAAATAAAAACAAACATTGAAATTATTATATATATGAGAGAACACAGTACCAACCTAAACCCTTTCAGTTTTAATGTTTTTAAAAAATATATTTTTCTTTGGAAAGTATAATTATAACAAAACCGTGGTATTTTATAATACTAATGAAAACTGTTGTAACTTTCCCTTGAAACTCCTCCTTTTGGTGGTGTTATGATTTAATTTTTAACTCTTGGCTTATTTTCTCTTTATAAACTAGATCAACAGATAGATATGGACTCCTTTAAAAATTTATGTAAGGAACAGTCTTCCTATTTTCCTTAAGTCACAGAGCAAAATGTAGTATACGTAAGGTCCATATTTTCATAAGGGTATTTTTTTCTGAATTTCCCAGAGATTATATGATTTCTCCCAATCCTACATTGTGCGCGCGCGCACACACACACACAAACACACACACACACGCAAATCACTTAAGGAATTAGCACAACCAGAAAAAACAGTATCATTCTCCTTTGAGGCTTAGAGATTAGCAGTCAACATAGTGATGTTACTGGCATGAAGAAATTTGCTGATAATGAGTTGAGAGGAAGATCAGGATTTGCTGATATGTGGGATAGAAGGTTAAAGTTGACTTATGGGGAACTGGACAAGAGTGCATGGAGATGTGGCCAATCCATAATTAAGCATCTTACTTATAAATATTCATGTGGTATGACTATATATCCGTGGCTGTGTCTGCTGTTGGCAGTGAGTCATGCTTACATGTAAATAAATGTTAACAAGTTTGTACACATAACACACTTTATGCAAAACTTATGAATGATGGTTTAAGAAAGAACAAATTTTAGAAGCAAAATGTGTCCTTAAGTTGACAGTTTTTATACTTGACTCTGCAATGGTGTTAACTTTCCTGAGAGTTAACCAAATTTTATGTAATTTGAATACTACTCAATAATATTCACAAAATAGAATGTTTGCTACTGTTGTTGTTAAGTCGCTTCAGTCGTGTCCGCAGAGATGGCAGCCCACCAGGCTTCCCTGTCCCTGGGATTCTCTAGGCAAGAACACTGGAGAGGGTTGCCATTTCCTTCTCCAATGCTTGAAAGTGAAAAGTGAAAGTGAAGTCACTCAGTCATGTGTGTCAGACTGTAGCGACCCCATGGATGCAGCCCAGCAGGCTCCTCTGTCCATGGGATTTTCCAGGCAAGAGTACTGGAGTGGGGTGCCATTGCCTTCTCCGAATGTTTGCTACAGTTGTTTGTAAATATTTTAATAAAAAATATGAAGTAAAAGATATGATGTCATTGTGGACTACTTAAATATAAAATCTGAAAAATAATTTAAAACCTGAATTAACAAAAGTATTATGAATTTTAATGGCAAAACAAAACACAAGGCAAGCCTATAAAATACTGTATTCTAATAGGAAATTAACTTATATGAAGTAGTGTATAACCTCATGTCTAACTTCAAGGTTATTTTGGACTGCCTTGTAATAACTAGACTGACATCAATGTAAGATGAATAAATTCTTTGTGTGATATATTTGTCACAAAACAAAGATTGATCCTGTAAGATAGGGCAATTAATTTGTGTGCTTTACTGTTTCCTTGTAAGAATGATGACTTAAAATATTAAATAATTATGATATTAAATTACAATTGAAAAAAATTTACAAACTTTCATTTTGTATTAATGTCCCTTTTAAAGTTTTATATTATCATATATCAGTTAACTATATTTTTATGTTACTGAAGTATAACACCATATATACAGTATATATATTGTATATATACAATATATACCGTATATACAATATATACACACAGTATAACACATATATTGTGTTATACTTCACAATATATGTGTTAATGATAATTAAAGAACCTGTGCATTTACTTATACAGATTTTTATAGAAAATCTCTGAAAATATTATATAATCCTATCATAGAAATATGATTTGCTGGTTATGATTATGGTCACATTATTATTTAAAAATAAAATGTTATTAAAATACAGAAAAACCTATGATTACAGGAATTCTCAGAAATTCTGTGATTTCCAATCTTTAGTTCCAAAATCACAAAGACTATTTGTTGCTGTTGTTATTGTTGTTTTTATTTAGTCACTAAGTTGTGTCAGACTCTTGCAACCCCATGGACTATGGCCCGCCAGGCTCCTCTCTCCATGGGATTTACCAGGCAAGAATACTGGAGTTGGCCATTTCCTTCTCCAGGGGATCTATTATTCCTCAAGAATTTATAACACAACTCAAGGTGACAGTAAAAATGCTGTTATGTATATGAGTTTTCTAACTCCAGATAAATGACTTTGAGCTTAATATCCATGTGCTTAATATCCATGTGCAAAATCTGTGAAGTCTTATGGTTTGCTTTTTCTCTCCGAGTACCAAAGGGAAAAAACTGCATCAGCATCTAATAAACATAGTTTAAACACTAGCTTTGTCATTTAACATCTGTGTCACCTTAACTCTTACTTAAATTCCTGAAATATATTTTCTTCTACTGAAATACTGAAAGCAGTATTTTTAAGCAAGAGATAATACATGCAAAGTGCCTGACAAATGGTAAGAATATCATAAATGAGTTATTATATACCTTTTAAATTTTATCAGAGCAACAGGAGTAAAAACAAATATAATAATGATGCTTTTAAATTTGATATAACTACATCTGATTTAGTGAGAAAATACCACCAGATGTCTTATCTAAGGAAAGGAAATGTATTGATATAAGTGAATATCTACAGAAATGTTAGGAAATTGGATTTTGATATGCTAGACAATATAACTAATTTAGCGTCTTGAAATTTATAAATTCCACTTGAAGTTTTCAAGTCATTTGTCATGGAAATAGTGTTTGGTTTTGAATGATGTATGCTTTGGATGGGTTTTTAAAGGGGGTATATTATTTAAATATTTGCTACAGTGTTTGTATCATAATTTTCTGTTGAAAATCATTTTATTGTTAATTTCATGTATTTTTAATTACATAAATGTTTAGAATCATTATTTGCCTTTTTAGTACATAGAGTTAAACTATTCCTAATTCAAACCAGAGTCCAACTTGCTCCTAGTCCTGTTTAATCTTGTCCATACCTCATTTTACATCATTTAGACGTCTTTTGGGTGGGAAAGACAATCCCATATCCATTCTTACAGAATTAATGGCATTTCACCAGCTTTTTCAGTCCTGTTTTTGTCACCATCATGAGAACAAGGACATCTTAATGTTCAATTACTTATATTGCAAAGGAAAAGAATAAATAGCCAACCAAAATAAATAAAAATGCTGTATTTCTTAAAATTTATAGGTGAATAGTTTTAGTTTACTAGAAACATTCAGTACTCTTTTCTGTTTCTTTAGGAAACCTGGGACAAGGGACGGACGTGCATATTTTGCAGTAGAATGTATTAGAAGTCAATATGTTTTGTTTTTATGAGTAAAAGGGGAAGAGATTGCTAAAGAAAAAAATACAAAGCTTTCAAAAATACTTAATATTAGACTATGCATTTTATCAGGAAATATTTTAATGGAATTATGCTTTTAAGCAGAGAGGACCTCAAGTTACAAATATTTAATTTAGATAATCATCTTCTTTTGTTTTATTTTCAGAGAACTTTAGATAATTTCATATGAATCACATTTTGACCTGACTTAATTAATGCATTTTATTCAGTTGGTAGTAGGCTGTTGCTTAACAATCCATAGTTAGCCCTCACATCTGGGCCACATCTCTTTCTTACCTGTTTCCTCGCACAATTAGGCCATGTCTCAACTTGTGTTGTCTTGTCTTCTCCAGTCATAATTGCTCTCCAAGGCTTAGTACAGGCATTGTTTAAAGCTTATTATCTCTAGAAGTTAGCTTTTGGTTGGTTCAAGCTACTACTGTCCCATATTGATATTTCTTATGATTTTTTCCTCTCCTTTTAATGATCTGCAGCATTATTTTCAGTATATTTCTATAAGCCTCAGTTCCAAAATTGGTGCTCACTGTCAAATTCCATTTCTTCGTGTCTGAGAAGGAAAGCCTGTTATTCTGAAGACAAAAAATTTCTGATTCTGCATCTATGTCACCTAAAGCAAATTATTGACCATTCAGAGCCAAAGTTTCTTATTTGGAATTTGTCAAGCCTGAGAAACAATAAGGGCAAGTAAATGAGAGCATGTTTTTAAAAAGCATTCACTTGTTCAAACAACAAATATTAATGAGCACATTCCATGACCCTGGGCTTCCCTTGTGGCTCGGCTGGTAAAGAATCTGCCTGCAATGCAGGAGACCTGGGTTCTATCCCTGGTTGGGAAGATCCCTGGAGAAGGGAAAGGTTACCCACTCCAGTATTCGGCCTAGAAAATTCCATGGATGCTATAGTCCATGGGGTCACAGAGTTGTACACAACTGAGTGACTTTCACTTCCATGTCCTACATGTTGTTCTATCTGTAGGAGTTACAATGGTTAATGGATCTTATATTTTAATGCTTTTGAGTTGAGAATGTTTACATGTAATATCATCACTACTATAGCCATTCTAAAAATAGATATCTTTATTTTTCTTGAGTAAACTCAAGAAATTTACTCAGTTAATTTTACTCAGTCAGCAAAAATTGTAATGTCATTTTGGCCTTTCAGAATACATACTCCTGATTTCATGTTGGTCATAGGAAAAAATAAAGGGAGGTAGCCTGATATTGGTTGAGTGGAATTAAATCTCTCATGAACCCACATAGAAAGTTTTAATTAATTATTTATTTTTCCTTATGTTCTTTTTTAAATTATTTTTAAATTTTATTTATTTATTTTACTTTACAATACTGTATTGGTTTTGTCATACATTGACATGAATCCGCCACAGGTGTACATGAGTTCCAAACCCTGAACCCTCCTCCCACCACCCTCCCCATATCATCTCTCTGGGTCATCCCAGTGCACCAACCCCAAGCATCCTGTATCCTGTATCGAACCTAGACTAGTGATTTATTTCTTACACGATAGTATACATGTTTCAATGCCATTCTCCCAAATCATCCCACCCTCTCCCTCTCCCACAGAGTCCAAAAGTCTGTTCTTTACATCTGGGTCTCTTTTGCTGTCTCGCATACAGGGTTATCATTACCATCTTTCTAAATTTCGTATATATGTGTTAGTATACTGTATTGGTGTAAATACTCATAAAGCATTCTATTTCTGATCTGGTACCTCTTGTTGATAACTTTTTAAAAAGGCAGCTCCTGTGTTTTGTGGATGTGTTGTGACTCCAGAGCAAATGTTTCCACTTTTCCCATATCTAACAGAGAACTTTAGCAGAGAGAACCATTTGTCTGTGTCATTGTTCTCCATGTCCCTGGAATTCATCTTTGTTGCTATACAGCATATTGGTCCAGGAGGCATCTTTTAACCAATGTTGAAAATGAATTCCTATTTCCCCCATAGCCCAGTTTGCACGCGTTGTTGCATGGCAGAACTTAGACCAGGGATCAGTCCCAAATAAGAGAATGCCTCAGTACATCTTTCTCATGCTATTCTCTGTACCATTAGTACCATAACAATTTGACATGATTCTTTTTCTGTAGCAAATACTTGGATCCACAGATATAGGCACATCCAGGAGCTTTAGAATAGCATGAAAAGCAAAGGTGTTAAGAGAGAATTCTAATTATAGATCTACCCCTTCACAGGGTAGACCAGGTAGACAGGGTACCCCTTCACAGAATAAACCACAGGCAAAACTAAGAAAGAGTGTTTTGGTAAATAAGTCCCACCTGCCCTCCTGGAGGGCTTCCCTGATAGGTCAGTTGGTGAAGCATCTGCCTGAAATGCGGGAGACCCCAGTTCGATTTCTAGGCTGGGAAGATCCACTGGATGATGGGATTGGCTACCCACTCTAGCATTCTTGAGATTCCCTTTTGTGGATCAGCTGGAAAAGAATCTGCCTGCAGTGAGGGAGGCCTGGGTTTAATTCCTGGATTGGGAAGATCCCCTGGAGAAGGGAAAGGCTACCCACTCCAGTATTCTGACCTGGAAAATTCCATGGACTGTATCTTCTACCTTAGTCTGTTCATTTGTATTTAATATGCTGCATGTAACATCATAGGCTGACATCAGGTTATTAAGCAAATATTTTCTTTTTTAAGAAAGCACTTTCAAAATTATGGCGAGGGTGATAAAATCTCATTGCAGAGAAAGGGTTGTTCAGAACTACTGAAATTATATTGTATAGACTTATTCCCCCATTATGCACTAGTGTAGAGAGTACAATCATTAGTAATAACTACAAATAAACTAGTAAATTGCCATAACTTGCTTATAAGCAGAATCTTTGGGGTGTTGGGTTCCGTGCTTATCCAGAAAAACAGAACAAATGTGATAGACATAAGAAGAGGGAGAGACATTTAAGAAATTGGCTTACACACATGTGGAGGCTGTCAAGTTCAAAATCCAGCAGACTGAGGATTTATTTAAGAATTGATGTAGTCTTCAGTCTGAAGGCTAGAAACTCAGGCAAAATTTCTGTGTTTCAGTTAGGAAACCTGTCTTTACTTTTAAAGTCTTTGATTAAATGAAGTCCACTCAGATTATGGAGGGTGAAACACTTAAAGTGGAGTGATTATAAATGTTAATCACATCTATAGGTTCCTTAATAGCGATATTTAGACCAAATAACTGGTCACTTATAGTCAAGTTATACATGAAAACAGACAAGTAACACTCATCTCTTTTGTAAAACAAATTCATATCATTTTTAAGATGTTTCTTTGCACATTAAAATTTAGAGTGAAAGTAAAAATCTACCTGGTGATTTTTCATGTTAGACAGGGTTTCATGTTACACGTCAGAGAGCTTTTCCCCCAGGTATATCTGATAAAAGATTCTCAGAGACAGTCTAGCAAGCCATACTATTTATTAGATTATATTACTGGTATAAAGGGAAGCATCTGCAAATGAATACATAATTTCTTCATCTTTAATTAGATCCTTATAGCTTCATCACTTTGAAAAACTGCTAGTCTTTCTGATCCCTGCGGTATTTATAAAAAAACAGTACATCAAACCCATGTATATTTCTTTTAAGAAAAGAAAAACAAAAATCAAAACAGGAACTAGAGGCTATTTCAGATGTCTGGAGCTATATGGCAAGGGAAGAAGGAGTAGGTCTATGTGCCTGGCTCAGCTATTGATCAAAGAAACTGCTTGACAAAAAAAAAAAAACAAAAAAACAAAAAACCCAAATATACTGATTCCCAAAACTTCCAAAGTTCTATACAGAATTCTCTACTTACAGGAGAAATTCAAAATGGCACTCTGCTCTTGGTGGTCCCCAGGGCAGGGCCTGGTACTGGTGGAAACTTTGAGCCCACTCTGCAAGTGGGGCCTGGTGAGATAGAACTTAACAATGCCAGCGTTAGTTTTCCCATTTTAATTCTTATTTGCAGTAACTTTCTAATTCTCCTTGCTTTCCAGCACTTTTTGAATTGCCTAGCTCAGAAATATTTAAAACCCTTTTCACAAGCACAGTACCTCTTTCCTTGAGAAATAGAATCCAGAGAAGCAGGGAAGGCAAACTTTGAAAATAGACTCACAGTCCTTTCAGAATCTAACATTGGAGGTGGAGGAGAGGCAGCTGGTTGAATGTGAATCACAATCAATTGACATTTATAGAATGCCTATATGGCTCCATCTCAGTGGGGTTGTTGCCAAGAAAGATCATTCTCCAATACTGCTTGCATTCTTCCCACAGAGCATGGCTTTGCTAAGCTCCTCTAGCTTGTCACTAATTTGGCAACAAGTTTCAATCATGGCTTTATGAGTTTGACATTATAGTGAAATAGTCATCAATGTGTATTTACTAAAACTTTACATGCTTATTTTCATTCATATGCTGTAAATATCATTGCCTTGTGTTCAGAAAAGTTAGAGACTAACCAGGAAAGCAAAATAAAATAAAAACAATGAAATATCAGTAAATATATAGTATTTATGTAATATGTATATATAGGTATGTATATATTATATGTAGTATATGTATTCCTCTGTTAAAATATCCAGGACTGAAAGCATACAGAGTTCCATCAAAGGAGGGATCATTGGAACGCAGTAGTCCAGGGAAGATGTGTGGAAATGGTGGAACTTGATCCGAGCATGGAAGAAGTTGAATATTTGAACAGTAGAGGAAAATGTTCAGCTGCTATTGTGCAATTTTCTGCTCTCCCTACCATCTTTTAACTGGGCTGCTGAGCACTGAGTCCAGAATGGAAAAGTGTCTTGAGATGATCAAAGCCTAACTTTGGTCTAACTTGTTTAGAGGGCTTCCTTGGTGTCTCAGATGGTAAAGAATCTGCCTACAATGTGGGAGACCCAGGTTTGATCCCTGGGTTGGGAAGATCTCTTGGAGAAGGGAATGGCAACCCATTCCAGTATTCTTGCCTAGAGAATCCATGGGCAGAGGAGCCTGGTGAGCTACAGTCCCTGAACCCACAAAGGGTCGGAACTACTCAGTGAATGCACACACGCACAACTTGTTTAGAAGAATCAGTAGAGAAAAATCACTGCAGTGTGCTTGTATGTGTTTGGAGGTGGGTTTACACCCAGCAAGTCAACATTCAGCAAGGACACTGTCCTGCGGATGAGTTCCTTAAGTTCTAATGGGAAAAAAGACAGAAATGAATTAAAGTGAAAGCTGAATACTTCAATAAAAATGAAATATAAACATTACTACTGTGGATATGTGGAGAGAGAAGAGGGAAAGTAACTCACTGTATTGAGAGCATTTAAAAAGTTTAACCAGGAATGACCACACTTTCTTTGACCAGTGAAAAAAATCACATTTTTTTTAAACTCAGTTTCAAATATATTTCTCTGGACTCGTGCACCACACTGATTTCTTAGGATAACTGAGAATCAGCTTAATTATCACCTAAGAAAATAAAAATCAATATCTTTCTCTTTTACCATATTACTGCTTGAAAATATGAAAGCTAAACAGTAGGCAAATGTTGAGATAGTTGTCAACTTTTGAATATGTATCAATTGCTGTGATAAGCTTATATTTTATATCATTATAATTTTAGATGCTTCTCATAATAAGTTGAGAACATTTTGAAAGAAATGGAGAACTCATGAGCAGTATGTGTCAGTTTATATATATATAATATATGCATCATTATATATACATATGTATATATATATATCTTAAAAGAGAATAAAAATGTGGAGCTCCCTATTTTTGCATTAGACACTGAGATTTACCCACTTTTATTCTCCTCATGTTTGCTACCATACTTGATATATAATAGATATATATTAGTTTAGTTTCATTTTAGTTGGAAAACAGGTGTAAATCATATATTAAATATTTGATATAGTCTCTATCACTGGACCACAGTATTTTTTGTACTGCTTGAGTGGAACTTTTTTATGATGATAATAGTGTCACAGACATTTGGAAATGCTTTGAATGTTAAAAATGATACAGTGATAGGTAGGTTGATGGATAAAAACCTTTGCCAAAGTTTCATTAGGTAGACAAGTTTTGTTTGCAGTTTCTGTCTTGTTCTCTATAAGTCTAAGCAAGGTTTCACATTATCTAAGAATAAGATGTACCATGTCCCTCTACATTTCATCAATTTT
The DNA here is from genome assembly GCA_006408695.1 of Aepyceros melampus. Lineage (NCBI taxonomy): Eukaryota > Metazoa > Chordata > Mammalia > Artiodactyla > Bovidae > Aepyceros > Aepyceros melampus. Next base: position 121,685 of record SJXQ01010319.1, on the reverse strand, counting down.
AATTCTAGCTATGGGAACTTTGTTTGGGATGGTGCCTTCCCATCTATTGATCATAATCCAGTAGGAACAGAAAGAAGATAGTCTTAGGAGGTCTGAACTGTTCCTGCAAACACGTGCCACAGGACAGACTAGCTCTTCGGAGTCAGGCTATATCAGACAGTCTAATAAAGGATTATAGATCTTCAGCTTAGAACTTAAATCTTTTGGGATAGTTGGTTGGGTTGAGTCTAGTTGCATTATCTGTTGCTAAATTCTGGAAGGGAAGGGTCCATCACCTTTTAAACTTTGAACTGTTAGTGAAAACTACCAAGATGTAATCACAATCTAAGATGAGATCAGATTTGATTGAGGCAGAAGAATTGACTGGGGTGCTATTTGCTTCTGCCACCCATTAGCTTGGTTTGACCACCTCCTAATTCAGGATCATCATTCCTGGAACTTTTTCCTAGCTCTTAAAATGTTGGTTCTATTGATTCCTTTCTTACCTCTACCAATATAGCACAGAGAGAACATTACTGGGAAAAAAACAAAATATTATCACAATTCAGCAATGTAGTGTTAACGAGTTAACATAATTGACTAGAATGAGGTAGATATCTTGTTTTCCAAGAGCAAACTTACAAACCATAAAGAGGAAAGCATTGGAAGAAAGATATACTGGGTTTTAGCAGAGGGATTTGATTATGTGGTAATTATAACAAAAATAAAACAATAGTACTTGTTAAAGTTTGTTAGGGAACTAACATGTGTCAGTTTTTCACAGGAATTGTCTCATTTGTTAGAAAGATCATATTAATAAAAATCTTAGTATCTCCATATTTGGCATAGTACTAAGGTTTGGGGACAATTTGTTTTATTTAATTCAGATTTGAGTATAATCATGCCAAGAAAATCTATCACACTTAAGAAATTGAAAACTTAAAACAAGATAGGATATTCTGAAAGTTTGTTTCAGGAAAGAACAGATGTAATGTTACTAGAAGATTTTCTAGTGTAAACAAAACTGCTATGTATAGAATGCTGTGATGTACTTAATTGCTCAGCCGTGTCTGACTCTTTACGACCCCATGGGCTGTAGCCAGTTAAGCTCCTCTGTCCACAGGGATTCATCAGACAAGAATACTGGAATGAGTTGCCATACTCTCCTCCAGGGGATCTTCCAAACCCAAGGATCGAACCCAGGTTTCCCTCATTGCACATGGATTCTTTACCATCTGAGACCCCAATCAGGGAAGAACAGATGTAATGTTACTAGAAGATTTTCTAGTTTAAACAAAACTGCTATGTGTTGAATGTTCTAGTATAAATAATTTTAAATTTTAACCACTTCTGGGGATTATGGGCAGCTGGAATGGCTTTTTAACATAATACTTATTTGTGCCAGTTCCAATCTCTAAATCCATCCATTTGACAGTTTTCTATAGAGATCTATATGCATTTGCATTTCTAACATGCTTTTGACAAGAAATAGTCTCTTTATTATACATAGATTATTACTTTTCAACATAGTATTTGAAATGTGAAAGATGTTCAGGTTGCTTACTGAACTGAAGAAAATCAAATGTAGCAATGTGTTAATGGTAGGTCTGGTCATTTGTCTTGGGAAGAAAGGTCCACAGGGAACTGAGTGAGATTCAGCTTCTTCCTGTTTATTGGTATTCAGGGTTTGTTTGTTTGTTTTGGTTAAGTATCATTTTTTGGTTAAGTATCATTCTGTAGAAGTAAGATAAAGACTATCTCTTGCTTAAAAAAAAGGGAAATAAAATTTATTGTTACTTTTATTACTACCACTTCCTTTAGAGGCAGGGGATGTAACATTTTGTTTAAAATTTTATTATACGACATTCATCAAAAATCATTCTCAAAGCAAAACCTAAACAAGAAGATGATTTCAAAGCTAATGTAGAACAAAATCCTAAAGATTCTCCATTCTATCCGTGTGACTCATGGCCACTTGGTACCTCTGTGTCCTCATCTATAGAAAACACTCATTTTGGAGAACAGTTGTGAGAATTAAGTCTAATGTGCTCAGTGCACCTGACACAAAATTGATATTATGATATGCATGTCTTTTGATAGTCAATTTAAATTACTTAAGGTTTTTAAAAAAGATAGCTAGAATTAATTATTTCATAGAGATTACTTAGAAATCTTGGATAAATTAAAGTCAGAAATAAGGATGACATCTGAGCTAAAAGAGGAGTATTCTTTTGCACAACACTTGATGCCACAGTAAAACAGGTTTTGTTGATGCTGTTGTTTGCATTTATTTTAATTAAGTTAACAAATACTTAAGTATATAATGTGTCAAAATACTATGTTAGGCTCTGCTGCTGCTGCTGCTGCTGCTAAGTTGCTTCAGTCGTGTTTGACTATGTGCAACCCCATTGACAGCCTCCTACCAGGCTCCTCTATCCCTGGGATTCTCCAGGCAAGAACACTGGAGTGGGTTGCCATTTCCTTCTCCAGTGCATGAAAGTGAAAAATGAAAGTCGCTCAGTCGTGTCTGACTCTTAATGACCCCATGGACTGCAGTCTACCAGGCTCCTCCGTCCATGGGATTTTCCAGGCAAGAGTACTGGAGTAGGGTGCCATTGCCTTCTCTGATGTTAGGCTCTAGAAAATCATAAAAGAGGCAGATTGTCTACCCTCAAGGAGCTGCTTTGTTATAAATTGAATTAAGAAATTTGAAAAAAAAAAATTAGGTCTCAAACCAATAGGGTGGGTTGGAGTCAAGATTGGGCACTCCACTTGCTAAGAATTTATTTCATTTGGTGAGATCTGAAGCCACTCACTCCCTGGAGGCGTGAACCAGGACTGTATTGTTTTGCCCAGTCTTTGGATATAAATACAGAACAACACGTGGAGTTTTTCTTCCATATAAAATATAGATTTCTGAAATGATTAATATGACTCAATAGCTGCAATCTTGATGTTTTGAAAAGCTACTCAATCTTTTGCAGTTATTAAGCAACTTGTATGTAATGCCAAAAAATGTTCTAGAATGTAGCTATTACTGAGCATTTCTGCAAGTTCTCTAAGGTGAGGTTTATGGTAATTCAGAGCATTGGTCCCCCCTTTTCAAAAATAACTCAGAGCCTATATATTCTGCTGCTCCCAAACTGCCAGAATTATCAGACCTGAAAGGAGTTCAATTATAATCATCTTGGATGCTTTACTTTTTATTTAAATCCATCCAAAAAAATAGTATTATTCAAATGACCCAACTTCTAATTATGAAGTTATTTAGAAATAACTGTGTGAGCCAGCAATTACCTCAAAACAGAAGGATTCTATTTTATAGCAGGGATTTTGGATACAGGTTGTTTTTCTATTTGTTTTGTTTTCTGATCCTCTGGGAATACTGATTTTATTTCGTAAATTTTATGTATTGTTACTATGTGGCAGACACCATTCTTAGTGCTATACTACTATAACTACATTTGATCCCTGTGACAACTTTAAGCATTCAGTTCAGTTCAGTTCAGTCACGCAGTCGTGTCCGACTCTTTGCAACCCCATGAATCGCAGCACGCCAGGCCTCCCTGTCCATCACCAACTCCCGGAGTTCACTCAGACTCACGTCCATTGAGTCTGTGATGCCATCCAGCCATCTCATCCTCGGTCATCCCTTTCTCCTCCTGCCCCCAATCCCTCCCAGCATCAGGGTCTTTTCCAATGAGTCAACTCTTCGCATAAGGTGCCCAAAGTACTGGAGCTTCAGTTTTAGCATCATTCCTTCCAAAGAAATCCCAGGGCTCATCTCCTTCAGAATGGACTGGTTGGATCTCCTTGCAGTCCAAGGGACTCTCAAGAGTCTTCTCCAACACCACAGTTCAAAAGCATCAATTCTTCGGCGCTCAGCCTTCTTCACAGTCCAACTCTCACATCCATACATGACCACAGGAAAAACCATNCTGGAATTCCATCACCTCCACTAGCTTTGTTCATAGTGATGCTTTCTAAGGCCCACTTGACTTCACATTCCAGAATGTCTTTCTCTAGGTGAGTGATCACATCATCGTTTTTATCTTGGTCATGAAGGTCTTATTTGTATAGTTCTGTGTATTCTTGCCACCTCTGTCAATATCTTCTGCTTCTGTTAGGTCCATACCATTTCTGTCCTTTATCGAACCCATCATTGCATGAAATGTTCCCTTGGTATCTCTAATTTTCTTGAGATCTCTAGTCTTTCCCATTCTGTTGTTTTCCTCTATTTCTTGGCATTGATTGCTGAGGAAGGCTTTCTTATCTCTCCTTGCTATTCTTTGGAACTCTGCATTCAGATGCTTATATCTTTCCTTTTCTCCTTTGCTTTTCACTTCTCTTCTTTTCACAGCTATTTCTAAGGCCTCCCCAGACAGCCTTTTTGCTTTTTTGCATTTCTTTTCCTTGGGGATGGTCTTGATCCCTGTCTCCTGTACAATGTCAGGAACCTCCATCTATAGTTCATCAGGCACTCTATCTATCAGATCTAGTCCTTTAAATCTATTTCTCACTTCCACTGTATGATCATAAGGGATTTGACTTAGGTCATACCTGAATGGTCTAGTGGTTTTCCCCACTTTCTTCAATTTAAGTCTGAATTTGGCAATAAAGAGTTCATGATCTGAGCCACAGTCAGCTCTCAGTCTTGTTTTTGCTGACTGTATAAAGCTTCTCCATCTTTGGCTGCAAAGAATATAATCAGTCTGATTTCAGTGTTGACCATCTGGTGATGTCCATGTGTAGAGTCTTCTCTTGTGTCATTGGAAGAGGGTGTTTGCTATGACCAGTGCATTTTCTTGGCAAAACTCTATTATTCTTTGCCCTGCTCCATTCTGTATTCCAGGGCCAAATTTGCCTGTTACTCCAGGTGTTTCTTGACTTCCTACTTTTGCACTCCAGTCCCCTATAATGAAAAGGACATCTTTTTTGGGTGTTAGTTCTAAAAGGTCTTGAGGTCTTCATAGAACCGTTCAACTTCAGCTTCTTCAGCGTTACTGCGGGGCATAGATTTGGATTACTGTGATATTGAATGGTTTGCCTTGGAGATGAACAGAGATCATTCTGTCGTTTTGGGGATTGCATCCAAGTACTGCATTTCGGACTCTTTTGTTGACCATGATGGCTACTCCATTTCTTCTGAAGGATTCCTGCCCACAGTAGTAGCTATAATGGTCATCTGAGTTAAATTCACCCATTCCAGTCCTTTTTAGTTCGCTAATTCATAGAATGTCAACGTTCACTCTTGCCATCTCCTGTTTGACTACTTCCAATTTGCCTTGATTCATGGACCTGACATTCCATGTTCCTATGCAATATTGCTCTTTACAGCATCGGGCCTTGCTTCTATCACCAGTCACATCCACAACTGGGTATTGTTTTTGCTTTGGCTCCATCCCTTCATTTTTTCTGGAATTATTTCTCGACTGATCTCCATTAAGCAATTTTGGCACCTACCAACCTGGGGAGTTCCTCTTTCAGTGTCCCATCATTTTGCCTTTTCATACTGTTCATGAGGTTCTCAAGGCAAGAATACTGAAGTGGTTTGCCCTTCCCTTCTCCAGTGGACCACATTCCGTCAGACCTCTCCACCTTGACCTGCCGTCTTGGGTGGCCCCACACGGCATGGCTTAATTTCATTGAGTTAGACAAGACTGTGGTCTGTGTAATTAGATTGACTAGTTTTCTGTGATTATGGTTTGTATGTCTGCCCTCTGATGCCTCTTGCAACACCTACCATCTTACTTGGGTTTCTCTTACCTTGGATGTGGGGTATCTCTTCTCTTTGCTGGCTGCTCCAGCAAAGCGTAACCACTGCTCCTCACCTTGGAAGAGAGGTATCTCCTCACAGCCACCCCTACTGACCTTGAATGTGGTGTAGCTCCTCTCAGCTTTCCTGTGCCTGCGCAGCCACTCTCCTTGGATGTGGGGTTGCTCCTCTCAGCTGCCGCCCCTGTCCTCAGGCGTGAGGTAGCTCTCCTGGCCACATTTCTGTATGGTCCTTCGCAGCTGGTGCACTTCAATGACAAGATCTTGATCTTAGACTTCCTGTCTCCAAACGGTGGGGAAATAACTTTGTATTACTTAAGACACCCCTTCTGTGGTAATTTGAAAATCCCATGGACGGAGGAGCCTGGTTGGCTACTGTCCGTGGGATCGCAAAGAGTTGAACATGACTGAGTGACTTTCACTTCACTTCACTTCTGTGGTAGTTTGTCATAGCAGAGCTAGCAAACTAATACATAATTCTGTTCCTAGGATTCAGTTAGAAATGATCCTCCGCTTACCTCTATAATTCCAAATTGTTTACTCAGCTATTAAAAAGTACACATTTGAATCAGTTCTAATGAGGTGGATGAAATGGAAACCTATTATATAGAGTGAAGTAAGTCAGAAAGAAAAACACCAACACAGTACATTAACACGTATATATGAAATTTAGAGAGATGGTAACCATGACCCTATATGAGAGACAGCAAAATAGACACAGAAATAAAGAACAGACTTTTGGACTCTGTGGGATAAGACGAGGGTGGGATGATTTGAGAGAACAGCTTTGAAACATGTATATTACCATATGTGAAACAGATGACCAGTCCAAGTTCAATGCATGAAACAGGGCACTCAAAGCTGGTGCGCTGGGATAACCCTGAGGATGGGATGGGGAGGAAGGTGGGAGGGTTGTTCAGGATGGGAGACACACATACACCCATGGCTAATTCACATCAAAATATGGGAAAAACCACTACAATATTGTAAAGCAATTAGCCTCCAATTAAAATAAATAAATTAATTAAAAAATAAATCACTACATATCTGAATCTATAAGGAATTATTTATAGTCTTAAAAATCTCTATCAATAAAAATGAAAATAAATATATTTAATTCCATCTTCAAAAGCTAAAAAATTAAAAATAAAATTATAAAAATAGTTGGACATAGTGCCTGAACAACAGCAACATGTTTACAAGACTTCAAGCAATAAAACATAGAGCACCTAGTTAATATTTTTAATACTAATTTACTCACATATTTATTCATATACTCAATGGACATTCAGTGAGCACATACTGTGTATTAGGACCTTTGTTTCAAGGCACAGATAATTTAAAAATTAAATAGAGAAGAACTTTGAAAGAGCTAAAAGTTTCTCCCAATTACAGGAAGATAGCCTGTAAATGAGAACATATTTTTCTATTTAATATGTGGAATTATGTGACTGAAGAATCAGAATTGTTTAGCTGCTTCTGGATTTCTGATAGAAACGGTGCATTCAAGATGAGATGTCACCACGTTGCTAAGATCCTAATCTATCAATATCTTAACCTGACGCTTCCACAACCTTCCAACAAATGGTTAATTCTCTCTTCCTTTTATTCAACCTAATGATAGTAGAATTTATGAGCAGGGTAATACTAGGAGTGAAAAGTAGGTAATTCATCCTTAATTTTTCAAGAATCTCTCCCCCGCCACCCTGTTTTTTTTTTTTTTTTTGCTAAAATCAATGAAGATATCTTGACTTTTGACTGTGTCCTCCTTTTTCAAATAGTTTTCTCATAGTTCTCATAAGCATTCATTCTCCCAGTTATTTTATTGACTTTCTGGATGTTCTTTCTTTTGCCCATTGTCTGAAAACCAATGTTTCTTTTATCTTTGTTTGTGTCAAGAGGTAGGGTAAATCCAGTCCTTGTTATTCCATCAAGGAGGGAAGCAGAAGTTTGAGTAGTCTTTTAAAGTATCAAAAACAGTTATATTGGCATTGAAGAAACATTCAAAATGAATGTATGGTTGGCTCTCCATATCCCTGGGTTTCACATATGTGAATCTAGGGATTCAACCAACCAGGGATTGATCTAGAGTTGATTGATTCCCAAGATGGAAGACAGGTGGATAAAGAGGGCCAACTGTATTCATTGTACTACATCCTTTCATATAAGGGACTTGAGCATCTGTGGGTTTTGGTCTCTGCAAGGGATCCTGGAAGTAATCCCTTGCAGGTACAAAGGGATGACTATGTTTATTTTTATAGCTACTCCAGCTTTCTTTTATTGGTGTTAGCACAGTGTATCATTCTTCATCTTTTTACTCTTTATCTATATTTGTCTTTATATTTAAAGTGGATTTATTTTTAAAACTTAATTTTTGGTCACACCATACAGCATGTAGAATCTTAGTTCCCTGACCAGGATTTGAACCCATTCCCCCTGCAGTGGAAACGCAGAGTCTTAACCACTCTACTACCAGGGAAGTCCCTAAGGTGGATTTCTTGTAGAGAATATATGATTGGCTCTTGTGTTTTGATCCAATATAATAATCTGTCTTTTTGTGGGGTGTATTTAGACCATTGACACAACAAAGGAAACTATAAGCAAGGTGAAAAGACAGCCTTCTGCATATAGAGGAGAACATAGGCAAAACACTCTCTGACATAAATCACAGCAGGATCCTCTATGATCCACCTCCCAGAATACTGGAAATAAAAGCAAAAATAAACAAATGGGATCTAATTAAAATTAAAAGCTTCTGCACAACAAAGGAAACTATAAGCAAGGTGAAAAGACAGCCTTCTGAATGGGAGAAAATAATAGCAAATGAAGCAACTGACAAACAACTAATCTCAAAAATATACAAGCAGCTTATGCAGCTCAACTCCAGAAAAATAAATGACCCAATCAAAAAATGGGCCAAAGAACTAAATAGACATTTCTCCATAGAATAAAATTTTCAAGAAATGGTATGCAATAATTTTGAAGAAGTATGTTTATCTCTGTGAAGCAATGTGTATTCAGCAATAAGTCAGGGCTTGTTAATCAATTTACAATATAACCAGGGATCTTAAGAAAATATATGATGACTTTGATCATAATGTTTTTGACAGGATCACTCTTAGCCTTCAATTAAAAAGAAAAAGCCAAACAGAGAAATTAATTTTGGGGGCACTCAAAATATCCTAAATTTATCTCCCATGATCAAATTTTCTCATGGTAAAATTAGTATGAAACCCAAATAAATTTGTAGCATTTAGATGTCCTTTAGAGCATTCATCAGTCCTGAAATTTATTACTGTATTTATGATCAATACGTTCATACAAATGGAAAACTGATCAAATGTGTATACTATGTAAAATTGAAAAAAATAAAAAAAAACCTCTAGGTTCATTAAATCAATTCCAATTTAGGTAGAAATCTTTACTATATGTGAAAGGATGAAAAAGAATGTGAAATTCTAAACCTAGTATTAAAAAATAAACTGCATATTTTAAAATCAGCCCCAATATATGTGAAAAAATATTAAGAATGCTTATTTAAAGATATGTTCAAAGTGAGTCTCATCTATTATGTATTCATGAAAAAGCATGATGCCATCACAGGTTGCATTGAAATAAGCTAGCATTTTTTCACCATATCATATGTATGAACATAATATTATACCCTTCAGACATTAAATCAGTTAATTCTCAAAACAAACCATTACCTCCAATTTACAGCTCTTAAAACCAAGGCAAGAAAAATTTCTGTATTTTTCCTTGAGCATGACAATTGTATCAGTTTTATTTTTTCTGTATATCCATATGTAGAAGAATATATGACATAGAATTGGATATCCATAAATACGTTTGGAAAATGAATGCTTGAGGGAATCTAGGCATGAGCAAGAAGACCTCCACAGATTAGGCAACAAACATAAGTAATAATTGGAAGAATGTTTCCATAAAAATTTTCTTAATGTATTTCTAAAGATAAACATTAAAAAAAGAAGAAAATCTCAGACTTATACTGTCATTAAGGAATGTTGTAGAAAAAATTTATATAAAATTATTTTATTATAGTAATTACTATTTATATTCATATCATGCTATGAGGTATACATTAAAACATTATATAAACTATCTCAAAAATAAATGAAAACAACTATGGACATCTTTAACTATTATTTTTGTTTTCTGGAGTAAAAGCTTTTTATACATAAGTAATAAACTGGGGAATGAATTTTCCAATAATCTAATATATCAACATTTATATTTATTGACTAGAAAGACCTAAATTTAAAATTCTTAATATTCATATAGGCTTCCCAGGTGGCACTAGTGGTAAAGAACCTGCCTGCCAATGCAGGAGACATAAGAGATGAGGGTTCGATCCCTGGGTTGGGAAGATCCCCTGGAGGAGGAAATGGCAATCCACTCCAGTATTCTTGTCTGGAGAATTCCATGGACAGAGGAGCCTGGTGAGCTATAGTTCATAGGGTTGCAAAGAGTTGGACATGACTGAAGCAACTTAGCATGCATGCAATATTCATATAGATGCTATGTGCTCAATGTTTTTCTTTGCAGGATGGAAGACTAAAAGACACCGTGATAATGTATTAACTGCTTCTTCTTATCAGCAACTTTCAGTTATGTTGTTTATGCAATGGCATGCTGCTGCTGCTGCTGCTAATTGCTTCAGTCATGTCCAACTCTGTGCGACCCCAGAGACGGCAGCCCACCAGGCTACCCTGTCCCTGGGATTCTCCAGGCAAGAACACACATGTGAATACAATTCTGCACTACTGATTAAGTCATTATAGGTTTTCATTTAAAAAGGCAAATTGTTTTGATCTTTAAATTCTAGAAGCTCAGGAAATATGTAAGTTATGAATGGAAAGAGGGAATGGATCAGGATAGTAACATGATAGGTATTCCTCTGAAAATAGGAATCATTTGCACATGGAAATGCAATATTGGATTAGGGAATAGTGAGAAAGTTAACCTAAGAAAGAAGTGTGATTATACAATAGCAAGAGCTATTGTTATGGTTCAGTTCAGTTCATTTCAGTCCTGTCACTCAGTTGTGTCCGACTCTTTGCGACCCCATAAATTACAGCACTCCAGGCCTCCCTGTCCATCATCAACTCCCGGAGTTCACTCAAACTCATGTACATCGAGTCGGTGATGCCATCCAGCCATCTCATCCTCTGTTGTCCCCTTCTCCTCCTGCCCCCAATTCCTCCCAACATTAGAGTCTTTTCCAATGAGTCAACTCTTTGCATGAGGTGGCCAAAGTACTGGAGTTTCAGCTTCAACATCAGTCAAATGGAGTCTTTTAAATCTCCTACATTGTCAGGCAGGTTCTTTACCTCTACTGCTACCTGGAAAACCCAAGTTCTATAATATCAAGACATTATTTAAACTGTTGAGGGATTAAACATTTTTATATAACTTCTTATTTAAATATAGATTATTATTTAGATATTACAGAACTTGGGCTTCCCAGGTAGCACTAGAGGTGAAGAACCTGCCTGACAATCTAGGAGGTTTAAGAGACTCCATTTGATCCCTGGGTCAGGAAAATTCCCTGAAGGAGGGCATGACAATCCATTCCAATCTTCTTGCTTGGAGATTCCCAAAGACAGAGGAGCATGGGGGCTACAGTCCATAGGATGGCAAAAGAGTCAGAAATGACTGAGGTGACTTAGCCATATTAAAAAAACTTAAGGTTTTAAGTAACATAATAAGATATTGGAGCAGAATGTGTGATACACAGAGCAATGATTTTATGAACATTGCATTGTTCTGCACGATGGACTGACAAAAAGGTATTTAAATTCAAGTTGATTTTTTTAGACTACTAAAGAAAAGCTAAGAAAAATGTAATAATGACCTTTAAAGTAACTAAAACAAAGATTATCCATCACATGTTTTTCAGGAAAAATGATGTTTTGATGACCCATCCTAAATGACAAATGGGAAGGAATAATCAAACATATTTTTCAGGGTGTGCTCTAGGAAAATAGATGAAATACTTTCAGACATCATACTTGGAGGAACACATGATTAAAAATTATTCCTGTTGTATTTAAACCTGTAGAATTTGTGGCAACAGTAAAAATTTTTTCAAAAAGTGTTTTGTAAGCAGTTAGACATAGTTAAAGGTCAATTTCCCCAAAATCTTATGATTTAAATTAAACTCCCAAAAGCAAATTCCTTTTTAGCAAACTGTTCTGCATCTAAAGAGAACTAGAATATTGCAATGTCACAAAAAACCTGCAATACAAATGGGGGAAGACATAAAGAAATAAGGGCACAACTGGGAAAGAGGAAGGAGATTAAGAACTTACATAGACCATTACATTTAATGAAAGAGTTATTTGTGTCCTTATCTAAGTTTGTGTTGGAGGATAGGGGAAGATATGCAAAAAGAGGGAGAAATGTACCAAATACAAATGAAAATGTTGCAGGAAAGAAGACCCCTTGCAGGGCCTGAAACTGAGCTCTTGTCTAACACTCAGAAATGAATTGTCCCAGGAGACATGTGTGCTGACAAAGCAAGAGATTTTACTGGGAAAGGGCACCCGGGTGGAGAGCAGTGGAGTAAGGGAACCCAAGAGAACAGCTCTGCCACTTGGCTAGCAGTTTCAGGTTTTATGGTAATAGGATTAATTTCCAGGTTGTCTTTATCCAATCATTCTGACTCAGAGTCCTTCCTGGTGGTACATGCTTTGTGAGCCAAGATAGATGCCAGAGAGAAGGAGGTGGTCCGACATGCGGTGTCTCTTTTTTACCTTTCCCGAACTCTTCCAGTTGGTGGTCACTTATTCGTTCCATTCTCCTTACCAGGACCACCTGTCGTAAAACCACTCATGCAAATAGTTACTATGGTGCCTTGCCAGGGTGGGCGACTTCAATCAGTGTGGTTCCCCTAATAACTCAATATATGCACCCGAAAGTTTACCATAGTACTGTTTACAATAGCCAGAACATGGACACAACCTAAATATCTATCAACAGAGGAATAAGTAAAGAAGATTCAGTACATATACACAATGGAATATTAAAAAGGAGAAAAACTGTGCCACCTGCAGAGACATGGATGGACCTAGGGACTCATAAACAGTAAAGTAAGTCAGAAAGAGAAAATCAAATATTGTTTAAAATTGCTTACATGTGGAATCTAAAAAAAGGTATAGATGAACTTATCTACAAAACAGAAATAGTTACAGATGTAGAAAATAAAATTTTGATTACCAGGGGGTAAGGGAGTGAGGCATAAATAGGGAAATTGGGACACACAGCTAGACATAAAATAGATAACTAATCAGAACTTATTGAAGCACATGGAATTCTTCTCAATACTATGTAATGGAATATATGGGGAAATAATCTATAAATGAGTGGGTATGTGTATAACTAATTCACATTGTTGTGCATGTAGAACTAACAACATTGTAAATCAACTATCAGTTCAGTTCAGTTCAGTCACTGAGTCATGTCTGACTCTTTGTGACCCCATGGACCTCAGCATGCCAGATCTCCCTGTCCATCACCAAATCCTGGAGTTTACCCAAACTCATTGTCCATTGAGTTGGTGGTGCCATTCAACCATCTAATCCTCTGTCATCCCCTTCTCAGCCTGCCTTCAATCTTTCCCAGCATCAGGGTCTTTTCAAATGAGTCAGCCCTTTGCATCAGGTGGCCAAACTTTTGGAGTTTCAGCTTCAACATGAGTCCTTTCAATGAATACTCAGACTGATCTCCTTTAGGATGGACTGTTTGGATCTCCTTGCAGTCCAAGGGAATCTCAAGGGTCTTCTTCAACACCACAGTTCAAAAGCATCAATTCTGGGCTCAGCTTTCTTTATAGTCCAACTCTCACATCCATACATGACTACTGGAAAACCCATAGCCTTGACTAGATGGACTTTGCTGGCAAAGTAATGACTCTGGTTTTTAATATATTGTCTAGGTTGGTCATAACTTTCCTTCCAAGGAGTAAGTGTCTTAATTTCATGGCTACAATCACCATCTGGAGTGATTTTGGAGCCCCCCAAAATAAAGTCACTACTGTTTCCACTGTTTCCGTATCTATGTGCCATGAAGTGATGGAACCAGATGCCATGATCTTAGTTTTCTGAATGTTTAGCTTTAAGCCAACTTTTTTACTCTCCTCTTTCACTTTCATCAAGAGGCTCTTTAGTTCTTCTTCACTTTATGCCATAAGGGTAGTGTCATCTGCATATCTGAGGTTATTCCAGCTTGTGCTTCATCCAGCCCAGTGTTTCTCATGATGTACTCTGCATATAAGTTAAATAAGCAGGGTGATAATAGACAGCCTTGATGTACTCCTTTTCCTATTTGCAATCAGTCTGTTGTTCCATGTCCAGTTCTAACTGTTGCTTCAAGACCTGCATACAGATTTCTCAAGAGGCAGGTCAGGTGGTCTGGTATTCCCATCTCTTTCAGAATTTTCCACAGTTTATTGTGATCCACACAGTCAAAGGCTTTGGCATAGTCAATAAAGCAAAAGTATATGTTTTTCTGGAATTCTCTTGCTTTCAATGATCCAGCAATTTGATCTCTAGTTCCTCTGCCATTTCTAAAACCAGCTTGAACATCTGGAAATTCACCATTCACATATTGCTGAAGCCTGGCTTGGAGAATTTTGAACATTACTTTACTAGAGTGTTTGATGAGTGCCAATTGTGTGGTAGTTTGAGCATTCTTTACTCCAATAAAATTTAAATAAAATAAAAACATGGTTCGGATTGAACAAATATGTTTTCTTAAATGTTGAAATAATAATATTTGTAATTAATCTGCCACATTTGAATAAAACATTTTCCTTTTTAAATTAGCAATTAAAATTTGTTGAGCAAATAATTTTGTCCATACAGACCAAATTGATAAAAATAAGGAAATTCCATGTATGTAGGTCAAGTTGATGATGATTCAAGGATCTCATATTTTATCTGTACAGAATAGACCAAACTATTTCTTACTATATAAATCACAGCTTGATGAATTAAACTTTCAATTATTTACTGTCAATATTATTTTATACATGTGGATTAATATATTTAATATTTAGCCAGTTAGTTATTATAATAGATTATGGGTTTTTTTAAATCCTAAAACCATAAAAGCATTTTTCAGTATTTTATAATCTAACATTTTTCATGATACTTATAACCATAATGTATGTTGGTTAGGTAACCGTGCATATAAACTAGCCTACTAGTTCATACATAAACTGGCTTGCTAATTCTGAGTGACACAAATTTCTGTTTTTGCTGTTCAGTCACTAAGTCATGTACAACTCTTTGCAACCCCATGGACTGCATCATGCTGGACTTCCCTATCCTTCACTATCTCCCAGAGTTAGATACAGATATAAAAGTCATATTAAAAGTAATTAGACAGACTATTTAAGCATCATTTATCAGAGATAATGTAGGCTTCCCTGGTGACACAGATAGTAAAAAATTTGCCTGCAGTGTGGGAGACCCAGATTCGATCTCTGGGTTAGGAAAATACCTTGGAGAAGGGAATGGCTACCCACACCAGTATTCTTGCCTGGAGAATTCCAAAGAGAGAGGAACCTGGCAGACTACAGTCCATAGGGTCGCAAAGAGTCAGATATGACTGAGTAACTGACACAACAACAATA
The DNA here is from genome assembly GCA_006408695.1 of Aepyceros melampus. Taxonomy (NCBI): domain Eukaryota; kingdom Metazoa; phylum Chordata; class Mammalia; order Artiodactyla; family Bovidae; genus Aepyceros; species Aepyceros melampus. The sequence continues at coordinate 106,273 of SJXQ01010319.1, read as the reverse complement.
ACAACATATATCATATATAGTAATATTTGCCATTTTAAGCCATGGTTCAATTTACACATGTATTTAAATTTTTTTTCAAAAGATCTAAGTATATTTTTACTCTAATGTCTTATTTAACAAAGTTTTTTATATATATATATATAAAGTTTATGAATTATTTTAACCTTGTATTAAAATCCAATTGATATTTGTTCTCACCTTAATGTGGCTGATATACCAAACAAATGCCATTTACAATAGGAATCTACTTTTGATGATACAGAACCATTTTAGTTGTATATTTTGCTTCCTAATTAGTCATGTGATACGTCTCATGACAAAAAGAATGATTAAACATATTTTGGGATATTTAGTTTTACCAATAATAATAAAGTTAATCAAAAATTATAAAATACTCTTTCACTTTCTCCTAAAATTATTGTTGGTTTATTGATTTCTTTGATGTAAAGACAAGGACTTTCTTAATGCAAAAATATGAATTTGAATACTTAAAAAAAGGCAAATTATCTGAAATGACTGCCTGGATAGTAATAAATCAAAAACTTTAATATGTAATTACATTTTTTCCTATCCATTTGTGAATGTGACAATACTAGAATATTCTTTGTGAATCTATGTGTGTGGCCTTTGCATGCACTTATGAAAGCATCTGATAACTACTGTTAACTTTTCAGACAGACTTTCAAGTTACCATAAAGCTCTCATTAATATTCTATTAGTTTCTATGATTCTCATTAGCTTAAAAAAAACAAATAAGATGATAATGACCTTCCACTTATTTTAAGTATTTTTCTATTCTTCTAGGGCATTAGACCACTATCATAAAAGAACTGCTATAGTAATTTAAAATCTAAATGTTATCCATTTAATTAATAAGAGATAACTGTCTTTCAAGAATAGTTGCAGAGAATTAAAGTCACTATTATATAAAATAATAAAAGACTTATCAGCTTAGCTCAGTTCTGAATAAAATAAGTGAAAGTCAAAGAGCTCAGTGTGGTTTAAAAGATATATGAATGAAAGAGATATTTTCAAAATAAGTGAATATAGTCTTATAATGAATGATGTTTCTTGACTGTCAAAAATAAGAAATGAAGGTCACTACACAGTTAGTATTCTCCCTAACTAGATCATACCTCAGTCTTGAACTACATATCAGGAAAAACATCTGTTTCCTTGTGTTTACCCTGCATTCATATAAATACATATTTCAGTAATCTCAATTACTTTAAAAATTAATACTTTGCTATATTAAACCATAATTTTTTGTGAGGCTATATTTAAATAGGAATAAAATAATATACACAAACACTGAAATACTAAATATGACTTTATTTGCAGCCAGTTTTTCAAAATGTTTTGAATGTAACACACTGTGTTTATATAGATATCCAAAGAGCAATATTAATTTTCAGAACAGAATATTATACCAAGCTTGGTCTGTGCATTTTTTATAATGGTCACTTTGCCTGAGAAAAGGAGAGGAAAATATGTATTACTGGAAAATTCAGTAAATCTCAATAACATATGTATATATGTATGAACATGTATGTATATACATAGAGAGAAGTATTTTAATAAAAGACATAAAGAGTCAGACATGATAGTGGCTGAATAGCAACGCAAGTGTATCTACATATGTATATTTATCTATTTATCAATCTATCAAGGGACAGACTGAGGGAGGAGAGGGAGAGTCCAGCATAATGAGATCCTAGAATAAGAATCACTGCAGATGGTGACTGCAGCCATGAAATTAAAAGACGCTTACTCCTTGGAAGGAAAATTATGACCAACCTAGACAGCATATTAAAAAAGCAGAGACATTACTTTGCCAACAAATGTCCATCTAGTCAAGGCTATGGTTTTTCCAGTAGTCATGTATGGATGTGAGAGTGGGACCCTAAAGAAAGCTGAGCACCAAAAAATTGACGCTTTTGAACTGTGGTGTTGGAGAAGACTCTTGAGAGTCCCTTGGACTCCAAGGAGATCCAAACAGTCCATCCTAAAGGAGATCAGTCCTGAGTGTTCATTGGAAGGACTGATGCTGAAGCTGAAACTCCAATACTTTGGCCACCTGATGTGAAGAGCTGACTCATTTGAAAAGACTCTGATGCTGGGAGGAGAAGGCAATGGCACTCCACTCCAGTACTCTTGCCTGAAAAATCCATGGACGGAGGAGCCTGGTGGGCTGCAGTCCATGGGGTCACTAAGAGTCAGACACACTGAGCGAATTCACTTTCACTTTTCACTTTCATGCATTGGAGAAGGAAATGGCAACCCACTCCAGTGTTCTTGCCTGGAGAATCCCAGGGACGATGGAGCCTGGTGGGCTGCCTGCCGTCTACGGGGTCTCACAGAGTCAGACACAACTGAAGCGACTTAGCAGCAGCAGCAGCAGCAGCAGCTGATGCTGGGAAAGATTGAAGCCAGGTGGAGAAGAGGATGACAGAGAATTAGATGGCTGGATGGCATCAACGACTTAATGAACATGAGTTTGGGTAAACTGCAGGAGTTGATGTACAGGGAGGCCTGGCATGCTGTGGTCCATAGGGTCACAAAGAGTTGGACACAACTGAGTGGCTGAACTGAACTGAGAATAAGAAAGGCAAGGGAAAAAACAGAAAAGATTTTACCTGCGCATTCATTATTCAGTAAATATTTACCCAATGCCGTATCTTAGGAGTCTCCAACCTCTGGGGTCTAATGTCTGATGATCTGTGGTAGAGTTGATGTAATAATAATAGAAATGGTGTGCACAATGAGTGTAATACACTTGAATCACCCCCAAACCATTCTTTCACCCCTGGTCAGTGGAGAAATTGTCTTCTATGAAACCAATCCCTGGTGCCAAAAAGGATGGGGACCACTGATGTACCTTGTATAAGTAAAATATAATAGTTAACAACAACAACTAAAAACAAAACAATCAGTTCCTATCTTCTGGATCATAGTGTCTTAGAGAGGGAGGGTAGGGACGGATTCCTGCATAGGTCTGGAGAACCAGACTCATAGAGGAAATTCTGTACAGAGGACAGCAGGGAATGACAGAGAAGCATATGCTGGTAACCTCCATATAGATAATGCCTTCATTAAAAATTGCTAGTTTCTTCAGATACAATATGGAAATGTATTAATGATTTAAGGAATTAAAAATGGTGCAAACTAGTTATGCTTTCAGTATAGATATTTAAGTGATAGCAAATTCAGTTAGTGAGAAGAGGAAAACACATTAAAGAAAAAAAAAAACAGCATTGTCTGCATAAATTTTAAGGAATATGAACACTTAGAAGGAGGGTGAAAACTGAAAGTCAAAAGTTTGCATTACTGCACTGAAGGATGGCCAGATGTGTGACTAAAGATTGAATTAAGATTTGAACACAGACAGGCTTTTGTGACATTTAGGACAATTTCAACTTTTATTTCTAAGGACTGGAAGATATTGAAGAATTGTAAGTAAGCTCATAACATGGTAAGATATTATTAAAAGCTCATTCATGCTCTGTGTGAACATGAAAAAGTCTATGGTTGGGGTGAAAATAGCAATATCTACACGAAATTTCAAAATATTCATATATTTTCTGAAGCTTCATATAGAATTTCTGCTCAACATGTCTGAGAGAATTCAGGAAGCAAACATGGGAAAGGGCAGACCAGTTGGGGCACTTTGTAACACTTTTGAGGAAAATGACAAGTGGTAACTAATGTATCACTTTTGAGAATAAAGAAGAGTTGACAGTATCAAAATATATTGCAAAGAATTTACCAAAATTTCATAAAGATACTTTGACTATAAAGAGATGAAATAAATGGAGATTTCTAGAAGAATGTCTAGGTTACTATCTGGCTAAACCAAATGACTGAGTGGAGAGAGAAGAAAAGAAACAGAACATTTATAAGTAGATAAAACAGGTTGTAGTGCTAGTGTTGGAGAAGGCAATGGCACTCCACTCCAGTACTCTTGCCTGGAAAATCCCATGGATGGAGGAGCCTGGTAGGCTGCAGCCCATGGGATCTCAAAGAGTCGGACATGACTGAGCGGCTTCACTTTCACTTTTCACTTTCCTGCATTGGAGAAGGAAACAGCAACCCACTCCAGTGTTCTTGCCTGGAGAATCCCAGGGATGGGGGAGCCTGGTGAGCTGCTGTCTATGGGGTCACACAGAGTCGGACACGACTGAAGTGACTTAGCAGCAGCACTGCTAGTGTATACTAAGTAGAAATACCTGGCAGGTACTTAAATACACTAGTTTGAAATTCATTTGAGATTTATGAGCAAAGGGTAAAGTTTTGCATTAAAAAAGAAGAGCAAATTATTTTACTCATGCAATTTATCAATGCAAGAAGCAGATAAAGTTCAGGGACTGAACAGTCAGTCAAAGAGAAAGCTGTTAAGAATTAATGTGCTTTCAGGTCACAACTTTCTATGCTTGTTTCATCAGATCTAAGATTTAACTTTGTTTATTTACTTAGCAGATCTTTTTGACATCCTAATATTTTGTTGGAGTACTGAAAGGTTAACATCAGGTTAGCTGTGCTTTTCACATCTGATTCCTCTGTGGTCCCATTCAGAATTATGAAAGAGGGCAAAGTTTACCTGATGAAAATTGGTGAATCTTATGTTCTAAACGTTAGGTTGCATAATGTTGACATGGGATCTTGTCAAATAATCTTTTAAGTAAATTGATTTATATTTAAGTAACTCAATTTCAAGATTTGCCTTGGTTTATAACAGAATATTATGTGATATATAAACGATCATGATAATAGAGAACAAGAATAAAGTGTGGAACAATCAAGGCAGAATAATCATGTGTACAATGGAGAAATCTAATTTTTAAACCTAAATGCAGGTAGATGGAAACATATTTGTGTCTAGCTCAACTCCAGAGGCCGGTCAAGAGCATTACTTGAACAGACTCTAATGCACATGCATAATGGTTGCTTTATATCACAAAGAGTCACCACTGAGGATGGAAGAATCTTGGTATATAGAAACAATTCCTGGATATTTTGCAGTAAACACATCCAGATAAAGAATTACTGTATATAGTACTCCTAGGTTTTCTCCCATCAAAAATGAAACAATATGGTATTTTGGGAAAGACTGAGAAATACAAAACATTTGTTAAGAACTCAGAACTTCAACAAAGCCACTGGAGAATCTGATTCCACAGCTGCATTGAGATACACAAAAAACCCTTAGGCTGATAGAACAGCAACATCAAGTACTATAGAGGATTAGCCTGCAGAATTTGAACCACATATTCACTACTGACTACCCATGTGTCCATTGGGAAATATTTCCTGTGCTCCAGTTTACACATCTATAAAATTCAAATAATATTGTAGCATTTATAGTTTATACCAGGACATTTATACATATACATATATATATATATATTTACTGTAGCATTTATATATTTATCACTATATTTATATCTATTTATAACTGATATGCAGAATACATCGTGGGAAAATGCAGGGCTGGATGAATCACAAGCTAGAATCAAGATTTCCAGAAAAAAACACCAAGAACCTCAGATATGCAGACGATAGCACTTTAATGGCAGAAGACAAAGAGGGACTTTAGAGCCTCTTGATGAAGGTAAAACAGGAAAGTGAAAAAGCTGGCTTAAAGCTCACCATTCAAACAATGAAGATAATGGTATCCAGTCCCATCACTTCATGGCAAATAGATGGGATAAGTGTGGAAATGGTGGCAGAGTTTATTTCTTGGAGTCCAAAATTACTGTGGATAGTGACTGAAGCCACAAAACCAAAAAAAAAAAAAAAAAAAAACAACACACAAAACACTTGCTCCTTGGAAGAAAAGCTATGACAAACCTAGACAGCATATTAAAAACCACAGACATTATTCTGCTGACCAAGATACCTATAATCAAAGCTATGGCTTCTCTAGCAATCAAGTATGGATGTGAGAATTGAACCATAAAGAAGGTTGAGTCTTGAAGAATTGGTTTTCACACTGTAGTGCTGGAGAAGATTACTGAGAGTCCTTTAGACTGCAAGGAGATCAAACTAGTTCATCTTAAAGGAAATTAACCCTGAATATTCATTGGAAGGATTGATGCTGAAACTCCAATATTTGGCCACCTGATGCCAAGACCCAACTTATTTGCAAAGACCCTGATGCTGGGAAAGATTGAGGGCAGGAGAGAAGGGGTAACAGAGGATAAGATGGTTGGATGGCATCACCAACTCAATGGACATGAGTTTAAGTGAACTCAGGGAGTAGTCAAGGACAGAGAAGCCTGGAGTGCTACAGTTCATGAGGTTGTAAAGACTGTGAAACTTAGTAACTGAACAGCAACAACAGCATTTATAAAATTGTTGTGGGAATTATGTGAATGCACTTAAAAGAATGCTTACTAAATAAATGATTATTCCTTTTACTCAGAGGATTGAACAGTTTCTCTCATGTTATCCTACTGAAGGCTTTGGTATCAAGAAGGTTCTCTTAAGAAAAGTAATCATAACTCTTCATTTTCTCTGAAATAAAGTGATACGTGCTCACCATTTTTCTCTATATGATTCCCATAAGCATTTTTTTTTAATTGGAGTATAGTTGACTTATAACATTGTGTTAGTTTCTGTTGCACAGTAAAGTCATTCAGTTACAAGTACACATGTATCTTCTCTTTTTTAGATTATTTTCCCACTATAGGCCATTACAGAGCATTGGGTACAGTTTCCTGTACAGAGGAACATTCAAATGAAAGAAATACAGAGGGAAGATACGGGAAAAGTCACCAGGCTTCCATGGTCCTTGGAGAGCACAGTTTAGTTCGGTTAAGTCACTCAATCATGTCTGACTCTTTGAGAACCCCTGAATTGCAGCACACCAGGCCTCCCTGTCCATCACCAACTCCCGGAGTTCACTCAGACTCAAGTCCATCGAGTCGGTGATGCCATCCAGTCATCTCATCCTCTGTCATGCCCTTCTCCTCCTGCCCCCAATCCTTCCAAGCATCAGAGTCTTTTCCAATGAGTCAACTCTCCGCCAAATCTACACATATTCAGTAGCGTGGAAGCTCTCCATGCTCAATCCTTTTGGATTTTTATGGAGGCTTCATTACAGAGACATAATTTATTAAATCATTGACCATTGGCAATTGATTCAACCTCCAGTCCCTCTCCCTTCCCTGGAGACCAGGATGTGGTACTAAAAGTTCTAACCTCTAATCTCATGGTTGGGTCTCTTAACCACCAGTTCCCATCCTTAGGTGTCGTCCAAAAGTTACCTAACATCAGCTTACAAAAGACACTTTTATCGGTCTACTCACCTGGGAAATTCCAAAGAGTTTTAAAAGCTCTGTGCCATTGAGCTGCATAAGCTGCTTGACCCAATCAAAAAATAGGCCAAAGAACTAAATAGACATTTCTCCAAAGAAGACATACAGATGGCTAACAAATACAAGAAAAGATGCTCAGCATCACTCATTATCAGAGAAATGCAAATCAAAACCACAATGAGGTACCATTTCACACCAGTCAGAATGGCTGCCATCCAAAAGTCAACAAGCAATAAGTGCTGGAGAGGGTGTGGAGAAAAGGGAACCCTCTTACACTGTTGGTGGGAATGCAAACTAATACAGCCACTGTGGAGATTCCTTAAAAAATTGCAAATAGAACTGCCTTATGGCCCAGCAATCCCACTGCTGGGCATACACACCGAGGAAAACAGAATTGAAAGAGACACATGTACCCCAATGTTCATCGCAGCACTGTTTATAACAGCCAGGACATGGAAGCAACCTAGATGTCCATCAGCAGATGAATGGATAAGAAAGCTGTGGTACATATACACAATGGAGTATTACTCAGCCATTAAAAAGAATACATTTGAATCAGTTCTAATGAGATGGATGAAGCTGGAGCCGATTATACAGAGTGAAGTAAGGCAGAAAGAAAAACACCAATATAGTATACTTACACATATATATGGAATTTAGAAAGATGATAATGATAACCCTGTATGTGAGACAGCAAAAGAGACACAGATGTATGGAACAGCCTTTTGGACTCTGTGGGAGAGGGAGAGGGTGGGATGATTTGGGAGAGTGGCAGTGTAACATGTATGATATCATAAGTGAAACGAATCACCGGTCTAGGTTCGATGCAGGATGCAGGATGCTTGGGACTGATGCACGGGATAATCCAGAGAGATGATGTGGGGTGGGAGGGGGGAGGGGGGATTGGGATTGGGAGTTCATGTACACTCGTGGCTGATTCATGTCAATGTATAGCAAAATGAATACAGTATTGTAAAGCAAAACAAACTAAAAAAATAAAAATTAAAAAAAAAATTAACATTAAAAAATAAATAATAAAAATGATAAAAGCTCTGTGCCAGAAACAGGGATGAAAATCAACTATATGTTTGTTATGATAAATTACAGTATCAAATGATCTCATTATTAAAGTGCTATTTTTTAAACAGTTATAACTATGTCATATTTATACCCTTAAAATTTTATCGATGATAGTTCAGTTCAGTCAACTCAGTCATCTCTGACTCTTTGTGACCATAGGGAATGCAGGATGACAGTCTTCCATGCCCATCACCAACTCCTGGAGCTTGTTCAGACTAATGTCCATTGAGTTGCTGATGCCATCCAATCATCTCATTCTATGTCATCTCTGTCTCCTCTTGCCTTCAATCTTTCCCAACATCAGAGTCATTTCCAGTGACCAAAGTGTTGGAGCTTCAGCTTGCAAGTCCAAGGGACTTGGATCTCCTTGCAGTCCAAGGGACTCTCAAGAGTCTACTCCAAGAGCTTTATTAGTTATCTATTTTATATATAGTAGTGTGTACATGTCAATCCCAATTTCCCAGTTTATCCCTCCCCTTGCTTTCCACCTCTGATGATTATAAGCTTGTTTTTTACATCTGTGACTCAATTTCTGCTTTGAAAATAAGTTCATTTGTATCATTATTTTAGCTTTCTCACATAAGTGATGTCATGTGATGTCATCTTTCTCTGTTTGACTGACTTCACTTAGTAAGATAATCTCTAGGTACATCCATGACACTATGAATGGCAACTTTTCATTTTTTTTATGACTGTGTAATGATTCTTATAACCATTTTAATCATTAGAAATTTTAATAAAAGACCAATTAATTAGTACAGTTTTCTTACAGGTTGATTGCATCTATCCCCTTAAAGTTCAAGAGAGCTTACTTTGAAAGACAAATCCCATAGAAATAGTGATGTGAGTGAAAAAAAAAATCAAAATGATAAAAATATACGGGTTATCTGACAGAAAGATAAGAAGCTATAAGCAATAATCTGTCAATACTTGTATTGAAAACCAAAAGTATAACATTATTGGGAATGGGGTTATTGTCAGTGATAATATTGGATAGTCATATTTGTTTATAATCTCTTAGGGAGTATTTTAAAAGCCAAGATTTTTAGACTCACATCCTATTATTATAGACAATATACAATAAAGAGTTCTCAACACAGTTATTTTCAGAAATGACTTTTCTTGAATTAAATGAGTAATTTTTCTTAGATAATCCTCATTCATATTCTGCCAAGAATAGTAATGGTTTATTTTATTTAACACTAAACAGTACTCAGCCACTCGAGTGGAACATTCTTTCTAATATGAGATGCTAAGGAAGGAAGAGCTAGTCAAGAGATGGTTGTCCTTTCACTGTGCTCTGCTCTTTCCTCTTTGTTTTGCTTCTTCTTAGACTGCTGGGAATTGCTAGACATTCTCGGGTTCAGTATCATTAGATCAAATATCAGAAGCCAAAAGATTCCAAGGAGTAATATATCACTTATGAAATATTTTAAGCCATAATAATCTTTTGAAGTAGTTATTTACATGTTTCTAGCTATTTATTTAGCAATTAAACTATATTTTCTTGATAAAACCAGGTGATTACAACATAGATATGCTTTAGTTCTCTGTTATATCCAGAAGTTTGGAAATTTTAAGGCTTTCTTACTCACTGGAAAAGACTCTGATGCTGGGAGGGATTGGGAGCAGGAGGAGAATGGGCCGACCGAGGGTGAGATGGCTGGATGGCATCACTGACTCGACAGACGTGAGTCTGAGTGAACTCCAGGAGTTGGTGATGGACAGGGAGGCCTGGAGTGCTGCGATTCATGGGGTCACAAAGAGTTGGACACGACTGAGCGACTGAATGAACTGAACCCATATATGAACCCATATAATCGAGAATTTGGGGAAGAAATATAAGTTTCCATATATTTATTGTGGCTGTTCATTGGAAAAGTGAAAGTGAAAGTTGCTCAATCCTGTCTGACTCTTTGTGATCCCATGAATTATACAGTCCATGGAATTCTCTAGGCCAAGATACTGGAGTGGGTAGCCTTTCCCTTCTGCAGGGGATCTTTCCAACCCAGGGATCAAACCCAGGTCTCCCTCATTGCAGGTGGATTCTTTACCAGCTGAGCCACAAGGAAAATCTGGAGTTCAATGGAAAATGAATCTAAATATCTAAAAATGCATTACTGAAATATTTCTTTTTATTGATTTATATAACTTCAATCAGTTTTCGGTATTCTATTGTTTCATTATTTCACAAACCTATCTTACTTCTGTAATTGGCATAAGAATGCTTAAAAAATGCTATGATGTTTACTGTGCAATGAACTCTAAATTATTGGGCTGGCCAAAACTTTTGTTTGAGTTTTCCTATAACATGAAAAGCCCAAATGGAATTTTTGGCTAACCCAGTATAAAGATATGTCACTATTACAATAAAGCTGTGAGAGAGCTGCTGATATAATCTCTATTTAGGAGACTTGGCCAAGTTTCATATAGACAAACAAGGTCCAGGCAGTCTGACCTTTCAACCATTGTAAAAATCACATCTCTAACAAAGAAACTCATTTACACAAATCAAATTTCACAAGACCCTCACAAACTGATTAGGAAATGAAGAGGGAAAAGAACAATTTTCCAGATTACAGCTTCTGTGTATTTTTCTGACATAGCAACAGAAGAGATAATATTAAACTCATAAGTTTGCATCATAGTGAATTTGGTAAGGAACAGAGGGCTCAACTTAATAGGAAGAAAATAAGACATGCTCTTCTCAAGGTTTTGCAAACTGGAGAGTTCAGCATATTTAAAAGTTGACTTTGAAAAATGAAGGAACTATGTAAAAACTGAATTTTACATAAGGATTTAATTTTAAAAACCAAACAGTGTTGCAAAAAACTCCAAAGAAAGAGGATAAAAAAGAAAGAACATTAGTAGGTGCTCACTTATAATTTAAAATTTTGACTTCTATAAGAAACTAGCTTTTTGTTCTTTATCTACCTTTTTTTTTCCAATAGTGTTTAGGACTTTTTCCCTCCATTTCTGCCCGCCTCCCCTCCATGGAAGTTTCTATCATTTGTATCTGAATGTCTTCACTTTAACTGCACTTTCTGATGTTGCTTTGGTTCTTTGGAACTTCCAGAATTAGTCTGTGTATCTCTCATAACCTCAGATATGCAGATGACACCACCCTTATGGCAGAAAGTGAAGAGGAACTAAAAAGCCTCTTGTTGAAAGTGAAAGAGGAGAGTGAAAAAGTTGGCTTAAAGCTCAACATTCAGAAAACGAAGATCATGGCATCTGGCCCCATCACTTCATGGGAAATAGATGGGGAAACAGTAGAAACAGTGTCAGACTTTATTTTTTTGGGCGCCAAAATCACTGCAGATGGTGACTGCAGCCATGAAATTAAAAGACGCTTACTCCTTGGAAGAAAAGTTATGACCAACCTAGACAGCATATTCAACAACAGAGATGTTACTTTGCCGACTAAGGTCCGTGACTGCAGCCATGAAATTAAAAGACGCTTACTCCTTGGAAGAAAAGTTATGACCAACCTAGACAGCATATTCAACAACAGAGATGTTACTTTGCCGACTAAGGTCCATCTAGTCAAGGCTATGGTTTTTCCTGTGGTCATGTATAGATGTGAGAGTTGGACTGTGAAGAAGGCTGAACGCCAAATAATTGATGCTTTTGAACTGTGGTGTTGGAGAAGACTCTTGAGAGTCCCTTGGACTGCAAGGAGATCCAACCAGTCCATTCTGAAGGAGATCAACCCTGGGATTTCTTTGGAAGGAATGATGCTAAAACTGAAGCTCCAGTACTTTGCCACCTTATGCGAAGAGTTGACTCATTGGAAAAGACCCTGATTCTGGGAGGGATTGGGGGCAGGAGGAGAGGGGACAACAGAGGATGAGATGGCTGGATGGCATCACAGATTCAATGGACGTGAGTCTGAGTGAACTCCGGGAGTTGGTGATGGACAGGGAGGCCTGGCGTGCTGCGATTCTTTGGGTTGCAAAGAGTCGGACATGACTGAGTGACTGAACTGAACTGAACTGATCTCAAAGTTATTGCCCCAGTAAGGCAGCATCACTCATATCTCCATGAGGTCCCTCTTCCAGGCTTCTGAGATGCCAATAGCACCCACACAATGCCTCTTCTTCAGAGACCTGTCTCCCTATTCCAGGCTACCATAGTTGCCTGGGTCCCTTTCTCTAAACTTTTATGTTCCATTGACTCCTATCTCTCTTTTGTTACCCAGCCCTACATGGGGAGGGGTAGAGAGTGGCTGCTTCCTTGCAGTTACTAACTGGCAGTTATTCAGAGTCCTTTTCTTTCTTTCTTTTTTTTTCTTTCTGTCTTTATTGTTCTTTAACACATATTTGAAAGATTCCTTACCTCATTTCTCTGTTAAAATAACCAGCAGAATAACTTCTTTTTTGACAAGATAATGAACTATAAATTGATAGTATCAAGCTTCATTATACAAGCAGGATATGAGGTGTTAGTTTTATCAAGCCCTCTTGAGCAGTATCATGTTAACTCAATTGATAGGTGAAAGGATTGTAATTTTATAGATAAAAAAGAATAAAAGTATTTTATTACTACAGAAGTTACTTATATATATTTATTACTTGTCATGTCTTGCAATACTCTAATGCTTAGAAAGCTCTTTCCTTTTCAGATATTTGAACAATACTCATACATATTTCTTCTATTTTATAAAGTTATTTTTCATATACACGTGACCCTTCAATTCTTCGGGGATTTGCTATTGACCATTAATCACTTTGTGGAAAGTGGGAAAAACTTAACCTGACATTGCAGCTTAAGGAAATATTTATATTAATATTTTCTTAACAGTTATACATACCCTGTATGTATATGGTAAAAAATCAGAAATTGCATCATAGTAGTAAACAAGATTTTTCATATATTGTTTTCCTAGTATATGCTGGGGTCCTTTAGAAATGTGACCACTATTATATCCATGTGGCCACTTCTATAGCTTCATGGATGTCCATACAGTTTTAAAACCAGTAATGCAGTTTTGCTTTTCCTTTTATTATATATTTGTGGTTGTTCTGTGATAAGGATGGAGTTGGGGGAGAGAAGATAGTAGAATTTCATACTAGTCAACAGCATGGCTTTTGAATGCTAGAGATTGTTTTATAATGCCAGTTTTCAATCTTGCTAGATGATGGTCTTAACAGGTCATTTAAACTCTAACTCTTGGTTTCTTTACCAATAATCTGATCATTATCGCTTAGAGTTTCTACTAATATTAAATGAAATTAGTGTTTAGTAGTGAAGTGGGGATATTTCAGGAACACAACAGGTGGTAGCTATTAAAATTATCTGTCATTTTTGGAACTTATTCAGCTTGATCTTCCATGTCTCTACTCAAAGTATATCATCTGTAAGAAGATCTTCCTGATACACAAACTCACGAAAACTTTACTTGGGCACATTTTCTAATATTCCTCAAAGAGGGTTCACATTTCCTCCCTCTGAGCATTTTCCACTGCTTTACTATTGCTTAATTTAGGTGCACGAATGCTCAGTCTTGTCCCAATCTGCAATCCTCTGGACCGTTTGCCCGCAAGCTCCTCTGTCCATGGATTTTTTCAGGCAAGAATACTGGAGTGGCTTGCCATTCCCTTCTCCAGAGGATCTTCGCAACTCAGACATCTAGTCCATATCCCCTGCTTCACCTTGCATTGTCAGGAGGATTCTTTACCTCTGAGCCACCTGGGAAGCCCACAGTTGCTTAAACCACTTTCCATTTCATCTGTGGAATGCCTGCATTCCTAAGTAGCCTTGAGCTCCCAAGAGTTTAGAACAGCACATAGTGAATGAGGGAGGAAGGAAAAAGTACCGGCTAAGATCTAGAGAGCTGTTTTATACTTTTGTTATCATTTCCTTTTTTTATCAACTTACTGTGCCAAAACTTTACTAGTTTTCTTTTTTAGATCACTTTCACTTATAGGTGACAAACTCTTCCAATTACTTCTGGAAAAATTACAAATCCATAGTCTATAGCTTTTACCTACCAGGAAAAATTAAGAAAGCAAAACAGCTGACATTTTATACAGATGTCAGTTTATAATTGTAAAAATACTGTTAAATATACAATTTTACACAAAAATAGCCACAACTGAGTCTGCAAACAAATTTTTCTACCAAGGAAATAATAAGTGATGCATGGAAATATTATTTAAATATGTATTTTGTTATTTTCTGTATCAAATCACCAGTGAATCATGTATTTTTGTAAATGGAAATTTGTACCTCTAAATCTCCCTCACTTGTTCCTCTCATCCCACCACCCAGTGTATTAATGTCTATGAATAAATATATACTGCATGTGTACATGGAGAAGGCAATGGCACCCCACTCCAGTGCTCTTGCCTGGAAAATCCCATGGACCGAGGAGTCTGGAAGGTGGCAGTCCATGGGGTCGCTGAGGGTCAGACATGACTGAGCGACTTCACTTTCACTTTTCACTTTCATACATTGCAGAAGAAAATGGCAACCCACTCCAGTGTTCTTGCCTGGAGAATCCCAGGGACAGGGGAGCCTGGTGGGCTGCCATCTATGGGGTCACACAGAGTCGGACACTACTGAAGCGACTTAGCAGCAGCAGCATGTGTACATGCTATGTCACATCAGTCATATCCATCTTTTTTGTGACCCCATGGTTTGTAGCCCACCAGGCTCCTCTGTCCATGGAATTCTCCAGGGAAGAATACTGGAGGGGATTACCATGACCTCCTCAAGGGATCTTCCCAACCCAGGGATTGAATCCATCCAAGTCTCTTAAGTCTCCTGCATTGACAAATGAGTTCTTTACCACTAGCAACACCTGTGAAGCCTCCAATATATATTGACACAGGTGTTATTTAAAAATATTGAGAAAAAAGAAAATGAAATGTTTTAATATAATAAAATATAAGTATTTTCAGCTATAGAATTAATTACATGTATTATATATATTTAGATATACCCATTTGAATGCAGAGTTCTAAAGAATAGAAAGGAGAAATTTAAAAAGCCTTGCTCAGTGATCAATGCAAAGAAATAGAGGAAAACAACAGAATGGGAAAGACTAGAGATCTCTTCAAGAGATACCAAGGGAACATTTCATACAAAGATGGGCACAATAAAGGACAGAAATGGTATGGACCTAAAAGAAGCAACAGATATTAAGAAGAGGTGGCAACAATACAAAGAACTATACAAAAAAAGATCTTCATGACCCAGGAAACCACAATGGTGTGATCAATGACCTAGAGCCAGACATCCTGGAATGCAAAGTCAAGCAGACCTTAGGAAGCACCATGATGAACAAAGCTAGTGGAGGTGATGGAATTCCAGTTGAGCTATTTCAAACTTGAAAAGCTGCTGCTGTTAAAGTGCTTCACTTAATATGCCAGCAAACTGGGAAGACTCAGCTGTGGCCATATGACTGGAAAAGATCAGTTTTCATTCCAATCCCAAAGAAAGGCAATGCCAAAGAATGTTCAAACTAATGCACAACTGCACTCATCTCACACGCTAGCAAAGTAATGCTCAAAATTCTCCAAGTCAGGCTTCAACAGTACGTGAATCATGAACTTCCAGATGTTCAAGTTAGATTTAGAAAAGACAGAGGAATCAGAGATCAAATTGCCAACATCTTTTGCATCTACAACAAAGCAAGAAAATTTCACAAAAACATCTACTTCTACTTTATTGACTATGCCAAAGCTTTTGACTGTGTGGATTACAACAAACTGTGGGAAAATTTTAAAGAGATGAGAATATCAGACAACCCTACTTGCCTATTGAGAAATCTGTATGCAGGTCAAGAAGCAACAGTTAGAATCAGACATGGACCAATGGACTGGCTCCAAATTAGGAAAGGAGTACTACAAAGCTGCATATTGTCACCTTGCTCCTTTAACTTATATGCAGAATACATCATGCAAAATTCTGGGCTGATGAAGCATAAGCTGTAGTCAAGATTGCATGGAGAAATATCAATAACCTCAGATATGCAGATGACATCACCCTTATGGCAGGAAGTGAAGTAGAACTAAAGAGCCTCTTGATGAAAGTGAAAGAGGAGAGTGAAAAAGTTGGCTTAAAACTCAACATTCAGAAAACTAAGATCATGGCATCTAGTTCCATCACTTCATGGCAAATAGATGCGGAATCAATGTAAGCATGGAGAGACTTTATTTTCTTGTGCTCCCAAATCACTGCAGATAGTGACTGAAACAATGAAATTAAAAGAAGCTTGCTTCTTGGAAGAAAAGTTATGATCAACCTAGACAACATATTAAAAAACAGAGACATTACTTTGCTGACAAAGGCCTGTCCAGTCAAAGCTATGGGTTTTCCCGTAATCATGTATGAGTGTGAGAGTTGGACCATAAAGAAAGCTGAGCAATGAAGAATCGATGCCTTTGAACTGTGGTGTTGGAGAGGACTCTTGGGAGTCCCTTGGACTGCAAGGATATCAAATCAATCAATCCTAAAGAAAATCAGTCCTGAATATTCATTGGAAGGACTGATGCTGAAGCTGAAACTCCAATTCTTTGGCTACCTGATGTGAAGAACTGACTCATTGGAAAAGACCCTGATGCTAGGAAACATAGAAGGCAGGAGGAGAAGGGTACGGCAGAGAATGAGGTGGTTGAATGGCATCACTGACTCAATGGACAGGAGGTTGAGCAATCTCCAGGAGTTGGTGATGGACAGGAAAGCCCGGCATGTTTCAGTCCTTGGGGTTGCAAAGAGTCAGACACAGCTGAGTGACTAAACTGAACTGATGTTCATAAGAATAATAAAAATATCTAGAAATATGTAAATTATAGTTTTTTCTAGATGGGAAAAAATAATCAGAAAGTTGTCAGTTACATAGTAAATTACAAATTAGTAACCTAATGAAAATTGTTTACACCTATTAAATGCTTAAAAAATACAATGCTGCAGTAAATATAGTACTTTCCTTGCAAAAACTGATGTTTGCACACGAAAGTGGCTGTTGGAAGAGTTGCAATTAGATTACAGTGAAATGATGAAAGACAGTTCTCTGAAATCAGATGGGAAAGTTGTAACATATGCTGTGGGTATGGAGTTCATTATAAATGCTGTGAGGTAGCTGGTAGATGTCTGCAATGTGCATACGTGCACTTTTGTGGACTCAGTTGGATGCAGTACTTTGTATTTACCTGGTGTTTCTTGTGGATAAAATAGTGCATGTGTGTTAGCTGCTCAGTCATGTCCGACTCTTTGCAATCCCATGTACTATAGCCTGTCAGGCCCCTTTGTCCATGTAATTCTCCAGGCAAGAACACTGGAGCTGGTTGCCATTTCCTTCTCTAAAAATAGTGCATAAACAATGGGGATAATCCAGAGAGAGGGTGTGGGGCGGGAGGGGGGAGGTAAAAAAATAAAAATAAAAATAGTGCATAAACAAATGCAAAATTGGTATTATGTGAAAATTACCACCTTGAAATACATTTGTGTCTAGAAAACAAGCTTTATAGCAGAACTCACTGTATTTCAAACTCACTAAATCACTCTATTATTGACATTCTTTTAAAAAATAATAGGGGGCTTAAAATTACAACCAGAAATATCATAAATATTTTCTCCATCATGAATTCCCAATCAAGAATCACCTCAAGTTAGATATAAGAATCTGTGGAGAAATTGTTGGTGGATTAAAAGTATTATAACAAAAAATGAAGAAAAATAAGTCATACTATTTGTCTAGCAAATAATGTGTATTTAATTAAGCCATTATTGTAGATATATTAAACAAGGTGTAATAACTTGGTACGAATTTAATTTGGGAACAAAAAAATGGAAGGGCTCGTCCATTTCAGTTCATCAAAGACAATTCATGTAAGATTGAAAAGTGATTCAATATCCACAAAAGGAGGCTTTCCCGTAGCTCAACTGGTAAAGAATCTGTCTACAACTCAGGAGACCCCTCTTTGATTCCTTGGTCTGGAAGATTCCCTCAGGAAGGATAGCAGCTATCCACTCCAGTATTCTTAGGCTTTCCTGGTGGCTCAGATGTAAAGGAATTGCCTACAATGTGGGAGACCTGGGTTCCATCCCTGGTTTGGGAAGATGCTGTGGAGGAGGGCATGGCAGCCCACTCCAGTATTCTTGTCTGGAAAATCCCCGTGAACAAAGGATCCTGGTGATCCTGGTGGGCTCATACACAGATGTCCATGGGGTCACAAAGAGTCAGACATGACTGAGCGACTAAGCACACACATACACAAAAGTAGCGTCTGTGTTAATACAGTTTGGTTAAGGGAAGAGATTATACCTGTAATATCAGAAAGCTGATGATTATATGATCTCAAGTATTACAAATTCTGTTTGTATCTACATTTTTGAACTTCAGATTGCTTTATTAATCATTCATATAAAATTTGTTGAAAATAGAAAAGTTCAAAGAAACAAGGGCACTATAAAACATTTGAATCATCTATGAAGTTCAGAGAGTGTTTATAAGCAACATGTTTTAAATCAAGTTTCAAAACATATAATTATTTTCATAAAAATTCTTTTACTTGTTTTTTAAATTCATACTAACTCTAAAACTACACTTTTAGAATCAATAAAAGGTAAACCATATTTTTCAATTTCAAGCAATAAATATTCTTAGAAATTGTGTAAGATAATTGAAATCAACTTTATATTTTTAAAAATTAAAAAAAATAGTTAAAACTTTTGAAACCATATAAAGTGTATTTTTCTTGGGATTTCTAATTGGAAAATATTTTATTATTTCCATATAATTAGTAATCTGTACTTCTCTCCATATTCATTCTTGGTATCTCAATTCAGTATTTTATTTAAATCTTTCCCAAACTATAATTTTGTTTCCAAATTTTGGTCATATATAATTAAAAATGTGATTGGATGATGTTTCTATGAAATGTTACCAGGAAAGTTGAAACTGAGACATCTGGGTCAAATTTTGGTTCTATTTTTTTCCAATCCATTTCATATTTAAGACAGTTGTATATTTTACACTTTTGCACACTTTTTATTCATGTGCATGTGCAAACACACACATTTACAAAAGCTGACACACAAACACAACTCAGTCTTCAAGACTGAGAACACATTTTCACATCAGTAGGCCTAGTCTCCTCAGTAACTCTCTCCATATTCATTCTTGGTATCTCAATTCAGTATTTTATTTAAATCTTTCCCAAACTATAATTTTGTTTCCAAATTTTGGTCATATATAATTAAAAATGTGATTGGATGATGTTTCTATGAAATGTTACCAGGAAAGTTGAAACTGAGACATCTGGGTCAAATTTTGGTTCTATTTTTTTCCAATCCATTTCATATTTAAGACAGTTGTATATTTTACACTTTTGCACACTTTTTATTCATGTGCATGTGCAAACACACACATTTACAAAAGCTGACACACAAACACAACTCAGTCTTCAAGACTGAGAACACATTTTCACATCAGTAGGCCTAGTCTCCTCAGTATGTAGGGGCACAGTTAATTTTTTCAGGCTATTTTTTCAAGCTGGGCATTCTCCCCACACTGTCTGCTATTTTAAATTCTATTCTAAGCAACGGTGACTGAACAGTATAGAGAGGGTAACCAAAACTCTCTTAAGGAAATGGAATAAAACATTTGATAATAAATAAAATTAAATAATGGAAAGTGATAACCAAGAGTACCTTCTCCATATGCCCATCATTTTGATTTTGTAACTTATCTGGCAAGAAAATAATAACAAATAATTGAGGCATACTTTAAAGCAGATATAGAAAGTTTTAAAGAAGATAAAATACAAACTTTCATAAATATCAATAGATATTTACTATTCTTGAGTCTATATTTCACTAGCTTAGCAATCATATTGAGGAAAGAGATGCCCCTCTCCCCGTATGATGAGCATTTTCTGTGGATAGGAACTCTAAAATATCAATAGCAGGACAATTAAGAGAGGAGGCTGGGCCCTGCCCAGATAAGAGACCACATATTTCTCACTCTCAAAGTCAAAGAAACTTTCCCAACTAGAAAGCTCCTTAGAGTTCCAAAGGAGAGTGATGTCATGTCTACCCATAGAGCTCTTTGCTGGAATCCATCTTGATTGCAGATGTGCACACACACACCTGGGAGGACCTAAGATATACGAAACATGGACTCAGAATCAGATCAAAATGATTGGCCAAAGGAAACCCAGAAGAAATGCCCCATAAAAGTGATTTAAACTACTATGAGGGTGTTACTCTCTCTCTCTGAGTCCACCATGTGTCTATCTATAGATACTACACTTTTTCTCGTAATAAACACTTATTTCCCTACTTGCTGTATTTGTGGAAATTCTTTTCTGCAAAGCCAAAGGGACAGGGCCTTGTCAATGACCACTGGTCTAGTTGTTAGGACTGATTCTCCCACTGCCATGACCTGACCCCAATATCTGCCTGGGAACTGAAATCCAGTGACTTCAAGCCACTAAAGGCCAAGTTCACCCCAGATCAATATTGCTTCAATATCCAATACACAGATTCTTGAATTAATTCATAATTAATCTTTGTGTGTATGTGTATGGTTGGGGGGTGGTAATCTTTATCTTTACTTCTATTGCCTACTGGAGTCTCTAACACTTTGTGGGAGATGATTGTTGGTGAGTGTTTATTGAATGTTAATGAATGTTTGTTGAATAAATGAATGGCAAGGTCAACTATGTACAGTGGAGGACATAATGTAAGAAGGTCAGAAGACTTAGGTAACACTTCAAGAAGGAATCTAGAAGAGAAATTATATCAAGGGAAAAGAGGACTTCCCCAAACTAACAAACAAACAAAAATACAGAAGATGATAGTGCTAGTGATAAAGAACCCATTTGTCAATGCAGGAGATATAAAAGACACAGGTTCAATCCTTGGGTCAGGAAGATCCCCTGGAGGAGGGTGGCGACTCCACTCCTGGAGAATCCCCATGGACAGAGAAGCCTGGCGAGCTACAGTCCATAGAGTCACAAAGAGTCACACGCAACTGAAGCGACTTAGCACAACAATGCCTGGTAGTCCAGGAGATAAGAATCTGCCAGCTAATCCTGGAGACATGGGTTCAATCCCTGGTCCAGGAAGATTCCACATGCCGCAGGTCAACTAGGCCTATGTGCCACAACTACTGAAGCCCATGGACCACAGAAAGAGAAGAGACTGCAATTAAGAAGCCCATACACTGAAACTAGAGTTATCTCCACTCTGCAACTAGAGAAAGCCCTTGTGCAGCAACAAAGATCCAGTGCAGTCAAAACTCCGGGAGTTGTTGATGGATAGGGAGGCCTGGTGTGCTGCAATTCACGGGGTCGCAGAAGAGTCAGACACAACTGAGCGCCTGAACTGAAGTGAACACACATAAAAAGGAAAAATAGCATCTGAAAAAAGAAAGAAAGAAAGAAAGAAAGAAAATTTAAAAAAAAAAAGAAGAGGAGAGGGAATCTTGCTACATTTGGGAACAATGTATAATAGCACTTAGGACAGAGCCTGAAACAGAGCAGGGCTCAGGTAATTTGTACCGATTGAACCCAGAGCTTTGTGCTTTATTCCACTTGATTGCCTGTGGTACAACAAAATACCTCTTTCCTAGTGTGTGGCTGTGTGCACACATATTCATGCATGCATGTGTGAAATGGATGGGTGATAGAATTATAGCTCCAGGGCTGTGTGTGTGTGCATACAGAACAGTGCTGCAATTTGCTAGAAGGATACACTCATAATTATTTTCTTTTTCTGCATTGACCTTCTGTCTCCAAACTAATGATTTTTCTATTGAACAAGTACACATTTAGGGCATAAATTGTGGTCATGTTGTATGTTTGCTACAAAGGATACTTTTAAAAATATCACTGCAGTGTTAACTCTAAGGATGCAAGGCTCTTCCTTGTTAAATATTATTTTGCTATTCAAAAAGGGACCAAATGAATGTCACTGATGTGCTTATATAACAGAAATAGCTTGTCTACTCCCTGTAAAATTTAGAATATACTGAAAGCCTAAAAATGTGACACTTTTTTTTTGTCTGACAATCAGTTATATAAATTGTCATAAAATTGCAGTTATTGCTCCTTCCTTGACAATAACACATGGGCTTGCCCATGACACAGGTTTTCCCATGGCAATCAGCATCCTGGGGCTGTAATCAGGGCCAAGTTAATGCTTCCTGAATTGACATTTTGGATAACTTCAACTCCAAGAATCAAAGTCAGAATTTATTGCAAGTGCCATGTAGAGCTACCTTTAACTTCAAATGCAACCAAAGTTGAATTCTCTTATGTGAGGTAGATAAACACCTTGAAGAAGTGAGTTCACCTTCAACATCACCAATCAAAAGCTTTAACACAACCTGAAACATAGAAGTCAAAATAAGGGTTGATTGCACAGCTGTTTACCTGTGGTCAAGTAAGAGTATTATTTCTACACATTTATTTAGAACATACATTGCAGCATTGCTTTAATTCAATTTAATGATGTAAGAATGATAATTCCTTAGAACACATAAAGTTATACATGTGTATGAACTTGCATGTATGTGCCCGTGTGTGTAAGATTTTTAATATCCACATCTATCCTGATAGCAAATGAAGACAGGCATTTTTATTCCTATTTCAAAGGCAAGAAAATTGAAGCTGAGGGTCAAGAACTGATTTAATTGGTCACATGAGGAGTTTATGCCAGAGAAGAAATACAAGCCTATCATTAGAATATGGGCTTCCCTGGCGGCTCAGACGGTAAAGCGTCTGCCTGCAATGTGGGAGACCCGGGTTCGATTCCTGGGTCGGGAAGATCCCCTGGAGAAGGAAATGGCAATCCACTCCAGCACTCTTGCCTGGAAAATCCCATGGATGGAGGAGCCTGATAGGCTACAGTCCATGGAGTCGCAAAGAGTCGGACACGACTGAGCGACTTCACTTTCACTTTTCACTTAGGTAGACTCTGTTTCTCAGAGCCGCCAGTCATTTTGTTTTTTTTTCCTTTTTTCAGATCATGTCTAGATTTCAAAGAACATGCAATGCTACATCTCATTCAAATAACTGGCTCTTTAAATTGGAGATCTGGAAGCAAATGAAAACCTAGAATTTTGATTGGAATTTGAGGGAGTTTTGCTAACCAGTACAGTTTTACATGTCCCCATAGAAAAGACCAAATACTAAAGCAAATCAAGTGCTCTATTTCATAGATTTCCAAAATTAGGTAATTGTAGACCATTTGTGTTTCAGTTAACTGTAGAATTTTTATCCATGGGGTAACCATATTCTTAGTTCATTAAAAATATCTTATGGGACAAATAAGTCTCATTACTCCTTCATTATGATCTAAAAATGGTTTAATAGGCTATGGTAGTCATGATTCCATAGAATTTAATTAATTTTTAATGAAGACCATTAGCGTAAGTGTAGATTTTTCCATCACTCTAAAGCTTTCATGTAAATAATCCTCTAAACACTATTTTTTAAACTTGTATCTTGATTTGGAGGTTAAAATGTATTTATGATAAACTTAGAAGGAATTTTAAGTGTCAATGCACTTTATGGGCAAAGATATGCTACACAGAATGAAGGCATATTGCATTATCAACATAAGCTTTAGTGACAGAGAGCTGAATTTTTCTAAATGCTGTCACCACTGACAACATTTTTCAGTTGAATCCGGTTTTGAATATGATTTATCCTCTACAAAGAGATCGCAGGAGACACCCAGTTGTTCTCAATAAGACTGAACATATTTACTATTTACAAAAGTGACTTCAAATAAGATTGAACATATTTGTCTCATTCTATAGGGAAAATATGATGGGCATTGTTAATATAAATAATGCTGAGCCCCAGTTTGGAAATTTTGTTTTTGTTTCTTGGTAATATTTTATGAAAATCAGAGAAAGAAGATGTCAGCAATTTAAACTCTGAATTTATTTCATTAACTGAATAAATTAAATGAACAAAAGTTAACATTTTAGAGTCTTGCACATACAGGCAAGCAAGAAATACTGACTGAATGAATGAATTAGTTGAAATGAATCTTATGAGTGATTTTGCTTTTATTCGAGTTGTAGAAATAATTGGAAGTTTTAGTTGAAACAAGTATTGTTTTTAAAAAGAATAAGATATTCAGGAAAGTAGAAAATAATACTTGTTTTATGTTCAAAAACTGTAATTTTCCCATATATATCCCATATATCCTGGAGCAATTGCTCCAGGTGATTCTCTGACTTTTTCAGATTCAAAGGGAAATTAAATCTCATATAATTTATTGGGATGAGAGTGATCAGCTATAGATCAATCTCAGTTGCATATTTCACATAATTCAAGTTAACAGAACATAAAACTGTTACATTATTTAAATTGTATCTCAAATGCAAAATTGTGTATTAAATATGTATTCATTTTGACTGTAAGCATATTGGTTATCTTAAGTGGTTTACAACTGAATTCTGAATGTATGACTTTAAAAATTTTATTCTCCTAGTCAGGGTATTAACAAGCTATAAAACATAGCTCATTTTATTGACGGTTTATTTACAAATATGACAATATCTTCTTATGATACTATGGAAAATCAACAGAAGAAAAGTGAGACAGTGGTATGAATGGTTACTCCTGAGAAAAGGCCCTAGCTTCAAGATAGTGGTTTTTGGTGTTGCACATGTCTAATCTGACTCAATAAATAATAAGATATTTTCTTCCCTCTTCCTCAGTCTTTTGGAAGAGTTTGAGAGGGATTAGCAAAATTTCTTCTTTATATTTTGTATGAAGATAAGTTTTTAGACCAAAAACATTTTGCATGTTAAATCTGTTCTAGCTATTGATTGATGTACTCTTACAACATTTGTTCCTGGAGATATCCCTGTCCTATTTACCTCTGGAAAAAAAGAGATTTTTTTTTTTCCTAAAGCAATCATTAAATTATGCCCCATCAAAATTACGTAGCTTCTGAGTATATAATACTGCACAACTTATGCTATGGACAGGAGTTACAAATCAAACTCCACTTGCTGCTTAGAACAGCTGTGCTGCACTTTCGTGGAGCAAACACCACCAGTGCTATTCCATAGCACATACATAAACAATTGGAAAATTGTATCAAAGGTAAGAAACGTTTTAAAGAGATGAGAAAATTAAATTTAAAGCAACAGATATTTGTTTCCTTTTTATGGTAAAATACACATAACACAAGGTGGCAATAGACATGTTCTAGACACTTACAATGTCGTTTGCTAGGAGGTGTGAATAAACAAAAGCAAGATAGGTATGTTTCTTTCAAGAATAATATAGTGTATTCATATATAGAATATAAAATATAAATAATAGCTACATTCATCAAAATGGATATATAAATGATAACTGCAAGCAAATATTAGTAGTTATCCAGGATATTGGGAATGTATTTCCTCTCATTTCTAAAGTAATCATGTAAGGTACTCGTTGGTTTGTTCACTTTAAAGATGATGAAATAGAGGCTCAGAGAGAATAAATTACTTTTCTGAAGCCACAGCCATTAACTCTTTCCACTGTGTCACGCTATTTGTCATATATAAATGTAGTTATTGAAAGTCATGATTTGATTGCAGTAGCCCACAAATAGTATATTGGAATAGTTCATTGAGAAAGAGATGACAAAAGAAAATAAAAACTTTAGCTTTTGTGTATCAGTAAATTATTCTTATTGAGTATTCAATTCTTCTGCCCTACTCGCCAGTGCTTTCTCTTTTTCATCCATTGAGAATGACCATTTCTAATATCCCCAAAGAGAATACATTATAAATATGAGTACTAAAAGATGTTGAGGCAACATAAAGATTGAGAACTGCAGCTACAGATGAAAAGCTATAGACGTAAGCAGCAATCTCACTCTTGGGCACATATCTAGAGAAAAACCATAATTCAAAAAGATACATGTACCTCAATGTTCATAGCAGCACTATTTACAGTAGCCAGGACATGGAAGCAACCTAAATGTCCACTGACAAAGAAATGGATAGAGAAGTGGTACATATATACAATGCAATATTACTTATCACAGAAGCAGGGGGAAATGGGCCATTTGTAGATGTGAGTGAATCTAGAGCATGTCATACAAAGTGAAGTAAATCATAAAGAGAAAAACAAACATCATATGTTAATGCATGAATGTGAAATCTAGAAAAATGGTATAGATGATCTTATCTGCAGAGCAGAAATAGAGACACAGATGTGGGAACAAATATATTGATAATGAGGGGGAAAGGAGGGTGATGGGAGGAAATGGGAGATTGGGATTGACACATACAGTACTGATGAAAAGTGAAAGGGAAAGTTGCTCAGTCATGTCTCACTTTTTGTGACCCCAAGGTCTATTCAGTCCATGGAATTCTCCAGGCCAGAACATTGGAGTGGGTAGCCTTTTTCTTCTCTGGGGATCTTTCAAACCCAGGGATCAAACCAGGTCTCCTTCATTGCAGGTGGATTCTTGACCAGCTGGGCCACAAGAGAAGCCTAAGAATCCTGGACTGATACTATATATAAAATAGATAAATAATGAGAACATACTCTGTAATACAGAGAACTTTCTTAATGCACTCTTGCGACTTGAATGGGAAGGAAATCCAAAAGAGAGGGGATATATGTATATGAATGGCTGATATATTTTACTGTACAGTAGAAACTAAGACAATATTGTAAGGCAACTATACTCCATAAATATTAATTTTAAAAAAGAAGTATTGAGTAGAGAACAATTAATTTTGAAAATCAAATTGGTTTCCATGAGTCACTCCACTTGCAATGCTCTTAAATAAACTCTGAGAAGCCCAAAGCATTAATATTATTGATTTTATTTACATATGGTTATCAAGTGCTTTAAACAAAGAACTATTCCTTTGGGTCAATCACCCCTATCAACCAGCTACATCTAGCAGTCAATCAAGCAGTCAGCTAGAGAGAGCAGTTCACCACTGTTTGGCAGGACTGAAGGGATGTGAACAACAATAAACCATCTTGACAGGCATACTTCTGTTCCTGGATTTGTTTTCAAGTGGTGCAATCAGAGGGAACTGAGCATTTGAGTGTGTAGTGGCTATGTCAGTAAAATCGTAAGTAAAACTATAAATGCTCAGCTAGCAGAGGAAATGCCACCTATAATGCATCATAAACATTTATTCACACAATGAATATATGAATAAATGCTTCAAGAATGTGAAGCAAATTTCAGTTGTTGATAATAACTGTGTTTGATGCTGACACACACACATATAATATTTTTACTAATCATGTCATAATTTCTGCTGCTGCTGCTAAGTTGCTTCAGTTGCGTCCGACTTTGTGTGACCCCAAAGATGGCAGCCCACCAGGCTCCTCCGTCCCTGGGATTCTCCAGGCAAGAACATTGGAGTGGGTTGCTATTTCCTTCTCCAATGCATGAAAGTGAAAAGTGAAAGTGAAGTCGCTCAGTCGTGTCCGACTCCTCACGACCCCATGGACTGCAGCCTACCAGGCTCCTCCATCCATGGGATTTTCCAAGCAAGAAATATATATATAATATTGGTAGATAAATAGATAGTAGAGAGCTTTTCAAAGCTGTTTATGCTTTGATTTGCTTTTATTTCAGTTTTTTATTTGCTTTTATTTTAGTTTGCATATAGTTTCTTCACAGCGAAGGATTGGGACCACAAAGCCCTCATCTCCTAACACCAAACTTAACTTCTGTTTTGGATGAATGCTTCACAAACTAGGGACAACAGTTTCTGATGAGTCTTTTGCAAACACGAGTGTGCCAGCAGGAAAGCTTGTCTGTCAGTACTTTTTGGTGGATTCCTACAGCTGTGCATGTATTTGTGTATCTGATCTTCCCCAATAGGAAGGGCTTTTATGATTTCTCTCCCAAGAAAAGTGTAGGGGCTTCCCTGGTGGCTCAGAGAATAAAGCATCTTCCCGCAATGCAGGAGACCGGGGTTCAATCCCTGGGTTGGGAAGATCCCCTGTAGACGAAAATGGCAACCCACTCCAGCATTCTTGCCTGGAGAATCCCATGGACAGAGCAGCCTGGTGGGCTACAGTCCACGGGGTCACAAAGAGTTGGACATGATGAGCGATTTCACTTTCTTTCTTTGTTGAGATCATAGCAGTTTCTTTATAATTCTCATTCTGTGATTGAGAGAAAAAATTACAAAACCTTTTTAAAGAAAAGCGTATGAAATTTTACTGACTAAAGTGGAGCAATCCAGTGAGGGGAAAAAGAAAAAAAGTGAAGAAAGAAACAAGCAAGTATCAAGAAATACAAAGAGGACAAATAATGATTGTAGTGAGTAAATTATTATAAATAAAAATAACTGGTAGTAGATAAAGAAAAGGATGAGAAATGTTGCTAAGATAATAAAAAGGTCTAAGTCATGCATATTTGGTGAAATATTTCATTAACAAAATGGGAAATGCATATGTTTTAAAAGAAGGCTAACACATATCTCTGTGAGAGAAGGACAATTTCTTCTTAGAAATTTCCTGTCTTCTCTTTTCTTCTCTTTTGTGTGTGTGTATATGTCTTAGACTGCAAGGAGATTTAACTAGTCTATCCTAAAAGAAATCAGTACTGAATATTCATTGGAAGGACTGATGCTGACGCTGAAACTCCAATACTTTGGCCACCTGATGCGAACAACTGACTCAACGGAAAAGACGCTGATGCTGGGAAAGTTTGAAGGCAGGAGGAGAAGGGGACGACACAGGATGAGATGGCTGGATAGCATCACGCACTTGCTGGACATGAGTTTGAGCAAGCTTTGGGAGTTGGTGATGGACAAGGAAGCCTGGCGTGCTGTAGTCCATGGGGTCACAATGACTCAGACACGACTGAGTGACTGAATTGAACGACTGATTGTGGTTTGCATGCACGCTGTTCTGTTCAACTCTTTGTGACCCCATGACCTATAACTCACCAGGCTGCTCTGTCTATTCAATTTCCCAGGCAAGCATCCTGGAGTGGGTAGCCATTCCCTTGATCAGTGAATGATTCCAACCCAGGGATCAACCTGCATCTTCTCTTAGAAAAAAACAATCCATACTGTACTGTTACTTTGAGAAGGGGTAAACCTCCCTGGAGGTGTCAGGTGAGAAAAGTGTAAAAAAAAAAAAAAAATCTGTATTTATCTGCATAATTAAAAAATCCAATTTCTGTGGAACATTCAAAGGTATTGAGAAGATGGAAACAAATAAACAACAACAACAAAAAAAAAATGGTTCAAAGAGTGAGGGAGATGGGGCTCCTTTGAAACAAAATGGTAGTTGAAATTTCCAATGAGACAGATTAATGAAGAATTTGGCATATTTATTTTTCTGTTTCAAGTTGATTTCTTTTTACATGAGTCATGATTACCTCCCACACTTCCTCAACCTTCAAAAAATTCTAGTACCTCCAGGATCCTATGTTAGCAGATTTTGGGTAATGAAGAAGTGATTTTGTTCTCCAGTAGAAGTAGCCTGAAGACAGTAGCCCTAAGAACTAAAATTGGAGTTAGGACCTAGAGATCAGAGAAGAGGCTTCTTCCCTGCTTCTATTTGAAACTTCAGAAGAATAATGGGGACAGCAGTTTTCTTTCCACTCTGCAGGAAATGGCAGCTTTAGCCATTTATTTAACATTTAAAAGACAGGCTTACTGAAAAAGGTTGAAAGAAGTAGGCACATTAGATCAAAGGAAAAGAAAATGAGAAAAAGGGAAAAAAAAAAAAAAAAACAGAAAAAAATGAATATTAAAGACCATAATTTAATTACTCCTTTCTGATCCAGATGTTCAACCTGTCTAAATTCAATAAGTGAAAGAGAAGAACATTTTGGAAAAATAAAACAATTATGTTAAATTATGGTAATAACATGCAATGCGAGTTACATTAGAAACTCGGGTTACTTTGGAAACCACACTTCACGAATCATATTTCTATAAATACAGTGTTGCCATGTACTTGTCACACGACACGCAAATCATTTGTGCATTTTTGTGCATAGTTGCTCAGCAGTGTCTGATTCTTTGCAACCTCCTGTACTGTAGCCAACCAGTTTCCTCTGGTCCACAGGATTTACCCAGGAAGTATACCAAAGTAGTTGCCATTTCCTCTTCCAGGGGATCTCCTCGACCCAGGATCGAACCTGTGTCTCCTTCAGTTCCTGCATTGGCAGGTGGATTCTTTACCACTGAGACACCTGGGAATCCTGCTGGAATCATTATGGAAGACATAAAGATGAGGAATGGAAATCATCATGGAATTCCATTTTTAGGAATTAATTTTTCAACTATATACATGTAAAACATGTTTTCATTTCTCAGGAATAATTTTCTCTGTTATCTTGCAACTCATTAATGATTTTTTTATGGTGTTGCCCTCGAATACTTGGTCTTCTAACAGTAGTTACAATAGTTTTCTAACAGCAGCTATATATTCATTTGCTGACATTTCTTTGAAAAGGATCATAAACTAGAAGGTTACCTGACTGACAAGAACAGAAAAAAATAATAATAAAAAGATGTTTATAGAAGACCAAAGATGGGGCATATGTTAGAAAGTATAATAAAAATAATAATAATTACAAAAAATCAATTTTCTAATTTTTTACAAATTACATGATGCTCAGTCATGTCCAACTCTTTGTGACCCCATGGATTATACAGTCCATGGAATTTTCCAGGCCAGAATACTGCAGTGGGTAGCCTTTCCCTTCTACAGGAGGATCTTCCCAACCCAGGGATTGAACCCAGGACTCTCACATTGCAGGCAGATTCTTTACCAGTTGAGCCACAAAGAAAGCCCAAGAATAATGGAGTGGGTAGCTTATGCTCTCTCCAGTGGACTTCCCTAACCCAGGAATTGAACTGGGGTCTCTTGCATTGCAGACAGATTCTTTACCAACTGAACTATCAGGGAAGCCCAATAATTATGACAAAAATTAAATTTCTAATAAAAATAGATCATTTTTTACCATATTTTTATACACTTAATTTATAGTTAAAGTTAGATAATATATTTCCTCAGAAAAGATATTAGAAACATATTCCCAAGAATAAGGCACTATGTGGGATCTGGTTTGGAGAACAACAAAAACATGGTCATGTCCACACATTAAAAGAGCTGTTATGATATCATTTATGTGTAAAATTAAAAAAAAATGAAATTTGTAAAAGACAGGGAGTAAAGAGGTGGTTACCAGGGGATGGAGGAGTGGAGGGGATAAGAGTGACCATCTTTAAGAGCACAAACTTATACCAAGTAGTAAATAAATAAGCCCTAGAGAATGCAATGCACAGGATACTGAATATAGATACTATAGCACCATATTTATGTAATGTGACAAATATCACTGTATTACAATCATATTACAATAAGTAAATGTATCAAAGTGACACAATGTATATCTTTACCTTATACAGTTTTACCTCTCAAATTTATTAGATTTATAAAAAGGGAGCTCTCAAAGTAGAGGAAAAGTAATACATGAGCAGAAGTTATATTTTTCATGTTTTATGAGATCTGCAAAGAGGGAGTGTAAAGATCAAAGAAGTTAGTTCTGACTAAACAGTACAGGGAACCAACCAGAATTGGAGGAGTCTGCCTTGGAAGGATTAGCCTGAAGGGAATAATAGTCTAACTCGAAAAAAAATGCACAAATCATACTTGGCTGAAATACAGAAGTTGATGGGTGATAGATACATATAGACAGAAGGATGACAGAAATAATATTATCCTAAGGCAATCTAGATTTCATTTTAAATATCTAAGATATTTGATAAGAGGAAAATCTTAAGGGAGTCAATGGATTCGTAGTATATTTCTGGGGAATAAATAGTCTTTTAGAATAAATACAAATATATGGATGAAAATTGAATTGCTTGGTGATTGTACTCTGCAGATGATACTTATTTGGGTTCACAGTCTAAATAAAACAACTGGAATACTTTCTGTCAACCATCTATTCAATGTTCAAAAATTAATTATCATGGAGCTAATAGGACTCAAGATACCAATATATTAATTTCTGACCTTTTCTGCAACAGTCACTATTGAGAAGCAGCATACACAGAGTGAAGTACAAAAGAAAATAAACCTGTGTGATTTTTTTTTTTTTTCAAGGAAGGACTGGTATAAAACATGCTATAATTAACCAACATGGATTCCTATCATTTCCTATTATTACATTTTATAGTCAATGAGATTATTTTTCCCTCTTCCTGGTAATAGCTGGTAAATTTTGTTACAAGAAGTTAATAATTGTGTAAAACCATATTCAATTTGTTTCATTTTTTTGTCTGCTTGTTTAGCTTTATGTAAGTTTAATTTACATACCATGAAATTTACTTAAGTGTTCAATTTAAGCCACTTCAATTATATAGATCCATCTAAGGCTCCAACAAACAGTTTAACTGACTAACACAGAACACTAATCTATGACTTTTTTCAAGAGAACTATACACAAAGCAATTCATCTGAACAGATATTATTAATTTTATTCATGTAAACAGGACATGATGACATCATTGCTACTGAGAAGGAGAGTTATCAGACCTTCCTCTTGAGAAACCTGCATGCAGGTCAGGAAGCAACAGTTAGAACTGGATGTGGAACAACAGACTGGTTCCAAATGGAAAAAGGAGTCGGTCAAGGCTGTATATTGTCACCCTGCTTATTTAACTTATATGCAGAGTACATCATGAGAAACGCTGGGCTGGAAGAAGCACAAGCTGGAATCAAGATTGCTGGGAGAAACATCAATAACCCCAAATATGCAGATGATACCACCCTTATGGCAGAACATGATGAGGAACTAAAAAGCCTC
This sequence comes from Aepyceros melampus, assembly GCA_006408695.1. NCBI lineage: Eukaryota > Metazoa > Chordata > Mammalia > Artiodactyla > Bovidae > Aepyceros > Aepyceros melampus. The sequence continues at coordinate 73,091 of SJXQ01010319.1, read as the reverse complement.
TTGATAAAAGTGAAAGAGGAGAGTGAAAAAGTTGGCTTAAAGCTCAACATTCAGAAAACGAAGATCATGGCATCTGGTACCATCACTTCATGGCAAGTAGACTGAGAAATGGAGGAAACAGTGGCTGACTATGTTTTTCTGGGCTCCATAATCACTGCAGATGGTGACTGCAGCCATGAAATTAAAAGTCACTTACTCCTTGGAAGGAAAGTTATGACCAACCTAGACAGCATATTAAAAAGCAGAGACATTACTTTGTCAACAAAGGTCCGTTTAGTCAAGGCCATGGTTTTTCCAGTGGTCATGTATGGATGTGAGAGTTGGACTATAAAGAAAGTTGAGCACCAAAGAATTGATGCTTTTGAACTGTGGTGTTGGAGAGACTCTTGAGAGTCCCTTGGACTGCAAGGAGATCCAACCAGTCCATCCTAAAGGAGATCAGTTCTGGGTGTTCATTGGTAGGACTGATTTTGAAGCTGAAACTCCAATGCTTTGGCCACCTGATGCGAACAGCTGACTCACTGGAAAAGCCCCTGATGCTGGGAAAGATTGAGGGTAGGAGGAGAAGGGGATGGCAGAGGATGAGATGGTTGGATGGCATCACCAAATCAATGGATATGGGTTTGGGTGGACTCCAGGATTTGGTGATGTACAGGGAGGCCCGGTGTGCTGAGATTCATGGGGTCGCAAAGAGTCGGACATGACTGAGTGACTGAACTAAACTGAATTGATAGTGTCTTTAAAATACTTTGCAACTTCAAGATGATAGTAATTTATTTTTTCAAATATGCATTCCCAATGGAGTAGAAAAGAAAACTGCCTTTGGTTCCATTCTCTGATCTCATAAATATCAACAATTAGTATAACTTTTGATATTTAATTTAAGTCATCATGACAAATTTCCTTTTCCAGTTTAGCAGTGGTCCTCAAACTGTAAAATGGCTACTCATATACAGAGGACAATATGCTTTCTGTGGATCATGGATTTTGGATTGAGAGGAATAAAAGTCATCTTGGGGAGCCTGCTCTATAGATCCCTGGGCAGTGCATTGTGCTGTCAAGGTGATTTATCACCCTGCAAAGCACAGTTCACAATGATCCAGCTACCAGAATTGTATGTGCCTGCACATAAAAATCACCTAATCCGAGTGACTACCCTGCCAAACTGTGGCTCAGCATCTTTCGTGTGTGATTTTCACCTTGTGTGCTTGTTGCGTGATCACAAAATAGCTACTGTACTGCCAACAATTAGATGTGTGCTTAAATCTAGAATACTGGAAGACTGAAAGAGGAACCCCTGGCACATGTATGGAGATATCAAAACCTTCCTAGTACCTCCTGGTGGTCTTTCCTTTTTGTCTCACTGACGAGAACTGGGTCACAGAAGCTGAAGGCAGGTTGGAAATGTAACTTTTTAACTGAATTATGTTGCTATACTGAGAAAATCAGGATTCTGATAGGATCAGCAAAATTAGAAATTAATATCGAGTGGACAATCACTTGTGTCAACCATAGTGCATTAACTATTTCTTAAATGCTATATAAATGGCCTTCATGTTTTGTTAAATACCATAGAATCTGCTGAAATTCAGGAAATATTTAGAATTCTTCCCTACAGAAGATAAAGTAGGACAATATGCCTTTCAGTAATTTGATAATATGACACAGTTTTGAATGAGTATATTATATTTTTCTCTAAAAGAAGCATATTTTCTAGCATTGGGATTACCAAATAATAATTTGGGGCATTATGTACTCAATCACAGCAAAAATGATTCGAAAATATATCTAGAATAATTTGTACATGCTTATTATTGGAAAAAATTGATAAAACATATTACACTGCAGAATAGTCTATGTTCTGTAGATATTGTGAAGCATAACTTAAATATTTTAACTTCTTAGTTATTAATAAATATAGAATATTTCATTGTGGAAAAAAAACTATATTCAAGTAGGTTTCTTATAGAATTATGAGAAATGGGGCTTCCTTTGTGGCACTAGTGGTAAAGAACCTGCCTGTGAATGCAGGAGACTTAAGTGATGCCTTTCATTCCTTGAGTTGAGAAGATCCTCTGGAGGAGGGCATGGCAACCCATTTCAATATTCTTTGCTGGAGAATCCCGCATACATAGGAGCCTGGCAGCCTACAGTCCATAGGGTCACAAAGAGGCAGACAAGACTGAAGCAACCTAGTCCATGCACACAAAATATTTAAGAGGCTTTACATCTTTTACCCAAGCATACATAACACCTTCCTACAAACATTTTATTTGTTCATTTGTGAAATGAGATTAAATTTGAAGTTAAATATTGAGATTAAATAGGGTGAAAATTGTTAATATAGGGTCGCAAAGAGTTGGACACGACTGCGTGACTGAACTGAACTGAACTGAACTGAGGGCTTCCCTGGTGGCTCAGAGTTAAAGCGTCTGCCTGCATTTCAGGAGACCTGGGTTTGATCCCTGGGTCAGAAAGATCCCCTGGAAAAGGAAATGGCAACCCACTCCAGTACTGTTGCCTAGAGAATCCCATGGATGGAGGAGCCTGGTGGGCTACAATCCATGGGGTCGCAAAGAGTCAGACATGACTGAGCAACTTCACTTTCACTTTCACTTTAATCACATCATACAGACTGAAGAATGTTATAAAATTGTTTTCAGTTACATTCTAGGAAAATTATTGAGGTCCTCCACTAAGTGCTTTTTTTTTATATACTTGATTGATTTCTGCTATAAAAAGTTAAGAAAAGGTCATTTTTGAGAATCAATGTTATTGTTGTTAAGACCTATGTGTTAGTGATAATTATTTCACAGAAAGCATGCCACTTTGCCTCATCTAAAGACACTATTCTGAGTTAGGACAGTCATATCTAAAGTTAAAAACTAATTATTTTGTCAAACTTATTTCTCTCTAAATTGTTGTTCAGTCGCCCAGTCATGACCGACTTTTCATGACTTCTTGGACTGCAGCACACTAGGCTTCCCCATCCCTCACAATCTCCTGGAGTTTGCCCAAGTTCCTGTCCATTGCATCAGTGATATCATCCAACTATCTCAACCTCTATTGTCCCCTTCTCCTTCTGGCTTCAACCTTTCCCAGCATCATTATCTTTTTCAGTGTATCAGCTCTTCACAATAGGTGGCCAGAGTATTGGAGATTCAGCTTCATCATCAGTCCTTCTAATGAATATTCTGGGTTGATTTCCTTTAAGATTGACTGGTTTGATCTCGGTGTCCAAAGGAATCTCAAGAGTCTTCTCCAGCACCACAATTGGAAAGCATTAATTCTTCAGCACTCTGCCTTCTTTATGGTCCATCTCTCACAACCATGCATGACTACTGAAAAGACCATGGCCTTGACTACACAGACCTTTGTCGGCAAAGTGATGTGTTTGTTTTTTAACACACTGTCTAGGTTTGTCATAGCCTTCCTGCCAAGAAGCCTCATCTTCTAATTTCAAGGCTTCAGTCACCATCTGCAGTGATTTTAGAGCCTAAGAAGAGGATATTTGTCACTGTTTCCACCATTTTCCATTCTATTTGCCATGAAGTAATGGGACCAGATGCCATGATCTTACTTTAAAAAAAAAAAAATTAGTTTTAAGGTGGCTTTTTCACTCTCCTCCTTCACCCTCATCAAGAGGTTCTTTAGTTTCTCTCCACTTTCTGGCATTAGAGTGGTATCATCTAAAAGTGATGTGTTTGTTTTTTAACACACTGTCTAGGTTTCTCATAGCCTTCCTGCCAAGAAGCACTCATCTTCTAATTTCAAGGCTTCAGTCACCATCTGCAGTGATTTTAGAGCCCAAGAAGAGGATATTTGTCACTGTTTCCACCATTTCCCATTCTATTTGCCATGAAGTAATGGGACCAGATGCCATGATCTTACTTTAAAAAAAAAAAAATTAGTTTTAAGGTGGCTTTTTCACTCTCCTCCTTCACCCTCATCAAGAGGTTCTTTAGTTTCTCTCCACTTTCTGGCATTAGAGTGGTATCATCTGCATATCTAAGGTTGTTGATATTTTTCCTGGAAATTTCGATTCCAACTTATAACTCATCCAGCCTGGTATTTCCCATTATGTGCTCTACGTATAAGTTAAACAAACAGGGTGACAATAAACAGGCATGTGATACTCCTTTCTCAATCCTGAACCACTCACTTGTTCCATACATGGTTCTAACTGTTGCTTCTTGACTGGCACACTGGTTTCTAAGGAGACAGGTAAGACAGTCTGGTACTCCCATCTCCTTAAGAGTTTTCTACAGTTTGTTATGACCCACTCATAGTCAAAGGCTTTAGCACAGTTAATGAAACAGAGGTAGATTTTTTCTTTTTTTTGGAATTCCCTTGTTTTCTCTATGATCCATCAAATGCTGGCAATTTGATCTTTGATTCCTCTGCTTTTTCTAAACCCAGCTTGAACATCTGAAAGTTCTTGGTTCACATAATTCTGAAGCCTAGCAAACAGGATCTTGAGCATAACTTTACTAGCATGGGAGATGAATGCAACTGTCTGATTGTTTGAATATTTTTAATAATGCCCTTCTTGGGAATTGAGATGAAGATTGATCTTTTCCAGTCCTGTAGCCACTGCTGGGTCTTCCAAATTTGCTGTCATATTGAGTGCAGCACTTGATAGCATCATCCTTTAAGAATTTGAATAGCTCTGCTGGAATCCTATCGCCTCTACAGGCTTTTTTGGCAGCAGTTCTTCCTAAAGCCCACCTGACTTCACACTCCAGAATGTCTAGCTCTGGGTGACTAACCGCACAATCCTGATTATTTGGGTCATTAATATCTTTTTTTGTACTTATTCTATCCATCTTTTGTGTGCTCTTTCCATCTCATCTTGAGACTTTCTGCTACTATTAGGTCTTTACCATTTCTGTCCTTTACTGTGCAGATCTTTGGATGAAACTTTCCTTTGATATTTCCAATTTTCTTGAAGAGATTTCTTTCCCCTTTTGAGAAGTCTTTCCCTTTCTGTTGTTTTCCTCTAATTCTTTGCATAGCTAAATGACTAGTTATTTTGTATGTCATTTCTCTTTAAATTACCATTCCACATTTTCTAAAAGTATATTTCTTCTATTAATAATATTCATAGAAATAATTTTCCTTGAAATTTGGGAAAAAATTTAAAGATATAAAATTTAATAGTGGAACACTTGCTTTTTACAATTTTGTATAGTTATTTGGAGTAAAAAAAAATATTCCACGTGAAATTATTATTGTTTTTTCTGTTTTAGATAAGACTCAAATTCATTACAGTGAGCTATGTAGTAATTTTGGAAATCCTTCTCAATATTAAAGAGAGAAAAATGAGAGAACTTTACTGAGTAATGATGCTTTTCCAGTGTCTGGATTAACTGAGACCATTGCATTACTTTCCTAGCTGGAACAGGCATTATCATTATCGGCATATAGATATAAGAAAATGGGAGCATAAAATTTAAGTAGATTGATCAATTTACTATGATACTAAGTACATCCTAGGATTTGACCAGGAAGTATCTCCAAGCAATTTGGGAATAAACTTTGATATTTTGGAAAACAAATAAATATGTGTTACTTCTCTATATAAACTAAACTATGATAACTATTTTTTTCATAGGAAGGCCAATTACATCTTTATTTTTTTCATGTCTTTTTGTTTTGAGCACATTGCATGGCATGTGGGATCTCAGTTACATGACCAGGGATCAAACCTGCAGTCCTTGCATTGGAACCAGAGTCTGAACTACTGGAAAGGCAAGATATCCCTTTTTCTTCATTAAATTTACAATAATTCCTTTTAAAAATAAATAATGATATTATGTGTGCCTTCAGAATCAATAGCCATCACTAGGTGTAGTATCAACTGCTTTGTTCCCTGTGGAATGGATGTCATTAATTCAGAAAGGTTTGACTGACAAGTGATTTGAAACCCAATGTCTGTCCTTTTTTAACATCATGTCATAGAAATGTTCAAGTACAAAAATGAGCTAGAAGTGTTGAAAGAATCTAGTATGCTCTATGTATACAACTAAAAGGTAGTCTTTATGTACCTAAAAAATTAGAAGTAGAATTTATTAAAAGTGATGTTTAAAGTAACTTTATTTTCTAATTAAATATTCATTATAATAAGAAAAAAATTCATAAATGTTGTATGAAAATTATTGACAAGTGTAACTGATCTATATTATACTGCATACATGTCTCAATAGTCTTTATTTTAGGTGTGTGGTGAAAAACCACTTTAAGTACCATTTATGCAGACTCCATCATTGACAATCATTAATTTATGCTTCATGTTAATAGTCAAAAGAGCTGGTAGTCACCATTGCTAGCACTATAAGCAACTGTGGATAAAACTTAAATTGGATTTTGTAAACTACATATTTTTTCCCTGTTTTCCCTGATATCAGATTTAAATCCAGGTTTTCATGTTTCCTAAATTGACCATAAGGAAGATTCAACACATTTCTCTGCGAACAGGCACAGACATAATTTAATAGATATGTACCAGCTTTAAAAAAAGCAAGAAATAATTCATAAGTTGTTGACTATGAAACAGCTAGTGGAAAAAAAATCAAGTGGCTACTAATACTATGACTATTTAGAGATGTGCATCCTCAATTAAAAACCTCATAACTACCCTTTGTGAATCCTTCATTCTAAGAGGCTGGAAAGAGACATGGTAGATTCTCGGTTTTGTCTTTGACCTAAGTCAAGGGAACTAATCTTTTCACAGCAACTCAATTATTAAGCTTCTGCTATGACCACCTGACATAAATTTTTACTTTGTAAAGATGTGAAGAAACTTTGAACATATTGATTTATTTTTAATGTAGTTGACACTATATTAACTTGAATAGGAATGGTATTTGAGGTGTGTCATTAAACAAATCACAGTCACAGTCAGACCGGGAGCTGACTGTGGCACAGACCATGAGCTCCTTATTGCCAAATTCAGACTTAAATGGAAAAGAGTAGGGAAAACCACTAGACCATTCAGGTATGACCTAAATTAAATCTCTTACAATTATACAGTGGAAGAGAAAAATAGATTCAATTGGATCTGACAGAGTGCCTGAAACACTGTGGAAGGAGGTTCCTGACCTCCAAGGAAAAGAAATGCAAAAAGGCAAAATGGTTGTCTGAGGGGGTCTTGTAAATAGATGTGAATAGAAGAGAAATGAAAGGCAAAGGAGAAAAGGAAAGATATGCCCATGTGAATGCAGAGTTCCAAAGAATAGCAAGGAGTGATTAAAAAAAAGCCTTCCTCAGCAATCAATGCAAAGAAACAGAAGAAAACAATAAAATTGGAAAGTCTAGATATCTATAAAGAAAATAAGAAATACCAAGGGAACATTTCATGCAAAGATGGGCACAATAAAGGACAGAAATGATATGGACCTAACAGAAGCAGAAGATATTAAGAGGTGGCAAGAATACACAGAACTATACAAAAAAATAAATAAATAAATAAATAAAATCTTCATGACTCAGATAATCACTATGGTGTGATCATTCACCTAGAGCCAGACATCCTGGAATGTGAAGTCAAGTTGGGCCTTAGGAAGCATCACTAACAACAAAGCTAGTGGAGGTGATGGAAATCAAGTTGAGCTTTTTCAAATCCTAAAAGATGATGCTGTGAAAGTGCTGCACTCAATACACCAACAAATTTGGAAAACTCACCAATGGCCACAGTCCCAAAGAAAGACAATGCCAAAGAATGCTCAAACTACCACACGATGGCATTCATCTCACACACTAATGCTCAAAAATCTCCAAGCAAGACTTCAACAGTATGTGACTGTGAACTTCCAGATGTTCAAGCTAGAATTAGGAAAGGCAGAGGAACCAGAGATCAAATTACCAACATCTATTGGATCATTGAAAAGCAAGAGAGTTCCAGAAAAACATCTAATTTTGCTTTATTGACTATGCTGAAGTCTTTGTGTGGATCACAAAAAAAAAAAAAAAAAAAGTGAAAAGTCTTAAGGAGATGGGAATACCAGACCACCTGACCTGCCTCCTGAGAAATCTGTATATAGGTCAGGAAGCAACAGTTAGAACCAAACACGGAACAAGAGACTGGTTCCAAATAGGGATGGAGTATATCAAGGCTGGATATTGTCATCCAGGTTATTTAACTTATATGCAGAGTACATCATGAGAAACGCTAGGCTAGATGAAGCACAAGCTGGAATCAAGAGTGCTGGGAGAAATATCAATAACTTCACATATGCAGATGACACCACCCTTATTGCAGAATATTAAGAAGTGCTAAAGAGCCTCTTGATGAAAATGAAAGAGGAGAATGAAAAAGTTGGCTTAAAACTCAACATTCAGAAAACGAAGATCATGGCATCTGGTCCCATCACTTCATGGCAAGTAGACTGGGAAATGGAGGAAACAGTGACAGACTATTTTTTTCTGGGGCTCCAAAATCACTGCAGATGGTGACTGCAGCTTGGAAGAAAAGTTATGACCAATCTGGACAGCATATTAAGAAGCAGAGACATTACTTTGCAAACAAAAGCCCATCAAGTCAAAGCTATGGTTTTTCCAGTAGTCACATGTGGATATGAGAGTTGGAATGTAAAGAAAGCTGAGTACCAAAGAATTGATGCTTTTGAACTGTGGTGTTGGAGAAGACTCTTGAGAGTCCCTTGGACCTCAAGGAGATCCAACCAGTCCATTCTAAAGGAGATCAGTCCTGGGTGTTCTTTGGAAGGAATGATGCTGAAGCTTAAACTCCAGTACTTTGGCCACCTGATGTGAAGAACTGACTCATTTGAAAAGAAGCTGATTCTGGGAAAAATTGAAGGCAGAGGAGAAGGGGACAACAGAGAATGAGATGGTTGGATGGCATCACTGACTCAATGGAAATGAATTTGAGCAAACTCTGGGAGTTGGTGATGGACAGGGAGGCCTGGTATGCCGCAGTCCATGGGGCTACAAAGAGATGGATACAACTGAGCAACTGAACTGAACTGAACTGAATAAACAAGCATTAGCCAAAATTTCTGTAGACTTTAGTTCTTTGAGCACTTAATATGGCTTTCTTACTCAGCTGCCTTCGTCATAATACTCAGTTTAGGGTTAGTAGTTTTCACAAGCGTTAAAACAGTTCCTCATGTAGTAACTCTAAAAGTTTTCTTTGCTGAATTAAATGAAAATTTTTAAGTAGAATGCTTCTCTTGTAGTTCAGTCATTAAAGAATCTGCCTGCAATGCAGGAGACCTGGGTTCAGTTCCTGGGTTAGGAAAATCTCCTGGAGAAGGAAACGGCAACCCACTCCAGTATTCTTGCCTAGAGAATCCCACGGACAAAGGATCCTGGTAGGCTACATTTCATGAAGTTGTAAGAGACTGACATGACTTATACCACCACCATCATCCTCTTAAGTGGGGCTTTTCTGGTAGCTCGTCAATAAAGAATCCTCCTGGAATGCAGGAGACGTGGGTTCAATATCTGGGTTGGGAAGATCCCTTGGAGCAGGAAATGGCTACCCACTCCAGTACTGTTGCCTGGGAAATCTCATGGACAGAGGAGCCTAGCAGGCTACAGTCCATGGGGTGGCAAAGAGTCAGACTTGACTTCACAATGAAAAACCAACATCTTCATAAACCCTACATTGACACAATTTCTACATATATGTGGCCAGAAATATTATATGTTTTTTTACAATTCATTGTCATCTCCATTAATTTTTCAGTTTTCTGATCTTTCAAACAGTTCAGTTCAGTAGCTCAGTCTTGTCCGACTCTTTGTGACCCCATGAATCGCAGCATGCCAGGCCTCCCTGTCCATCACCATCTCCTGGAGTTCACTCAGATTCACGTCCATCGAGTNGCCAGAATACTGGAGTGGGTAGCCTTTCCCTTTCCCAGGGTATCTTCCCAACCCAGGAATAGAACCCAGATCTCCCACATTGCAGGTGGATTCTTTACCAGCTGAGCCACAAGGGAAGCCCAAGACTACTGGGGTGGGTAGCCTATCCCTTCGGGTCTCCTGCATCGCAGGCAGATTCTTTACCAACTGAGCTATCAGGAAGCCCATCTAAAAGTCAATTGTTCTTAATTTTATAAAACATTTTATTGTGAGTCTATCATACAGAGTAAAGGTGTGTAATTGTGTAAAATAACAAAAATAAAAGGAAGAACTTCGTGCTTATCAGCCAGCTTAAGAAACAGGACATTACTAATACTTGTGAAGGCTACTGTGTGCCTCTCTTGATAGCGACACCACTATCTCCTTCCCAGAGGCAATCAGGATCCTAAATTTTGTGATAATCTTCCCACTTTTTCTTCATGTTTTAATCACATGCATGTGTCTGAACAATATCTTGTTTAGATATCCCTGTTATTGAACTATGCATGAATGGAATTATACTTCTATATTCTGCAGTTTGCTTTTTGACTTCAAAATTTTTTCTGAAATCTATGTTGATGCATATAGCTGTAGTTCATTTTTACTATAGTACATTATTTCACTGTATGATTATATAACAATTTTATCCATTCTAACTTTAATGGACAATTGAGCTGTTTCTAGTGCTTGCTGCTATATGGACAGTGCTATTCTAAAGCTTGTATGTTTTTCCTGGTGGACATGTGCAAAGATTTGGAGTAGAACTCTTAGGCAAGGAGTATAAGTACATTCAAGTTGACTGGGAGATAAGTTATTCCCCAAAGACGATTATACCAATCTGTGGTCTTACCTGCTCTGAGAAATTCTATCATTCTATGTCTTTCTTATCACTTGGTTTTGTTAGACTTTAATTTTTTTTCTAGTCTGGTAGTTGTGAAATGGCATATCATTATTTGAATGTTCACTGACTATAATGAGGTAGAGAATCCTTTGATATTTATTGACGCTCATGTTACCTATGTGACATGATTTTTCAATAAGAAATTGATTTATATTTTTCTATTGATATATAGGTTGGTATATATTGCAAACACTAGTCGTTTTTAATTTTTTGTTATGTGGATCACAAATATACTTTCCCAGTTTGTGGTTTGTCTTTTATGTTATTTACAGGGTCTTAAAAAAAAACTGATGTACAGTTGATTTACAATGTTATATTAATTTCTTCTACACAGCAAAGTGATTCAGTGGTATATATGTATATATATATATTTACATTTACACACACATACATATACATACACACACACACACACTCTTTTTCATATTCTTTTTCCATTATGGCTTATTATAGGATATTGAATATATTTCCCTGTGTTACACAGTAGGACCCTGTTGATCATCCATTCTATATATAGTATTGGGGTGGCCAAAAGGATCATTTGGGTTTTTCTTAGGATGTATGGAATATACATGCATGCTAACCCCAAAATCCCAGTCCATGTTTCCCTCAACTCCCCTCCCCCTCGGTAACCACAAGTCTTTACAGGGTCTTTTAATGCATGGTTCTTAATTGTGGTGAAGTCAAATTTCTTAATCCTTATTACAGTTTACATAATTTTGTTTAAGAAATTAAGGCTGTGGAAGTTTTTATCCTATATTTTCTTCTAGAATTTCTAATATTTTATTGTCATACTTAAGGCTTAATACATTAGAAACTGATTTTTTATTTTTGCTGTAAGGCTTGAGTTAAGGGTCAGTTTACAATTTTATCCTCATAGATAAGCAATTATTCTAGAACCAGTTATTGAATAGTCTGCTCTTTTCTCCTAACCCTGAATTTAGCTGTATCATATGTCAAGTTTTCTATGTGCATAGATCATTTTATTTTTCCATTCTATTCCATTGCTCTATCTTTGCACCAGTTACACAGTTTTAATTATTAAAAATTTTTCTGGTAGAAAAAATTTGCTTGATTCTTTAGGACTCTCTTGACTCTTTGCTCTTTCATTTAAGTTTTTAAATCATTTTCAGTTCAGTTCAGTTGCTCAGTCGTGTCCGACTCTTTGCGACCCCATGAATTGCAGCACGCCAGGCCTCCTTGTCCATCACCAACTCCCGGAGTTTACTCAACCTCACGTCCATCGAGTTGGTGATGCCATCTAGCCACCTCATCCTCTGTCGTCCCCTTCTCCTCCTGCCCCCAATCCCTCCCAGCATCAGAGTCTTTTCCAATGAGTCAGCTCTTCACATGAGGTGGCCAAAGTACTGGAGTTTCAGCTTCAGCATCATTCCTTCCAAAGAACACCCAGGACTGATCTCCTTTAGAATGGACTGGTTGGATCTCCTTGCAGTCCAAGGGACTCTCAAGAGTCTTCTCCAACACCACAGTTCAAAAGCATCAATTCTT
>SJXQ01010319.1:0-60699 GCA_006408695.1 Aepyceros melampus | reverse complement strand
ACTCTCAAGAGTCTTCTCCAACACCACAGTTCAAAAGCATCAATTCTTTGGTACTCAGCTTTCTTCACAGTCCAACTCTCACACCCATACATGACCACAGGATAAACCATAGCCTTGACTAGACAGAGCTTTGTTGGCAAAGTAATGTCTCTGCTTTTGAATATACTATCTAGGTTAGTCATAATTTTTCTTCCAAGGAGTAAGTGTCTTTTAATTTCATGGCTGCAGTCACCATCAGCAGTGATTTTGGAGCCCCAAAAAATAAAGTCTGGCACTGTTTCCCCTGTTTCCCCATCTATTTCCCATGAAGTGTTGGGACCAGATGCCATGAGCTTTGTTTTCTGAATGTTGAGCTTTAAGCCAACTTTTTCACTATCCTCTTTTCACTTTCATGCATTGGAGAAGGCAATGGCAACCCACTCCAGTATTCTTGCCTGGAGAATCCCAGGGATGGGGTAGCCTGGTGGGCTGCCGTCTATGGGGTCACACAGAGTCGGACACGACTGAAGTGACTTAGCAGCAGCAGCAGCTTGTAGTTAATATTAAATCATTCATTAAGAAGTATTCTCCTGTTGTTGTTCCACATTAAGCAAGAATTATGACATAACAAAAACAAAACTTATTTGAAGCAATAAATTATTCACAGAATTTATGTTTCATCATATTGATTAACGAGATTCAGTAGAAAACAATACACACCTTATTAAACAAATTATCTATAGTATAATAATTCAAGAGCCATGAATCTTAACCATAAGCACTCACAGCTCTATTTGAATACAAAAGTTCTGCTGCATTATAATTAGTCTTCATTGAAAGGACTAACTAGAAATGTCATAGTACAAGATGAAGTGAAAGTTGCTCAGTCGTGTCCAACTCTTTGTGACCCCATGGACTACATAGTCCAAGGAATTCTCCAGGCCAGAAACCAGTATGTGTAACCTTTCCCTTCAGGGAATCTTCCCAACTCAGGGACTGAACTCAGGTCTCTCGCATTGCAGGCAGATTGCTAACCAGCTGGGTCACCAGGGAAGCCAATATACATTTTATCACAATGGAAATAAGGCAATCCAAAGTCCTGATCTTAACCATAAGCACTCACAACTCTATTTGAATACAAAAGTTCAGCGGCATTATAATTATTCTTCTTTGAATGGACTAACTGGAAATGTTATAGTCATGCCAAATGAGAGGATAGAATTAAAGTATTACTATTAAACTGTACATTTTAAAGTAACTACTCATCCAATTTTCTTATATAATATCTCATTTATAACAACTGATTCCTTACCTTTAAGGATGTTTGTATGTGTTTTATTCCAGTTATTTAAGGCACAATTTCCACTAAATCCATTAGTTCTGAGGATGTTTAATTGCATTATAATAGATCTCTTAAGCTTAAATTACCAAAAACTTCTTAGCTTTGAAGAGAACACTCAGCATTTTGTTTTATAATCCCTCTTAGCACTTTGTGCAGACAACCAGTCCAAGAGATTTGCATATTTAAACAATCTTGATAGCAGAAGACATATCTATAGACTTCCCTGATGTTTCAGCCAATACAATTGAAATTAAAACATATCAATATGGAGGCATACATTTCATTCAATAAATCATTTTGCTTAAATAAAAGAGCAAAAATTATGAGAGCAAGGATCATTTCAATAGAGCAGAACCTTAGTAGCAGCTTATTTATTTCTCAGATAAACATTTTTGTTTTCTGAAAGACTTAATTAATCCATAATAAATATGTACAACAAAATACAATTTTTATTTGACTTTTGTGTTTGATATATTTGCTTCACTAAAAAACAAGCAACAGAAGAGTTCAACACTGGTCACCTTTTATCCACCTTGGCCTGCTTTCTTTGTCCAAAGTAAACATGCACACATACACACACACACACCCCCATATACATACCTGCATATACTCACACCAACACATGCAGCATTCAGACAGATATTCAGATATACACACACACACCCCCATATACATACCTGCATATACTCACACCAACACATGCAGACATTCAGACAGATATTCAGATATACACAAGCACACAGAATTATTTGGTTTTAAAGAAGATCAAGTGTGTGATAAGTTTTAAAACCCATTCATATGTCTATAGTCTAGCAATATTCTATTAAGTAAATATAACATGTATATGTAAATAAATATTCAGCTCTCTAAAAGGACAGTTAATGGAATAAACTGTATGTGTGCAAGGTGTGTGCATGTGTGTTTGTGTGTGTGTAAGCCTCAGACGAGGTAACTGGAACGTAGTCTCCTCAATTCTTTCCTTTAGGAAGACGCATATTTAAAGTGAGAAGTACACATCTTTTATATATAAAACAATCGTGGTTATTGGGAAATTACCACAAACTGAGAAACACTGTTGTCAAATAATGAGTTAGCTTAAGAATGTTTATCACTACATGTCAATCATATTGCAATACAGGCATGCATTAAGTCAATATGCTGTACCCTTTTAATTACACAGTGTTACACTTTAAATATATCTCAGTAAAAAATATTTTCTATCAATTCTGAAGTATCCTATCAGAACAACATTAATATATGTATGTAATTTTTGTCCCAGAATTTTGATTACTAGGCTGATAAACAATTTTATTTCTAAATATTTAGTAATACCTTGGTACTATTAACAAAAGAGCTTGCATGCTCACTCTACGTCACATTATATTATTTATTTTTATTATATCCCAATTTTTATTTATCTCACTTATTTTATAATTATAATGCATATAATATGTGGATATATACACAGGTATATATGTGCAATTCTTCACTTACATATCTGCATCTTTACACCTTCTTCACTGTTTTCTTCTTAAGTTATGGGAATTTCAAGGGTTAAGACAGTGTGTCTGAGGTCTCCTCCTGCCCAGTGTACTTTGTTTTGGAGCACACCAGGGAAAGAAAGAAGGCACCTTCCTGTGAATGTGACAGGGCAATTCTCCTAGCAATCTAGTGGTGTTAGCTATTGCAGTAAGCTTGTCCACAGCATCTCTTCAGTGAATGTACCTCACTGTCTGAGACAATGGTTAATAAACTGTAATGTGCCCTTATTGAACAGCGCTCCCTGAAAAATGTGTTGTATGCTATGTAACTGTATGATGATAAGGAGATATTTATGACCAAATATTACCCCTGCATTAGTTATCTGGCGGTGACCTTTACTTAAAGATCCCACATGTTAACTAGATTCAGAATGGGTCTCACATTACCAGAAAGGATCCAGGAAGCTGCTGGAATATCTTAGACCTTTCTCTGGTCCATCTGTATCTCCTGATTATGTATATTCTTGAAACTGTTTATTAAACTTGAACCATTTCATACTGAATATTTGGCTACTTTTAAAAATGGGTTTATATTTATTTTTAGCCAAATTTCTATTCACAAACTTTTTATTGATAAGACCATGAGTTTTTGCGGTTTATAGATTATGCTGCTAGAACATAGCCCTACACTGGATTATTGAGTATCCTTCATTACCATTTTGGCATCATATAATATAGTATGATATGACTATTTTGGCTACAAAAAAAGAGAAGAAATTTTTTTTTAACAAATGCGTATATGTCTTTGGCTTTATTCTCAGTTAATTTCATTTATATGACACACTACTTTAAGACTGAAGTGTTATGTAATCTCTGTTTTAAACAGCATTTATCTAAATGTCACAGAGAGATTCAAAAATGAGAAGTTTTTACTGGTATGGCTATAAATGATGGATAATCAGGTATTAAGGAGGACAGTTAATTTATCTTCAATTATTTAATCATACTGTCCTGGAGAAACTGAAGGCATTTGTGAAGTTCTAAAATAACGTCTAATGTAGAAGAGCACACAGACATGAAGATACTGCTTTCTTTTTTTTTAGTATGCATCTGTACATCAATTATCCATAAAAGTACTAACCTGTTTTAGGGTCTACGGAGAAGTAGGGCTGTCCCTGGAGAATACTGTAACCACTCGAGCACTGTTTCCATAGGTAGGGTCATCAGCATCAGTGGCTGTCACCTGTAGAACAGAGGTACCTGTGCATTCAGGAAAACAAATGATTAAGCGCATGATTAATGTGTACCCAGAAAAAAAGTTTATGCTGAAACATCTGTGGAAAGTGATAATTTCCTATATTTCTTAGATCATCCTTCAAACATGGTACTTGACTTCTTTCTGTGCAACCAATTATCCTAAATGAGAGCCCAGGATGGAGCACTGGGTTCAGGTATTTTAATATGATTATGTGATGATACCATTTTGCAGGGTCTGTTTTAACCTTCATGTAATCAGAGTAAGTTGGGTCAATTCTCAAGAATCAAATTGTTGTTAACTGGTGGAGGAAGGGATAAAATGAAAAGTATTTTGAGGGTGTACAGTTGAGTCTTGAACAATGTGGGGATTACTGACAATTTTCAATTTTAATAATTCAGTCAATGATTTAGATCCAACACATTTATAAAGAGTTTAATATCTGCTTAACTACAAAGTTTTCAGAGAAGGCAATGGCACCCACTCCAGTACTCTTGCTACTTCCATGTTGAAATTTAGATGCCATTTTAAGCAAAACTAGTTCTGTACCTTCAAAGGATCCTAGAAATAGATCCTCTGAAAGTACAGAACTAGTTAATACAAAATGTCAAGTTCATCTGACAATCCTTATTAGCAGATCATACATGTACAGTTGGTCCTCCATATATATGACTCTGCATATATATGATTGAGAGCAGGAGAAGAAGGAGGTGAGAGGATGAGACGGTTGGATGGCATCACTGACTCAACAGACACGAGTCTGAGCAAACTCCAGGAGACAGTGAAGGACAGGGAAGCCTGGAGTGCTTCGGTCCATGGAGTTGCAAAGAGTGAGACATGACTGAGAGACAACAACAACAATATTTGGTTCCACATCCAAAAATGTAACCAACTGCTGGTCATGTTCTATGTTCTGATCTGCAGTGGCTGAACTTCTGGATATGGGACCACAGATATGATATTGAGGGCAAACTAAAGGACTTGAGCATCTACAGGTGTCCATGGTGGTGCTGGAACCATTTTCCTTTAGATACTGAGGGATAAATGTATATAATGACTTTTAGTAAAATACCACAATTTTGGCCTCTAAATAGAATTTTTACATTGAGATGCTAAGTAAAAATATAACTAGCAATTATGCACACTCAGAAGAAAAGGATTGTTACATACCTAAAAGAAACTCTTAATTGTGGCTAATAAAACATAATAATAGTGACATCAAATTCTGGTGAGAAATTAGGCCACTCACACACAGCTAGTGGAAATGTAAATTTAGCAAACTCTTAAATAAACATACATTTACCATGTAGCAACAGAAAATTGTACTCTTGGGCATTTATGCTAAAGTCATGAAAATGTATGTTCACATAAAAATCTGTTTTACAACTATTCAGAGATATTATTCTTAGTAGCACCAGACTAGAAACAGCTCAAATATCCTTCAATGGGAAAATGATTAAACAAACTATGGTACAATACTATTGAGGAATACTACTCAGCAATAAAAATGAAAATATTAACATAAACATCACCTTGGATAAATCTTCAGGAAATTATGCCTAGAGGGTGGAAAAAGACAACCTCCAAAGACTATATACTGTATGAGTCCATGTATTTAACATTCTTAAAGTGATGCAATTTTCAAAATGGATGACAGATTAGTAGTTGCTAAAATCTGGGGGAGAAAGAGTGGAAAGGTGTGGATTTGGTTATAAAAGGGCAACATGAGGGATCCTGATAAAGCTGCTGCTGTTCAGTATTTTGATTATGGATACACAAGAACTAAATATATGCACACACACACACAGGTAAAACTAGGGAAATGTAAGTAAGATTGGTAAATGATTTCAATAACCTGATTATGATATTGCTTTAGAGTTTTGCAGGATGCTAGCGTTGGGTTTGGAGAAGGAAATGGCAACCCACTCCAGTATTCTTGCCTGGAGAATGTCAGGGATGGGGGAGCCCTGTGGGCTACCGCTATGGGGTCGCACAGAGTCGGACACGACTGAAGCAACTTAGCAGCAGCAGTAGCAGCAGCATTGGGTAAGGAGAAGGCAATGGTAACCCACTTCAGTACTCTTGCCTGGAAAATCTCATGGACGGAGGAGCCTGGTGGGCTGCGGTCCGTGGGGTCACGAAGAGTCGGGCATGACTGAGCGACTTTACTTTCACTTTTCACTTTCATGCATTGGAGAAGGAAATGGCAACCCACTCCAGTGTTCTTGCCTGGAGAATCCCAGGGACAGGGGAGCCTGGTGGGCTGCCGTCTACGGGATCGCACAGAGTCGAACACGACTGAAGTGACTTAGCAGCAGCAGCAGCATTGGGTAAAATGGGTAGAGATATAAGAGATCTATAATATTTCTCATGACAGCATGTGAATCTATGATGGTATCAAATTTTAAAGGTTAAAATATTTATCTTCTTGCTTTAGTGCTATTCCATTCTTAGAGCCCTATTTGGACTTGGATGTGTACTATATATATATATGTGTATATACACACACACATACATATATATATATATATATATATTTTTTTTAAATAGCACTACAGTATCTGGCTTGATAAACTTTCCAGAGCTAGTCACATGTAGATGATCTCTTCCATCATTAAGTATAATAATTACTACTGTGCAACATTAAAGACTTGCTGTGAGTTTCAACACCTGCTCAATAACTATATTCATCTCTCCAAATTGGTCTGAGACAACCAGTAGGTAGATATTTGTTCAAAATATTGGTATAGGAGGGAGGTATTTTCATTTAGTATCTTCTTAAATTGCAAAAATTAAAATCTATAGTAGGTACCTGGGTCAGACTCTAAAAAGGTAAAAAGCCCATACTGTGTTCAAAATATTGCGAAATTATACCAGCCAAATCTTTGATCTTATAGGAAAAATGATGATCATACTGGGCATATAAAATTATTTGATACTAGGAGTCAGAAAAAAAAAAGAAGTATAGATAGAAAGCTGTAAAATAATGGCTATCATCTTTTAGAAACCACACTTACAAAATTCTCAGGTTTTAAAACTTGCTGTGGCCTTACAATACTGATTTACGTCTAAATAACGTTAATATCTTAAAAGCAGCCCCAAAGGAACCATTCCATTGAAAAAACTGGTTAAGGTAAATTTTTCAAGATTATACCTCATTTACTGTGATAGGCTGGACCACTACAGGAAAGAAAAAGAGCGTTCTGCTCGGCTTGAGCTGTCTTTGAAAGCTCAGGCTTGTTAGGTGAAAGCTGAGACACATGAATGGAGTGACAGGTGAGAGAACAATGAGAAAAGGAGAAACCAAAGAAATCAAAGTAGCCTGGTGGTATTGACTAAGTGATGGTTGAAAGTACCAAAAAAAAAAAAAAAAAAAAAGAAGTGGGCAGAGCAGAAAAGAGATCCAGGGGAAAGAAAGAAAACACACTAACCCTCTACCCTAGTTCAAAAAATACTGCAATTTTCAACTGCAGATACCTCGGAACAGGTGGTCTCATGGGTTTCAGGCAATCCTAGTTGTGCATAAAGCAAAGAACAGTAAATGTCCTTTATCATTGTTCTTTGGTGGTATCTGAAAGTAGCAGCCTGCCTCTTTGCGTAAACAGATTGCTGGTTGAGGGAACACAGGCATATGTACAGCACAGCTCAACCAAAAGTCAGCCTGCCCAGAACTCATCAAGAGTAGAATTAAATAGCAGGAGTGGAAAATAAATCCTGAGTTTACTCAATTGTTCAAAGATTCCCTACCAAGAGGTTTTAGACCAAAAGGAAAACATATTTTATTTTCTCATTTATTTGGAGGTTTGATGGGAGCATTTTAAGAACTATTGTTACTTCCAAAGGAAGGTTTTTGTTTGTTTGTTTGTTTTAATATATAAAGAATAAAAACATAGACTGCTTTAATGTGTGTGTTATGAGTTGAATGATTTTCCCTCTAAGTTCATATGTTACATTGTTAAACTCTAGTTGCTTAAATGGTAACAATGGGGATGCTCCATTGTGTCTGACTCTTTGAGACACTAAAACTATAGCCAGCCAGGCTCCTCTGTCCATGGAATTTCCCAAGCAAGAATACTGGAGTGGGGTGCCATTTCCTACTCCAGGGGAATCTTCCAATCCAGGAATCAAATCCATGTCTGTTGCTTCTCCTGAGTTGGCAGGCAGATTCTTTACCACTAGCACTGCCTGGGAGCCATATAAAACTGAACCTTATAAATATTTTCCCTATTTCCTTCAATAAAATTTCAGAAAATGAACAGAGACAATTTTTCATCTCAGTTATCAGCTCTCTTTTTTCATAATAGATTTCTCACCTGGGCAAGGAGTTTGCTTCTCAGGCAGCAGTTTATTTATCATGGTTCGTGAACGTGAAGTCACTCAGTCCTGTCCGACTCTTTGGGACCCCGTGGACTGCAGCCTACCAGGCTCCTCTGTCCATGGGATTTTCCAGGCAAGAGTACTGGAGTGGATTGCCATTTCCTTCTCCAAGGGATCTTCCCAACCCAGGGATCGAACCCGGGTCTCCCACATCGTAGACAGACACTTTACCGTCTGAGCCACAGGGAAGTCCTTTATCATGTAAAGTAAAAGTTCACTTTACCCAATCTCTCTCCAGCTGTCTCTGGCCTGCATGAATGCCCAGTCATGTCTGACTCCGTGCAACCCCATGGACTTTGTATCTCGCCGGGCTCCTCTGTCCATAGGATTCTCCAGGCAAGAATAGTGGAGGGGATTGCCATTTCCTATTCTGGGGGATCTTCCCGATCCAGGGATCCAACCTGCATCTCTCTCATCTCCTGTATTGACAGGCAGATTCTTTACCACTGTGCCATTTAATAGGTGAAATCGGGTCACTATAGATGTAATTAAGATGAAGTCATACTGCAATAATTTGGGCTACTAATCTAGTATGACTGCTGTCCTTATAAAAATAAGAGACTTGGAAAAGTTGGATACACACAAACACACACAGACACACGAGAAGTACATTATGTGAAGATGAAGGCAGAGATCAAGATGATATTTCCACAAGACAAGGTAAGTCAGTTGCCAGCAAAGCACTAGAAGCTGGAGGTAGGGATTGAAAAGACCCTCTGCCAGTTCTTTAAGAGGGAATATGGCCCTGTTAATAATATCTAGACTGTAGACATTTAACTTCAGGAACAGTGATAACAGTAAAGGCTTATTTTTTACACTTGTGGTTCTTTGGTTTAGCAGTCCTAGCAAACTGATGCATTGTGTTATAGTTACACTGGGAGGGAAGGACATTTATTCTCAGAATTTGTAGTTGTTCTTTGACTCTGGATAAGAGTTTGAAGTTAAAGGTCAAGAAAAAATGATAATATCCTCTTTGATGCCAGATACATCATAAATGAGATCAAATAAAAATTTAATTTCACAAATAGAATTAGGTAGAAATTTATGTTATTTGATGTTTTGAAATATTAGGCATTACTAGATTATGGCATCTGGTCCCATCACTTCATGGGAAATAGATGGGGGAACAGTATAAAGAGTGTTAGAGTTTATTTTTGGGGGTTCCAAATTCACTGCAGATGGTGACTGCAGCCATGAAATTAAAAGACACTTACTCCTTGGAAGAAAAGTTATGACCAACATAGATAGCATATTCAAAAGCAGAGACATAACTTTGCCGACTAAGGTCCGTCTAGTCAAGGCTATGGTTGTTCCTGTGGTCATATATGGATGTGAGAATTGGACTGTGAAGAAGGCTGAGCGCCGAAGAATTGATGCATTTGAACTGTGGTGTTGGAGAAGACTCTTGAGAGTCCCTTGGACTGCAAGGAGATCCAACCAGTCCATTCTGAAGGAGATCAACCCTGGGATTTCTTTGGAAGGAATGATGCTAAAGCTGAAACTCCAGTATTTTGGTCACCTCATGTGAAGAGTTGACTCATTAGAAAAGACTCTGATGCTGGGAGGGATTGGCGGCAGGAGGAGAAGGGGGCGACAGAGGATGAGATGGCTGGATGGCATCACTGACTCGATGGACGTGAGTCTGAGTGAACTCTGGGAGATGGTGATGGACAGGGAGGCCTGGCATGCTGGATACATGGGGTAGCAAAGAGTTAGACACAACTGAGTGACTGAACTGAACTGAGCGGTTCAACTATTGGCCTTTCTAAGTAAATTAATTAGCTATATCGGTTATTTTAATGAAGACTTTTTATTCCAGGTTGAATAGTTTAAATGAAAAAGAAAAAAATCCGTATGTTATATCTATGTCTGAGAAAAGTATTCCACATTGCACCATTCAATTCCTTTGTTCATGCTATCAGCCCTAACTGTATACATAATAGAAAAGGATTATTATCCTCTACAGTGCTAGATCTCCAAAGAAAAATATGAGAAGTGATACCTAGAAGCCCATTATTCCACTAGAATATTAAAATAAGTATCTAATTTTCTCTGGAAATTATTATATGGGCTTGGTCAATGGATATTAAACTCACAGTACCTCCCCTAAACAACTGGCTTCCAATCAAAGAAAACTTTAAACACTGCTCCATAAGTGTCTTTCATTTTTACAACTGTTTTCATTAAAAACAATAACTACAGAAACATTGCATTTTAAAGTTTCATTGACTATTTAGTGTACAATTTATTTTATTTTCACATTAAATATTTCCTACAGTGCACATTTAGGTAATCCCATGCTAGGGATTATAGCCTCTCAGTTGATTTTTGAAACAAAGCTGAAAAGATTCAAGTACATAAAAAAGCTTTCAAGATCTCTTTTCTACAATAAAATTCAAGTCTTGTTTTCTTTGGGGACTGCCCTGTGTCATTCTTTTCATGTGGTTTCCTCTTGTACTGCTGTTTTACAAATAGCACACACTTTGGAACATTACATATCAATGAGAAACAGAGTGGACTTTCCCCAAAACCTCTAAAGACCAATTTGAAATATTTAATAAGGCATTTTAATACCAAGCAAATATTCTCTGAGATTGCAAATCGTTACGCATGACTTGTCAGAGCTCACAGCTCTGTTAAAATCTCAAGTGAATTAACATCGAGCAAGAACTTTGAGTAAAAATAAGCTGGAGATTTATGAAGGCTGAGAGTACTCTCTGAAGGAATCTCTTAGGGCTTAATTCTCAGAAGATTTTTTTCCAGGGACTGCAAAAAAGTAATAATCATCAAGATACAACTTAAATTCATTCCACACAGGAGGACTGTAATTTCACCAATGGAGAAATAACATAGTATTCCAGCCATCATGTAATTTTATAAAGCTTTGAGTAGTCACCCAAGAGTCACTGGATTAAAAAAAAAATCCTGTGTAAGCACACTTATGAAACATCTGGGTAACAAAGCAAAATTCATTATTCTAATTATATGCTTTCAGGCATGGCTATTGCTAGTTTTTGTATAGTCTCTTATTTTTAAGATTTTTTAATGATGTTGCTGAATTTTTTAAAGTTTTTGTTGAATGTGCTACAGTATTTCTGTTTTATGATTTGACTATTTTGCCAGGGGGCAGGTAGGACCTTAACTCCCTGGCCAAGTGTTGAACCTGCACCCTCTGCATTGGAAGGCGAAGTCTTAACTTTACTAGTCCCCTGTACTTTAAATAGAGATTCAGTTAGATTCGGTTAGATTCTTTTTATGGAAGTACCTAATGTGAGATTCAGCAATATGTGAACTTCCAGATGTTCAAGCTGGTTTTAGAAAAGGCAGAGGAACCAGAGATCAAATTGACAACATCCACTGGATCATGGAAAAAGCAAGAGAGTTCCAGAAAAACATCTATTTCTGCTTTACTGACTATGCCAAAGCCTTTGACTGTGTGGACCACAATAAACTGTGGAAAATTCTGAAAGAGATGGGAATACCAGACCACCTGACTGGCCTCTTGAGAAATCTATATGCAGGTCAGGAAGCAACAGTTAGAACTGGACATGGAACAACAGACTGGTTCCAAATAGGAAAAGGAGTACGTCAAGGCTGCTTATTTAACTTCTATGCAAAGTATATCATGAGAAACGCTGGGCTGGAAGAAGCATAAGCTGGAATCAAGATTGCTGGGAGAAATATCAATAACCTCAGATATGCAGATGACACCACGTTTATGGCAGTAAGTGAAGAGGAACTAAAGACCTTCTTGATGAAAGTGAAAGAGGAGAGTGAAAAAGTCGGCTTAAAGCTCAACATTCAGAAAACTAAGATCATGGCATCTGGTCCCATCACTTCATGGGAAATAGATGGAGAAACAGTGGACACAGTGTCAGACTTTACTTTTCTGGGCTCCAAAATCACTGCAGATGGTGACTGCAGCCATGAAATTAAAAGACGCTTACTCCTTGGAAGAAAAGTTATGACTAACCTAGATAGCATATTCAAAAGCAGAGACACTACTTTGCCAACAAAGGTCCGTCTAGTCAAGGCTATGGTTTTTCCAGTGGTCATGTATGGATGTGAGAGTTGGACTGTGAAGAAGGCTGAGTGCCAAAGAATTGATGCTTTTGAACTGTGGTGTTGGAGAAGACTCTTGAAGAGTCCCTTGGACTGCAAGGAGATCCAACCAGTCCTTCCTAATGAAGACAGTCCTGGGTGTTCATTGAAAGGACTGATGCTAAAGCTGAAACTCCAATACTTAGGCCACCTCATGTGAAGATTTGACTCATTGGAAAAGACTGATGCTGGGAGGGATTGGGGGCAGGAGGAGAAGGGGACGATAGAGTATGAGATGGTTGGATGGCGTCACCGACTTGATGGACATGAGTTTGAGTAAACTCCGGGAGTTGGTCTTGGACAGGGAGGCCTGGTGTGCTGCAATTCATTGGGTTGCAAAGAGTCTGACACGACTGAGCGACTGAACTGAACTGAATGTGAGATTTGGTATTACTCAAGTAAACTTTTAATCATATAGCATAAATGAAAAAATAAGGAAATAATATTTATATAGTGCCAAGGATGTAGGATCTCTCTGCTATATATCATTTAATATAAAAATAAGATGCATCCATTGAGAATATTACATTCAATGCCATTTTACATATGGGAACGTTGAGGTTCATAAAGGTAATATAGTTGACAATTTGAGAAGGCAAAATTCAAGCTGGTCTTACTGTTTTCCTATGTGATTTCTTTTCCATACTCCATTGCCCCATCCAATCATGGCTGGATATAGTTACAAAAACTAGTTGATAATATCTAGTTGATAATAGTTATAATATCTTCTACCTTTTTCTTGTCTATTTGCTTGGTGGAATGTAATGGCTGTCCAGATGCATCTGCTTAAAAGAGGTGGCATTATACCTTACTGTCACTCCCACCCAAACCATAGCCAAAGCCCAAGTCAGTAAATATATTTTGTCAGGTGAAGGTGTGTGTAAAATCATTAGGAAGAAGCACTCTCCAGGTACCAACAATAGTGCTGTTGTCTTCTGTAGCCTTACGGAATTCTCACAATTTTCTTGATTTCTGTACAGAGTAAATGGTTGCAGTAAAAAGTGACTAGACTGCTGTAATCCCATTATGTATCTTCTAAACGTATCTGCATACTGTGCTCACATTACTTTTCTACCCTGTTCTGCTCTGCAGAAACCTAACATCTCAGTAATAGGGTTTCCCATGTTTGTGCATTAAAGCACAGCTGTTGGGGTCAGGTTACACCCACCCTCCCAGCCTTACTGATGCTTCACTCCTTCAGTGGTTGCCTCACAGCCCACTATTTGGTTTTTGCTTCTCTTACCATTTTATTAACTTGTTCCACAATTCAGTCCCTTTTATTGAGCTAAATGACAGGGGATCTGATTTTTCCTGATTAAACTGTAATGCAGACAGAAGGTATTAACAGGTTTCTCCCCAACTACCCTTTATTTCTTTTCTGAATAATGATGATACCAAATATTATGAGTAGGTTCTGCATTTGATTCTTCTATAGTTACTATTTTCAAATAGGAATCTAGGTGTGTGTGTGTGTGTGTGTGTGTGTGTGTTTACATTCAATGACTAGAAATTACTTAACATATTGGAATCTGACAAATACATCATTTGGAGAGCTGCCTGTGTGTGTTTTCTCAGTCATGTCCCACTCTTTCTGACCCCATGGACTGTATCCTTCCAGGCTCCTATATCCATAGAATTTTCCTGGTAAGAATACTGACACAGGTTGCCATTTCCTTCTCCAGAGTATCTTCCCAACCCAGGGATCGAACCTGAGTCTGTTGTGTCTCCTGCACTGGCAAGTGGATTCTTTACCACTGAGCCACCTGGGAAGCCTAGAAAGCTGCCTTCTGTATGCAGAATAGACTTTAGGATAGAATGTTTTTTAACCTGGAGGAAAATACATTTGTATATATAGTTTGTCTATTTATCTATTTAAATAGCACATAACACTTTAATACTTAATTCCCTAGTTTACCATATATGATAATTAAGTCCATTTCATTTGCTAATTTTATATCAACTTCTCATCAAAAATTAAATTTATATCCATACGTTGCTTTAATTTCCACTCAGGAAAAGAATTCCATTTAAAAAATAAAAGTTGTTAACAAATTCAGTGTTATTCTGAATAATACCTTGTATTTAAGCTAAATTTCATTCAATAAAAATAAGAGAAAATATAAAATCAAAACCATAAACAAAAAAAAATCTATTACAGACTAGAATACCAGAGACAGAATTATTTTGTCCTTCTTTGCTCACCAAAAATTGGTAATAATGTTTCAGAAGAGTTTAATAAAAGATAATATATATGCTATTACTATATATTATATAATGTACATATTTAAAGTTGACATTGATTTCAATTATTGAGGAAATAACTCCAATTTATATTTTACCAGTTAGCTGAAAAATTAATTTTAAATATTATAATAACCCAGTGTATATATTTTACAGTAACAAAAAATAAAACATAACAATACAGATATAAAATTAAAATCCTCCTTAATGAGTGCTAAGTTGCTTCAGTTATACCCGACTCTTTGCAACCCTATGGACTCTAGCCCCCAGGCTCCTCTATCCATGGGGATTCTCCAGGCTAGAGTGGGTTGCCATGCCCTCCTCCACGGGATCTTCTCAACCCAGGGACTGAAACTGCGTCTCTTTTGTCTCTTGCATAAGAGACATGTATCTATATGAAGACTGAAGATTAGACCTGGTGGCAGAGACTTATTAAACGCTGCTTGGAATCAACAACTTTTCTTTGACTCGGTCAGTTGCTATCTCACTAGCTGCTTTATTCACGCAGACTATGAGCCAGAGTGTAAATTTATTTACAAAGCAACAAAGCAGTTCCCAAACAGGTGCTGTTACACCTCTTTACTCAAAGGACAATACAGAAAATTCCTGCTCAATCAATATCTTATTATTAATTGCATTTATCTTACAGAATGTCTTCAAGAAATCAAATATGATCTTAGTAAGAAAAACACAACTCCTTTAACCACTCCCCTTAAGAAAAGCAATGTTAGAAATGTCTTACATGTTTTTTCATAACTGTCTCCACTCATTCAAAGGTCTATCTTGTAGTTGTGTACATACTAAACAGAACTCTATACAACTTTTTCTGTAATAACAGAACATGTCATGGACATTTCCATGCCAGCTAGGTAAATATAATTTTCATAGTCATATGATATTCCATAGTGTTTCTGAGTACATTTAGATTCTTCCAGTTGAGTTTCTCTTTGTTTCTGATGACAGCTTACTACAAACAATTGGGTAAAACAAAAAGTATATATTCTTATATTTGTGTTTGCCTTTCCCTTGTCATGTATGCATTTCATGCTGTGATAAACTTCTATAGAAGGAGCACAAATTTTGCAATATTCCATGGTGCTATGTGAAACAGCAGTGAAAGATTTAATGAGACCATTTAGTCAGACTTTCACTAATGAACACATCAGTGAGACTGGGGAAACATTCCATTGTGATGGCCTCAGGTAAATGGAATCATAGCTTATACGGTTCCTTTGCCAACTATTGTTCAGTGCACTACCAAAAATTCAATACTAATTTTCTTCCATGAAGAAGCTTAATAGCAAAGTCAGATTAGGATCAGTTTGCTAAAATTTAATAGCAGATTTCTACCAGAGTCCAGATCAAGATAGCAGAGGATAAAAATCCTGAGCTCACCTTCTCCAACAGACAAACTAAAATTAGAGTTACATATAGAACAACTGTCTTCCCAGGTGGCTCAGTGGTAAAGAATCTGCCTTTTAAGCAGGAGAGAGCAGTTCAATCCCTGGGTTGGGAAGATCCCCTGGAGAAGAGAAAGGCTTCCTACTCCAGTATTCTGGCCTGGAGAATTCCATGGACTGTATAGTCCATGGGATTGCAAAGAGTTGGACAGGACTGAGTGACTTTCACTTTCACTGAAGACTAGCAGAACAGATTTTCTACAATTAAGGACTTAAGAAAAGTCCACATGGAGACCATTGGAGGGATAGAGATGCAGTCTAGTCAAATCTACACCTCAGTGCAGCAGTCCACAAGTGAGAGGCATATCATGACTTCATAAACTTTCCTGAGGCATGAGCCCCACAGTGTGCTCCCCAGTCTGGGAGATGTTCATGGAGAAGATAGGCTTTCATAATGTCTGGATTTGAAAACCGGTAGGGCTTATGTCTAGAAGAGCCAGAGGAAACTGAGACGTCACTATTGAAGAGCTTACATACAACTCACCTAAAGTCCTAGTGCAGAGGCAGCAGCTTAAAATGTTCCTGGGTCATGTGAGGAGACGATTCATTGACTAATTTTAGGACAGGTATTGAGAAGGTATGGAGGAAGTGGAACTTTCTCCAGGGACAGAAATGCTGGTGGGCATCATTTTTTCTTAAACTCTCCTTTCATCTAACTGGTTCCTTAGTGGGCACCCTTTCTGTTACTCTCCACTAAACTAGTTAACATCATGGACCCTGCTCATGTGTTCCCCTGTGGACTGACACCATCACCCCTCCAAAGTACTTCTCACCCTACCCCATCAAGTGTGTGTCTCCAGCTCTGCCAAAGACTTTCCAAAACAGCTCACACTGTGGGGTCCAGCCTAGCACACCAGCAATTGCTGTGAGGCCTCGCAGCCAAGCATGGTGGGGCCAGTCCCATGCATCACCACCCTTGTGGCAGTGGTGATGTCAGTGGCAATGCACCTCTCAGTCAGCCAAGCTGGGGGTCAGTACTGCCCAACAGTCATGCTTACAGAAGACCCCCTACTGGGTCTCAAAAACAGCCAGGCAAATTAAAATGGAAAAATAATGTTCTAAAGTCTAGTAGACCCAGCAAAAGCAGGTCAAAGAGAGAAGTTTGTATCAATAAAGATATATCTCAGGAAACAAGAAAAATCTCAAATAAACCAGATAACCGTATACTACAGGCACTAGAAAAAGAAGAAAAATAAAGTCCAAAGTTAGTAGAAGGAAGAAAACATTAAGATCAGAGAAGAAATAAATGAAATATAGACTAGAAAAACAATAAAATCAATGAAACTAAGACCTGATTCTGTGAAAAGATAAATTGATAAACATTTAGCCAGACTCATCAAAGAGAAGAATCAAAAGAAAACACCCAAATAAATAAAACCAGAATTGGAAAAGGAGACATTACAACCAATACCATAGGGATAGAAAGCATCATAAGAGAATATTATGTTATAAACCAACAAATTGAACAACTTTGAAGATAAATTCCTACAAACATGCAATCTTCCAAGACTGAATCAAGAAAAATACAAAATATGAACAAGTCAAACACTAGTAACAAATTTGAATTAATAGTAATAATAATAAAAGTCCAGGACCAGATAGTTTCATAGGTAAATTCTACCAAACATGTAAAGAAAAATTAATGTCTATCATTCCCAAACTATTGCAAAAAAATTGAAGATGAAGGACTGTTTCTGAACTCATTGTACTAGGTCAACATCACCTTGACACCAAAACCAGAGAGGAAAACTATAACATAAACATACACACAAATATAGACCAATATCAATATCACTGATAAACATAGATGCAAAAATCCTCAACAGAATAAGCAAATCAAATTCAACAATACATTAAAAAGGTCATATATTGTGATCAAGTGGGATTTATTCCAGGAACACAAAGACAGGTCAATTTTTGCAAATCAGTTAATGTGATAAACCACATTAACACTTTGGAGAATAAAAATCAAATAAGCAGATGCAAAAAAGGCATTTAACAAATTCAACATTACCTCATCTTTAAAAAACCTGAACAAAGTA
Source organism: Aepyceros melampus (assembly GCA_006408695.1). Lineage (NCBI taxonomy): Eukaryota > Metazoa > Chordata > Mammalia > Artiodactyla > Bovidae > Aepyceros > Aepyceros melampus. The sequence continues at coordinate 42,421 of SJXQ01010319.1, read as the reverse complement.
CATGTAAAAAGAACATACCTCAACATAATAAGAGTACAAAATATTTTAAAAATAAAGAGGTAGGCCATTTAGCTTATGAAACCATAAAAGGTCTAGACTGATCACAGAGTTCTCTCCATACCAGGTTATGAGAGCAAGAAAATATTTGCCATTTACTAAGACAGGAAATGAAATTTATCTGAGAGAAACTCAGTGGGTCACAAAAGGACTTGCAATTAAGACCACGAACAGGCAACTATGACCATCATGGACTGAGGCCTGAAAACCAGTGGGAACAGAGATACCTGGTAGACAAGAGCAGAAATCTATGTGGTCACTGTGACTTCTTTAGCCTTGATCACTATATAATCACTGTATACCTGCTTTCTGGATACTGGGTATTTATTCTGGACCTCTTTGCTGGGCATTTTCTCCATACCTCAGGCTGAACCTTCTCTGTATACCTGAACAACTAACATTCACCCAACTCCTAATCACTATGCCTTTATTCTACAGCTGATTACTATTCTTTCACTCTATACCTAACACCTAGAAAATGGCAAAACCACCCCAAAGTGTCTCAAAAAAGAAAGTTGAGTTTCAAAATAAAATTAGAAATCCAATTAAATTAAAGGTTAGGTTAAATGTACTGCACATGTGTTTTTAGAATGAAATTTCAGTATTATATGTCCTAATACTATAATTTCACACTTAAAATATTTTTATTTTATAATATTCCATAGTAATTTCCATTTATGAACTTTTATTAAAATATAGGGGCAATAGAAGAGACTAATTAATAGTAGAAGTGGTAGTTGAGTAGTGGCCAGTGTCTAACATGAGTTTTTTGTTTTGGTGAATTTCTCCAGAAAGGAAAGAATGAAGAAAGGAAAGGAAGAAAAACAATAAAGTGGCCATAATTATGATACATTTATATAAAATGTTAGTAAATGTTTCCAAATGTTAAGAATAATTTTAACAAGGAAATTCATAAATATGTTTATGTGATAAAAATATAGAAAAATCATCACATGGAATAATAGCTCTTCACCTCTATAAAACATTATAATTTATTTTATTCCATATAGATTTTAAATATCTATTAACTATGTTTGTGATAGTTTATTAGGTGCACATGACACAGAAATAAAATATTAAAAAAGTGAGGTGTCTACAAATCAGTAAAATACAAGTTCAAGTTAATATGTGATATAGAGCATGCACATGTGTGCTCAGTTGTCAAGTCATGTCTGACTCTTTGAGAACACGTGGTCTATATTCTGCCAGGTTCCTCTGCCCACGGAATTTTCCAGGCAAGAATACTGGACTAGGTTGCCATTTCCTTCTCTGAGGGATCTTTCCAGTCCAAAGATTGAACCCACACCCCCATGTCTCCTACACTGGCAGTGGATGATTTACCATTGAGCTACCTGGGAAGCTCATAATATAAGGTAGTAAGCAATAAGACAATAAGCCCAGGATGCTCTAAGTTCCGTTGTAGTAAGAATGTAAGCTGCATTTTTAAAAAGCATTATCTCCATGAAGAGTACTTAGTTCCAAGGCTAATTTATACACAAGAATGTTCCTTTATCCATTATGAAAATTTCACCCATTACATTCTTTACAATTACTTGAATGTAAGTTGAATCTAGAATCGCCCAAACTGATTGGTTTACTTTGTATTTGCATTTCCTACACCAAGGGGCATACATCTGAAAATCATTTGGAGATATATTTTTTTAAATATAATGTGCAGCTTTAATTTTTATAAACTGTGACCAGCTTACGGTCAAATAATTTATCTGTTCCAGTGAAGTCCTTTCTATAATGAACTGAGCAGTTTTATTGGAGAATTCCACGTCTCGTCTATGTTCACAAAAAGTAAATGGAGAAACAAAAGAATCTGAAGCAGCATAAAATGAAATCTGGGAGATCATATCAATCATTGGATAAAAGTGAGAAAATAAATGGGTTTGGGGGGTCTTCAACACAAGTGCAATTATTTATAGGAAAATAAATGAATAATTGCTCCATAAAGTAATAAAACTTTTTAAACCAGATATCAGAACAATGATGTTCTAAACACTGAGGTAGTTATTTTTACAAACTTTTTTCTCCAAACATAAGTATAGGTAGAAAAGACTGACATGTAATTATTCAATAAATATTCACAGAACATTGTTTCAAGTGATTTAGAGTAATAGAATACAGCGAAAGTAGAGTAGTGGAAGTTCTGAGCCTTGTCTTCAAAAACATCTGAAGCTTCTGCTCTCACTCTCCTGAAATGCTACCCTAAGAATAAATATGAAGCATTTCCCCCACTACACAGGTTGCCTTTTCTTTGTGTTGATGGCTTCCATTGCTCGTCAGAAAGCTTTCAAAGCCTCACTTGTTTATTTGTGCTTTTGGTATTAAATTGAAAAAGCCCATTACTAAGATTAATGTCAAGTTTACCCATTATGTGTTCTTCCAGGAGTTTTTGGTTATGTTTCACATTCAACTTGTTTATAATTCATTTTGAGTTGATTTTTGTGTTTGATGTAAGACAGGGATTCAGTCTTGCATATAGCTATCCAGTTTTCCTGACACCAGAAGGGAATGGCAAACCCACTTCAATATTCTTGCCTGCAGAATGCCATGGACAGAGGAGCCTGGTGGGTTACAGTCCATGGGGTCACAAAGAGTTTGACACGACTGAGTGACTAACATACATACATACATACACTTTGAAAGTGAAAGCGAAGTCGCTCAGTCGTGTCCGACTCTTTGCGTCCCCGTGGACTGTAGCCTATCAGGCTCCTCCATCCATGGGATTTTCCAGGCAAGAGTGCTGGAGTGGATTGCCATTTCCTTCTCCAGGGGATCTTCCCTACCCAGGAATCAAACCCGGGTCTCCCACATTGCGGGCAGACGCTTTACCGTCTGAGCCACACTTTGCCTCACTATATATTCTTAGTTATTTTGTCAACAGTTCATCAACCATATATGAATGGGTTCTTCTGAGCTCTTTATTCTGTTCCACTGATCTATGTGTCTGTCTTTATGCTGATGTTGTACGGTTTTGATCACTACAGCTTTATACTATAGTTTGAAGTCAGGAGTGTGATGCCTCTACATTATTCTTTCTCATGATTGCTTTGGCTATTTGGAGCCTCTTGAGGATCCATACAAATCTTAAGATTGTTCTATTTCTATGGAAAACAATGTTGAGGTTTTCATAGGGATTTTGTTCAATCTGCAGATTACTTTAGAAAGTATGGACATTTTAACAAAATTCTTACAATCTATGAAAATGGAATACTTTTCTATTTATTTGGTCTCCTTCAATTTCTTTCTTCAATATCTTATAATTTTCATTGTACAGATCTTTGATCTCCTCTAGTATATTTACTCCTAAGTATTTTATTCCTTTTGAAGTTATTTTAAATGGAATGATTTTCTTAATTTCTCTTTATAATGTAAAATGAATGATATTCTGAGCCATAAATTCCAGTGTGGTTTGTTACAAAAGAAAAGCTAACTGACAGAGAGGAAAAGTTATGAGAAGGAAGTTAGGAAGGGAATTTTTCTCCAATATATAATTCATCACTTGTCCTATGTAATTGTTCATATTTATTCTGATCTACCATGTGGAATTATAATGTCAGCTTCATTTTACTGAAATTATCTTATCCTGAAGTTATGCCCCAGGGTAATAATTTTTAAATGGCTACTAGAATCCTGGAAGATATCCAGGTAAAGCTCCCAAGATGTTTGGGCAGAACTAAATCAGTTCCCCAACAAGCAGCACAATAAAATAAGCACAGCTGGTGTCTCTTCTTGTTGGTTTGCAACAAAGAACACAGCTGCAAATGGAAATAGGTCTGAGGTTTAGAGATTGGAAGGGAACAAAAAAACATGAAAACGATTAGAGATGTTTTACTATATCTACGAAGACAAGGGACCTTACAGAATATAAGGGTCATGTGGTAAAATTTCACATCCTCTCCTTATATGCCAAAGTAAGTTTTAGTACTCCACTGAATTAGAGTTCATAAATTTCATATTCATAATTTTATAAAATATTTTGTTCTCCCTCCAATGAACTGAAAACAATTATTCCTAAAATGTGCTATAATTTTAAAATGCTTTCAAGTAAGGTTATTATTGAATATTTCATTAGCATACAGAAGAGAATAGGTAGAAATTTATTTATTTCCTTATAGATACATTTCTGTGAAAAACAAAGATGTAAAATTTATTTCCAAGATTGTGATCTGGTATGGTTTTCTTTGAAACAATTTCTATATATATAAAGCATATTTTAAATTTAAAGTGATTACAATGCAACAAAATTAATGGTTTATAATTTGTACTAAAATATTCTGATTCCAGGCAAAATTAAAACCAGAATTGCAGAAATGTGGGTATACTTACATAAAAAAGAGACAAATGTACGTCTGTTTTTTTTTTAAAGAGATTTACCAAGACACACAATTTTAAAAAAAATGACCCTTACTAATTTGTGATAATAATATATGCTATTGTAATGTCACTAAATATCTTAAAACAGATGCCATTCCATCTGAGAGTGGCAATGCCATTTACAAATAAGATTTATCCATTCTTTCTTCATTTCCCAAAGCCACACATGAACCTGAACACTGACTCCAAAAACAAGAATAATTTCATCTCAGGTTTTTTTCCCTCTTTATTTGCAATGACAATCAGTAATATTAACTTTTTATCATTTCATATTTTTAGGACTCAGTTCTGAGCAACTAGACTTTTAATAAACTTATAGAAAATCAAATTAAAGAAGTGCTTCTACAGAATAATGGATCGGAGATGGTAAGATCATCAGGACTGGAATGATAATAAACCACATACCACAGAAAAAAAGAACAAAAAATATGTTAAATGTGTATTGATAAAATGTATACAAGCCTCATCATAGTCCTCTCAGGTTACATTCTCCCTCTATGATATTATAATGTCATTCTGTCTACATAAGTTCATTTTGTTGAAAGCAACCACATTTTCAGATAAGTTTAAGAGAAAGCAAAATGATAGCCAGTAGCTTACTAGATGCCCATCATAACCCAAAGGATCCTTTTTAAATCAATGCTATAAAAACAGGCTTTTTTTTTTTTAATGAGAGCCACGATGACTCTCATGTAACCCACTGTTACTCTTTCTATAAGCACAAATACTTTATGCAGTGGTTTTCCTTGCTATTTTCATAAAGGTATCTATTCAAATATGACAATTAACATCTAAACATGAAAACTGCTTACCCGGCAGATAGAATTGGTTTTGGTCACAAGTATATAGCATGAGGGAGAAGGAAATGGCAACCCACTCCAGTGTTCTTGCTTGGAGCATCGCAGGGACGGGGAGCCTGGTGGGCTGCCGTCTATGGGGTCTCACAGAGTCAGACACAACTGAAGCAACTTAGCAGCAGCGTATAGCATGAGTGTTTTAACACTATGGGATTTTCTTTGACGAGTATTATTTCTTAATAAGTATTTTTCCCATTCATGTTTCTACTTTGAAGTTGTTTTATTATTTTATCTCGCATGTTTCTTAGGAGAGTGATTCTCAGCTGTGAGCAATTTTGGCCTCCAGAGATCTTTGAGCAATATCTGAAGACATAACAGTAAGGCAGCAAGAGGAGAGATGTTGTTGGAATCTAACCAGCAGAGAGGCCAGGGATGCTGCTAAACATCCTACAATGCACAGGACAGTCCCCCATAACAAAGAATTATCCAGTCCAAAATGTTAGTAGTGGCAATGCTGAAAAACACTGTTTTGGAAGGATATGATTCCCTAGATAATAGTTGAAATTACATGGTGTATGTAAATGCAAGAGATAAAGAAAAACCTTATATTAGAATATGCATCAAAAAGCACTTCAGTTTATTTTGCATCTTCCTTTATTAGAATACCCAGAATGTCAAGACTTTGTCTGCTGATTATTACTCACTGACAAGACATATACAACCAAATCATGCTTTTCTCACAGGCAATACAACACATAGCAATTACTGGGAGGGCTCCACAATCATTTCTTAGCACTGTGGATATACAAGAAACAACAATCTGATAAAAACGAGCACGCATAAGAAGTCCCTGGAGCTGCTTTCTCTTGCCTCCTCTGTTTTCTCAGAGCACATTTTGCAAAGCTCTACAGGGAACTCGTCAGTGTAGGATGATTCTGCTTATTCCTCCTTAACCACACAGACACACATACACATAAAGTCTAAGCTATATAACTGCAGGGAAGAGAGAGGAATGTTTTTCACCATGTGTACTTTGTGCAAAATGCATTTATTTTTTCTCCTCATCTAAGCCAAAAAAAAAAAAAAGTTCATGTTTTATATAAGATTTAGAGGATATCTTCTCTGTCTACAAGCAGGGCACTCAGTCCAACTGTACTGTTCCTCTGTTTTTTGCTTATCAAACGCCATATTGAAAATGTGTTTCTGCAACCTGCAACCTGCTCAAATGTAGGTACTTGGTTGTTTTTGTTTTTGTTTTATTACTAGACCATATCACAGTTCTAAGCATACTAAGTTCCTTCCCTCTCTCTCCTTTCCAGAAGAATTAGACAACTTAAAGAATAGAGTTTTTTTTTAAGGACTGGATGATCCAAAACTCAATTAATGTGCATATGGTAAAACCAATGATCTTATTAGGCACCTTCTATTGTGAAAATTTTGCTGTCAACTATCCCACTCTTGTAAGCTATTATTAGTATTGGAAGTTGATATAGCTTTAAATGTGAATGCTATTATTTTTTATGATCATATATCACTTTTTATTATTATTTAACAAATAACATATATATATATATCTGTTTAATAAAGAAGAATAAGGACGTACTTCTGTTATATCAATAAAACTGCAGCCTTTTTTTTTTTTTTAGAAGTAATTGCTTTCACCAATGTGTGTGGTCTCCATGTATTTCTATGTGTGCATTCATATTCAGGAACACATACTCATTTCAAAAAAAAAGGATGCTATTCCACACAGATTTCTGAAAAAATTTCTCACTAAAATACTCTGGATCTTTGAATGTCAGCATACACAGTTTAAATTCATTCATTTTAAGCCTGCCTAGGGTATTACTGTATGAAGAATAATTTAAGAACTTCACTGTACTTTGAGTATATTTTCTACTTTTCACCTCTGTGAACAATACTACCGTGGGCAACTTTCAACATAGACTTTAGATATCTATGTCAGTATATCTATGAAAGAGTCTTCTTTTATAAACTTATGTTCTTTTAAAATTTTTGATAGATATTCAAAAAAACTATGGAAATTAACATTTCTGATAATAGTTCTGCACACTAATAATTTTGTGAATTATCAAATTTGCATACTGGATAGGCAAACATTGCTATCTCTTTCTCCTTTTAGCTTTTTAAATTCCTAATGAAATTTGAAATGTTTTAATGCAATTAACATTTATTTTCCTATGAATCTCCTGCTAATGTAATTTCCCCATGCTCATTTGATTGTAGTGCATTTTTCTTATTATTGAAACAGTTCCTTTTGTTGTACTCAGTTGCTCATTCATGTCTGACTCTGTGTGACCCCATGGACGGTACAGCTCACCAGACTCTTCAGCCCATGGAGATTCTCCAAGCAAGAATACTAAAGAGGGTTGCCATGTCCTCTTCCAGGGGATCTTCCCAACCCAGGGATCGAACCCAGTTCTACCACACTGTAGGGGAATTCTTTACCCTCTGAAATACCAGGGAAGCCCGAAACAGTTTCTTATGTAAGGAAATTTAGTACTTTGTCTGCCCTATGTGCTTGTATTTTAGCTTATTATCTTTCATCTTATTAGAGTTAATGTAATTATTTGATATCTTATCTTTATTTTCTATATTTTCTATTCTTTATTTTATATCTTTATTTTCAACTGTTTATTCATTTAAATTCATATATTATTTCTTACTGACTATTGGATTCATATTTTACATTAAAAATCCTTCATTACATTTGTTTGTTTTACTTTTCAGTGGTTGCATTTTTATAAGCTAGATCATGGCATCTGGTCCCATCACTTCATGGGACTTACATGGGGAAACAGTGGAAGCAGTATCAGACTTTATTTTTGGGGGCTCCAAAATCACTGCAGATGGTGACTGCAGCCATGAAATTAAAAGATGCTTACTCCTTGGAAGGAAAGTTATGACCAACCTAGATAACATATTCAAAAGCAGAGACACTATTTTCCAACAAAGGTCCATCTAGTCAAGGCTATGGTTTTTCCAGTGGCCATGTATGGATGTGAGAGTTGGACTGTGAAGAAAGCTGAGTGCCAAAGAATTGATGCTTTTGAACTGTGGTGTTGGAGAAGACTCTTGAGAGTCCCTTGGACTGAAAGGAGATCCAATCAGTCTATTCTAGAGGAGATCAGTCCTGAGTGTTTATTGGAATGACTGATGCTGAAGCTGAAACTCCAATAGTTTGGACACCTCGTGTGAAGAGTTGACTCACTGGAAAAGACTAATGCTGGGAGGGATTGGGGGCAGGAGGAGAAGGGGACAACAGAGGATGAGATGGTTGGATGGCATCATCGACTCAATGGACATGAGTTTGAGTAACCTCTGGGAGTTGGTGATGGACAGGGAGGCCTGGCATGCTGCGATTCATGGGGTCGCAAAGAGTCGGACACGACTCAGCGACTGAACTGATTTTTATAAGCATATTGAATGTTTCAGTTTTATATACCTTAATTACAGATTTATTTACCATTCATATTGTTCGTAAGTGTTGGGGAAAACACTGTTTCACATCACCCAACACTGTAACCATGCCCAGTCTGAACTCCACTCCTTAGCTCAGTTCATACAGAATATGATACTTTCCACACAGAAAGTGGCCCTGGACTATTCCATTCACCTCACTGTTCACACCATCTGGGTTATTAAGGTTTTTCAGCTACCTGGAGCTTTTTCTTCTTCACACTATTTCTTTCCCCAAACTATCTCTGATGTATATATTTTGGGGTTGTGAGAGGGATTTGTGTTAAAAAAAGCATTCCCTTATTGGACCCCCTAGGGATTAGATTCTGGTATAAATGAATAGCTATTCCGTTATTTCCAGGCAATATTGGATGAATTTTCCTTTGTATGGTATGCTGATGTTGTTTAGTCGCTAAGTCGTGTGTGACTCTGTAACCCCATGGACTCTAGGCTCCTCTGTCCATGGGATTTCCCAGGCAAGAATACTGGAGTGGGTTGCCATTTTCTTCCCCCGGAATATTCCCAACCCAGGGATTGTAACCATCACAAAATGCTATCTCTTGAACAAGAGGAACATTATAATAATATCAAATCTATTCCAATGAATTAAGAAGGGGATCCTTACCTCTGGCCCAGTAAACTGTATGGATCCTAGAACACACTTTTCCTTGCTATAAGTATTCCACAAATAGCTTGATCTAGATTTTGTGTTTTTTTAACTGTATTGAAAATGGGAACTCAAAAGCTGAATCTTAGACATCTCTTTCATTTGCACTTCTTACCAACCCTGTGATCTTGGGGAAATTAATTAATTCTCTATTATTAGTTTTATCCTCTGTAAAATAATAATAATTTGTAATGCTGACCTCAAGATGGAATTATTATGAATGACACGCAATGTCAGATACATAGTAAGTGCTCAATAAATATTCCTTGGAGTTGTTTTCAATGATCCTTATCACAACTGCTGTGGCCTCACATGGTCTCAGACTTCAACAAACCTAACTGGATATTTTATAGTAATCAACTTTTGATTTTATGCAAATCTCAAAGTCAACATTCAAAACCTCAATCTCTTTTGATCCACTGATCAAAACTTTATGGAGTCAATCAGTTCTGTTGTTGATCGGAAGCAAGATTTAGTTATCTGAAATCAACTATTAGCTTCACCACAGTCAGAAAGAAAAGCTGATGCCCCAGCAAAATCATCTAGCATCACAATTATACAGTAGAGATGGTAAACAGGAATGATTTTATGTATCATTCCCAAATCAAACAACTTAATACAACTATTTTGTATTAACCACATCATTGTTGTTCTGTGATGCTAAAATCTTTCTTGCCATTCCTTTGTATTCAGTATTAGATTCAGTTCTTCGGTTACTGTGCTGTGTGCTGTGCTTAGTTGCTCGGTTGGGTCTGACTCTTTGTGACACCATGGACTGCAGCCCACCAGGCTCCTGGTGTCATGTTAAAACTGAGAATTTGTCTGAGTACCAATTCAGACTGAATACAGCTGCGTACATCTGAATCCAACTCGATAACATAAAAAGACGAGATTTACTTTCTTAAGGAAGCTCTTGGGAGTCACAGACAGGTCTGGAGCATCAGTTCTGAGATGGATCATCCTTCCGGGCCCTTTTATCTTTCTGATCCATCTCACTTAGCAACAGGCTTTCATCTTTATGGTTGCAAGTGGCTGCTATATTTTGAGACCACATCTGCTTTAGGCAACAAGGAAAATGGCAATGGGTAAAATATCCGTGCCAGGTGTGTCTTTTTGGCAGAAAGCTTGTATCTTTCCTGAAAGTTCCACCTACTGGCCTCCACTTAACATCCTACTATTTAGAATTACATCACATGGTCATTTTTAGGTGAAAAAAAATTGTAGTAAATGGACATTTAATTCTGCATAGTGTCAACCTAAGCAAACTGTAGGGAAAGAGAGGCTGAATATTAGATAACTAACATCATTTACCTAAAGGGAAGAAGCATGATTCTATTGTTTGTGTCAAATGGCATATTCTTTAAATTTTCATTCTTAATTAGAGGATAAATACTTTACAATATTGTGATGGTTTCTGCCATACATCAGCATTAGTCAGCATCAAGTATTCATATGTCCACTACCTCTTGAACCTCCCTCCTATTTCCCTCCCCATCCCACTCTTCTAGGTTGTCAAAGAGTACCAGCTTTGGGTGCCCAGCGTCAAACAGCAAATCCCCACTAACTATTTTACATATGACAATATATATGTTTCAATGCTATTCTCTCAAATCACCCCACCCTTTCCTTGCAGCAAATGCCATATCTATCAAGAGTATTAGAGAACAACACCATCTTCTAATTGCTCCTCCTGCCTCCAAGCTCATTCCGTAAAACCTCTTACATTAGAGACCGGCAAACTTTTCCTGTAATAAGCAACACAGGAAATGTTTCAGGCTCTGTGAGCCATGTGTTGGCTGCAACTATAGCTCTGCTACCACAGTACCTAGACTATCATAGGCAAGATTTAAATGAATGGGTACAGATTTGTTCTAATAAAATTTTGTTACAAAAACAGACAATGAGAATCTACTGTATAGCATAGGGGGAAAAACGAAGGTAGAATCTGTTTGGAAAACATATATTAAGTTAATCTTAAATTAATCCAATATACATTAGGTACACACACATACTACTTGATTGCACTTTTACGATACCTAGTAGAGTCAGAAGGTACATTGGTGGATGCCAGGGGCTGGCTGCAGGAGTCAGGCGGGCGAATGGGGAATTAGTGTCTAATGAGGACAGAGTTCCAGTTTTGCCTCTGTGCTCAGTCTTCTGACTCTTTGTAATCCCCGAGACTGCAGCCCTCCAGGCTCCTCTGTCCATAGGGTTTCCAAGGCAAGAATATCGGAGGGGCCCGTCATTTCCTCCTTCAGCGGATTTTCCCCACTCAGGGATTGAACCCTCGTTTCTCACGTCTCTTGCATTGCTAGGTGTGCACTCTTTACCACTGTGCCACCTGGGAAGCCCCACATTCCAGTTCAGGAAGGTAATAAAGTCAAGGGATGCATGATGGTGAACGCTGCACAACAATGTGAAGGTACTTATTGCCTCTGAACTGTATGATTAAATACGGTTAAAATAGTATGTTTTATATTATGTGACTTTTACCACAACAAAATAGAAAACAACAACAGCAACAAAAAACCAGCAGGCTGGATTTGTGTCTACTGTCATGGTTTGCTGGTCCCTCTTGTACCATATTATTAGTTATTTTGTGGTTCTTTTTGTGTATTTGTTTATTTCTAAAATCAGAGGCAGTGCAAATATCATTTATTCTTAAGCCCACAACGTAAAGCAAATTCTTTACTATGCTAACCTCCATATCACTTTCTATATGTTCATATTACAGGATGCAGTAGATGCTGTTATGATGTTTTATGTGTTTATTTTTCCACAATAAGTTCAAAAACACACATATACACACACAATATGATTTCCAATATTCAGCCTATAGCTTGCCATATTGTTTCACCAGAAATTACGCCTGGACCCTTCCCCAGTACTTTCAGGCATTAACTTTTCTCTTCAATCAGGCTTGTCTCTATAAAAGAACTTAAAAATATAGTTGATCTTGGAACAATCTGGGGATTCGATACATTGACTTCCCTCCTGCAGTCAAAATCCATATGTAATGTGTTACAGTTGGCCCTCATATAGAAGGTCCCTATAAGGGGACTCACACAGTTCACACCTGTATCGCTCAAGTGTCAGCTATACTAGTATTGCCCATTCCTACCCTTCTCTCCGAGTCTTAGATGAGGGCTGAAATGTTTTGGCTTGCTCCTAAGTCCTTCAGCCTTTGCTGCAATGATTTCTTTAGGCTTCATGATTCTTAAAAGCCCAGTATCATTCACCATGCTCACATGTACTCACTTAGCTTTAACTGTGTTCACACACAGGTATATATTTTAGATTGCACTTATAATAACTTTTTTCTCCTCTTATTATTTTCTTTGGCTTTTTGATCTCTGTTTTGATTGATTTCAACTATTTTCTATTTTCTATGTCAACTATTTTCCCAAGCATTTCTCTAGATAACGGAGGATGATACGGACTACCCTGGTAGTTCAATGGTTAAAACTTCACACTTCCAGTGCAGGAGATGTGAGTTTGATCCCTGGTCAGGGAACTAAGATCTCCCATGCAGTGTGGTGCAGCCAAAAAAAAATCTTAAAAAGGTAGAAGGATGATATACTTTCTGGATTCCTTTCTATGTATTTCTTTCATGCTAACAGATATATCATATTTTTGATTGAGTGAAGGATTTGGTGTTCAGTCTTTTCTCCGAAGGCTGACAGTGGTATTAAATTATTAACCACATTCCAGTATTTCAAGTGAAAAATATGCTGGGAAAGTATCTTTTCCTAGTAACTTTTAAAAATCTGAAGTCTATATAATTTTTTCTTCATTCATAGGCTTTAGGAAAACTTTGCCAGCATCCCACTAAGTTTGATTCTTTTCCAATTAACCCTGCAATTCAGAAAGTTTATTCAACATGTAAATTCTGTATATTCTACACCTAAATGTTAAAAAGAAATGTTACTGTCCTCTCCTTCATCTGCTGTTTCTTGTATTCTGGGAACATATGTTATTCCCACACTATGTCTAGTTAATATATCCTCTAAGTCTCATCTTTCTCACAATTTCCATATATTTCTATTTTTGTTCTCTGATTTTTAGCTCCTTCTTCCAGTCTTGGAAGTTCTTAAGTTCCAGGAAAACAATTTGGGTCTTATCAGTGACCCTATGTGCCACAATGTACGTATTGATTTTCTGTGGTTTACTTATTGTAGAAAACATGGCTTTGAGTGATAGGAATCTCTCTGCAGTGTCCTTAAAACACGAATGCTCTGATTACCTAGTGTTCAGTATTCTTTTTTGGTAATGACTGCTGTGCCTGTTTTCTTCTTTGGTGCTCTGCCCCCAGAGTGAAGGTCAGTTTCCAGTGTGCTCCCTGGGGTTCCTATGTGGCCCCTGGCAGTACCTGACCAGCGACATTCTCACAAGTGATGGAGGCACAGAGATCGTTGCTTCTGTAAGGATATGATTGGCAAATGTGCTATCAATCCCTTGACAAGGCTCCAGAAGAAAGTGTCTTCTGGAGTTTTTTCACAAACTTTCACCTGCCAGAAATAATGGTGTTGAGTTTCTTAGCATTGTGTGTGGGGGGGGATGGGGGGGGCGGGTATTCCTTGCAGCTTGTGGGATGTTAGTTCACCAACCAGCGACTAAACTTAAGCTCTTGGTAATGAAAGTGTGGACTTCTAATGACTGGACCACCAGGGAATTTTCTTCAACTTTCTTAAAAGACCCATGAGTCTGAGTATCTTTGAGGCCTTTCCACTGGCTCTCTGAGACTAAACCCTGCATTTTACTCTCGTCTCTAGGGAGTCCATTTGGCGATTGCTTTCTCTCCCGAGATTCTGTTTAAGAAGGAAAACTGAGTCTCTCTTTCTAACCTGATTCCCTCATAGCTTAAGGAGCTATCTGCTTATCTCAGGAAAATTAAAATAGACTGGATTTGGGAAAACAAAAGAAATTGCAGTCTCCCATTAAAAAACCTTACAATATGAGACAAAGGATGTGAACAAAACATACTGCAGAATCATTTCAAAACAGATGGAAGTTAAGCCATCATGTTCATCTTCAATTCATAAGTGCTGCATATCAATTATATCTCAATAAAACTGTAAATATTTTCCAAATTTAAATATATATATATATATATATATATCCATTTGCACAGAGTGATTTGGTTAGTGACTATAATAACCTAATTCAATACCCATATATATATAAACTTAAGTATATAAAACATGTACTCAAAATATATTTTCTAAATCCAAACTTAGGGCCTCGCAGAGGTAATGAAAGTATTTTCATTATAGTTGAACTTTATTTTAATTATATTTGGGAAATTCATCTTTAGATAAAAATAAAATAAAATAGCTAGGCTTCAGAAATCAACAGAAGATTGGAAATCTCTATCATGACTTATCAAATACAGTGTAGGCTCTGTATTCAGGAGAGACTGGGGTCAATTTCTTCATGGCAATTCAGAAAAGAACTTGGGAAAATTACTTACATACTGTATACCAGTTTGTATAGCTTTAATGTGGCATTTAAAATATTTCACATGGTTATCATATATTTTAAAATAAAGGATGCAACTGCTTAAGGGTATCTGCAAATTTTATTGATTAATGTAACTATTGCTTGTACTATCAGTCCTATTATAATTTGATCATAACTTGAAAGTTGAAAAGACACAGCAATAGATTTCCAACATTCTACTGTAAGTATTGACACAAACTGTCACTGATTGTGCTGGTATGGTTAAAAAAAAAAAGATTTACACCAATTAAGCAAGAATTGCAAGTATTTTATCATGTATGAATGGTTTTGCCTTGAGATCAAGTTGTTACTTACACTAACAACTTCAGAAATTTGTTTTAATAAATACTAGAACAGCTAGCAGAAATATTCCTGAAAACTTTAGGCCATAGGAAATTATTAAAATGTTTGGAATTTCTTCAAATTTCTTCACATCCCTCCCAAATATTTAAATATTAGTCTTCAAAATATGTTTAGATCTTCAAAATATATTAACTTCCAAAATATAAAAATGTTTTATCTTACCCATATCTGACATTTCAGGCACAGTTACAATGTATGGTCCATCTGTGAACTTTGGAGCATTGTCATTGATGTCTTGCACTTTGATGATAAACTCAGATTCAGGCTCAAGGGGCTTGTTTGTTCGTCTGTCAATAGCCTGCGCATGAAGTACATAGTGGGTCTTCTGCTCCCTGTCTAGGCTTTTTGTTGAGTGGATGTCACCCGTGGTATCATCAATGATAAAAATAGTTCCAGCACCTTCTCCAGTAAGGATGTATTTGACAGATCCATCACCTTTGTCAGAATTGGAGTGCAGCTGTAGACAAAGATGGAAAAATTTAATATAATCTCATATTCAAACCTTACATGGTGTTCTCTGAAAATTGCCTATCTATAATTTAATACTTAGTTTGGTTATGACCCTTTTCTTCTCTCCAATGTCCCAGGTGTTGCTAAAATCATGTTTATCTGTAGTTTTTCTCTATTTGGTATAACTAGGGATATTTTATTATGTTCTAAGAGGTGTAATTATTGAAGAAATATTAATGAGCAATACTTATTAAAAGAATAACCCCTGCCGTCATTCTACTAAATTAATGTTTTGCTACCTATACAGAATAAAACTGTAAAAGAAACTACCAGTAAATCACAGTTGTCTTCCATATTTCCACAGGGAATTAAAAAAAAAGAGAGAATTAACTGCTTGCCATTATAGTTCAATATTAAAATTTTAAAAATACTACAGTAAATGTTGAGACTCAAATTATTTATTAAAATTTCCACAAAATGGACACTTATTTATCACAGAAATATTAATTTTATAATTTGGAAAAACAAATATCTTTCAGATTGCTAAATTAAAAAAAAACTTCTTTCTTGAAAAATTATGAAACTTTACACTCAAAATTTAAATGGCAGTATAGATTTAATCAGTAATTTGGCCTTGATTTTTAATTGAGATACACTAATAAATCTCACTTATAAAACTAAAATATAGAATTTTCTTTGAATAGACATTATAGGAGTTATATTTCAGCAGAGGTCTTCAATAAGAAAGATAAATAATGTACATTAAGATAATTAAAAACTCTTTTTATCATTTAAATATTAGTAAATGCTTTTAAACTGCATATAGTTCACATAATGGCTATTACTCATAACATCAAAGTTCAGTTAATATTTCTATGAATAGCATTGCTATATTTCTAGCTAAGAACATCCACAGTATTTTCTTAAATCTCAAACACATACTTGAAAAATTGTTTCTCCCAAGAGATCTGAACAGTTATCCTTCACATGAAACCTTTTTGGTCACATAACCTCAGCTACTCACCTTTTGCACATTTCTGACACTCTGAAACACTGAAAATATATAACCTTGTTCACATAGCATTTTGGTTTCTAGCCAAAGTAAAAATTTTCAAGGTTTATGTTAAAGTCTCCAAACTCTTAGAAGACATTTTTAAAGATAAAATATAGAAAAAAGATAATATAAGGAAAGGACTATTTCAACAGGAAAATGAAGGGGTCTGAAACATAAATAATAGTACATCAGGAAAAATTGTACTTATTTCTTGAAAACACATAAGACATAATCAGGGATAAAATTTTGATAGGCATCACTCAGTTAGATTCAACAAATTAAATCATTTTCAAACTGATATTTTGGAGTTTTTCTAAAAAGGAATAAAACTACATTAGCAGAATATAAAAAACACAGCTTTCAAAGATTCACACTTCATTAGTAAATTAACTACTAAAAGAAGCAGTAGAATGAGTTGTGTGGAGATAGTTGTAGGCATGCATGAAAATGAATTTATTCATTTATGTATATCTCTTTACATCATTTTAGCACCTACAAGAATAAAATTATCATTTATGCATCAGACATCTACAAAATATCGATTGAGCAGTCTGTTTCATATTCTCCCATTTTACGTCTATCCATGATGAAAACACAGCAAAGTGAAGGACCAAATTCTCTGAACAAATGTTTTTAAAACCTTTTCTAGAATCGCGTGTTACTAAATTAAAAAAAGGTGAAGTCATTTTAATAGATATTGCTATATTGTATATGGATTATAAATCTATATATAATAAATGTGACTAATTAAAAACACTGACAGAAACGGTTAAACCTTCTAACAACTAACTATTGAAAGATATGACAATGGTGAAAATTGACTCTTGAGGATATTATCACATGCTATTTTACATTTTTAGAGTGTTTAATTTGAAATTATTTAGTTTTGGATGAAAGAATCACATTGCAGTTAACTGTATGTATTTTTTGAATAGGCATATGGACATAGACCAGCAACAGATGTATGTAAAAGTAGTAAAGTTGTCAATCTAAAGCATCTGTTAAAATTTTATATGCTCTATGCTTTATATGGATTATGATAAATAATTCAATTAAAGATAAATGCCAGCAAATTTATGGCTTTAGATTTTAACACTTGAATCTAACTCCACATTTATAAAGTTATGAGAATTAACATAGCACTTAGCATAAATTTTTCAGAAGTTATGTTTAACTGGATAGTAAATGTGCAGCGTGTGCTAAGCTGCTTTAGCCGTGTCTTATTTCTTGGGACCCTATGGACTGTGGTCCACCAGGCTTCTCTGTCCATGGGATTCTACAGGCAAGAAAACTGGAGTGGGTTGCCATACCCTTCTCCAGGGGGTCTTCCAGACCCAGTGATCAAACTTGCATCTCTTAGTCTCTTGCATTGGCAGGTGGGTTCTTCACCACTAGTGTCACCTGGGAAGCCCTCACAATGTGCAGTAGCCAGTGAATTATAACTTCAGTTCAGTTCAGTTACTCAGTCGTTTCCGATTCTTTGCGATCCCGTGGACTGCAGCACTCCAGGCTTCCCTGTCCATCATCCACTCCGGGAACTTGCTCAAACTCATGTCCATTTAGTTGGGTGATGCCATTCAACCATCTCACCCTCTGTTGTCCCCTTCTTGTCTTGCCTTCAAACTTTCCCAGCATCAGGGTCTTTTATAGGGAATCAGTTCTTCGCATCAGGAGCCAAAGTATTGGGGTTTCAGCCTCAGCATCAGTCCTTCCAATGAATATTCAGGACTAATTTCCTTACTTAGCAGTATTGATATTGTTGTACAACACATTCAAAGGTACACTGAAATATTATTAAAATGCATTACATAAGTTGATAATATTTAGCTTGAGTATTTTACATTTTTTAAATTATTGTTATTTTTTTTTAGCATAGCTGATTTACCAGACCACCTGACCTGCCTCTTGAGAAATCTGTATGCAGGCCAGGAAGCAACAGTGAGAACTGGACATGGAACAACAGACTGGCTCCAAATAGGAAAAGGGGCATGTCAAGGCTGTATATTGTCACCCTGCTTATTTAACTTATATGCAGAGTACATCATGAGAAATACTGGATTGGAATAAGCACAAGCTGGAATCAAGATTGCTGGGAGAAATATCAATAACCTCAGATATGCATATGACACCACTCTTGTGGCAGAAAGTGAAGAGGAACTGACAAGCTTCTTGATGAAAGTGTAAGAGGAGAGTGAAAAGTTGGCTTAAAGCTCAACATTCAGAAAACGAAGATCATGGCATCTAGTCCCATCACTTCATGGGAAATAGATGAGGAAACAGTGGAAACAGTGTCAGACTTTATTTTTGGGGGCTCCAAAATCACTGCAGATGGTTATTGCAACCATGAAATTAAAAGACGCTTACTCCTTGGCAGAGAAGATACGAGCAACCTAGATAGCATATTCAAAAGCAAAGACATTACTTTGCCAACCAAGGTCCATCTAGTAAAAGCTATGGTTTTTCCAGTGGTCATGTATGGATGTGAGAGTTGGACTGTGAAGAAAGCTGAGTGCCGAAGAATTGATGCTTTTGAACTGTGGTGTTGGAGAAGACTCTTGAGAGTCCCCTGGACTGCAAGGAGATCCAACCAGTCCATCCTAAAAGAAATCAGTCCCAGGTGTTCACTGGAAGGACTGAGGTTGAAGCTGAAATTCCAATATTTTGGCCACCTGATACTGATACAAAGGGCTGTCTCATTAAAAAGACCCTAGTACTGGGAAAGATCGAGGGCAGGATGAGAAGGGGACAACAGAGATTGAGATGGCTGGATGGCATCACAGACTCAATGGACAGAAGTTTGGATAGTCTCTGGGAGTTGGTGATGGACAGGGAGGCCTGGCATGCTGCAGTTCATGGGGTCCCAAAGAGTCAGACACAACTGAGCGACCAAACTTATTTACAATTCCATGTTAGTTTCAGTTGCCTATCCAAGTGAATCAGTTATATCTATACACATCTATTCTAATATGTTTTTACATCTATTCTGATATAAGTCATTACAGATCATTAAGTAGAGTTTCCTGTTCTATAGAGTAGATTCTTACTAGTTATCTATTTTATATATAGTAGTATATGTCAATTCCATTCTCCTAATTTATCCCTCCCCTGTTTATTCCCTGGTAAACATAAATTTGCTTTCTATATGTGTGACTCTATTTCTATTTTTTAAATAGATCTAGTTTGAGTGTTTTACTAATGGATATGGTCACTTATTCAATGGATTTTTAAAATTTCTCATCTGGCCTTGAAATAATAGTTTCCATGTAACACTAATGGAGATCCATCACAGTAGCAGTAGGTCAATCAATAAATGCTTTTCAAGACTATAATGATAATTATTTGTGAACCCACAAAGTGATCCACGCTCAGGATTACCTCTTCTCTATTCAACGCATTCCTAAAAATTCATTTTTTGTTTGCAATATACACTCCAACAGAAATTAGGGGACACACTGCTTACATTGTCTTGTTTTGCTTAACAAGTAGGCTTTAATATTATGGAAGAACACAGGCTTTATATTAGGTTTTATAAGGCAAAAAACAATGAAAGAATGAATATTTTGAATGAAATGGCTGAAGAGTAATGAGTATAGAATAGGTAGAAATCTTGTCATGAAGAGAAAGCTCTTAGATACAGATGATAAGGTTACACTGATAATCAGAATAGAAATGTGTTATCTTTGAGGGTGGATAGCAATGAGACATCAAATGAAAGGAATAGGAGAAGAGTCATGAAGTAGGAATGCTCTGGATGCTTCCCTGGTGGCTCAGATGGTAAAGAATCTGCCTGCAATGCAGGAGACCTGAGTTTGATATGTGGGTTGGGAAGATCCCCTGGAGAAGGCAATTACAACCCACTCTAGCATTCTTGCCTGGAAAATTCCATGGACAGGGGAGCCTGGCAGGCTAGAGTCCATGGGATCGTAAAGAACTGGATATGACTGAGCAACTACCACTTTTTTTTTAAAATATTGCATTGTAAGTTTAGTTAGCTGCTATATTGAGAGATTTCCATCTTTTTTCCATTAAAATATTTTTTAAAAATTGGAAAATAAAGTTGATTTTAGTCATACATAGTTCAGTAATCCTACAAAGGGAGTAGTAGAAGGGTCTTACATAACCCATATTGATGAGAATATACTTATAGATTCATTAGATTTTCCAACATGAGTGATATTTTTATGCTAAAAGAGAGCTATTATACTGTCTTAAAGCAAGAATAAAATATCCTTGTGTATCTGATCACATAATAACATAGAGTTAATTAGTTGTTCTTTAAAGAACAGTAAAAGGGCAAGAAGGAAGAAAGAAAAGAAAAGGAAACACAATCACCCAAGTGAATCAAAATGAACTCTTCTCTGGTATTCCTTTAATAAATTGTCTCTTCCTTAGTGTTAGCTGCAGCTGCTGCTGCTAAGTCGCTTCAGTCATGTCCGACTCTGTGAAACCCCATAGACTGCCCCATCCCTGGGATTCTCCAGGCAAGAATACTGGAGTGGGTTGCCATTTCTTTCTCCAATGCACGAAAGTGAAAAGTGAAAGTGAAGTCGCTCAATCGTGTCTGACTCTTCGCGACCCAATGGACTGCAGCCGACCAGGATCCTCCGTCCATGGAATTCTCCAGGCAAGAGTACTGGAGTGGGATGCCATTACCTCCTCCTCCTTAGTGTTAAGGAGTAACCTATAGCACTTAGAAAGCTAACATGACTCACATGAGTTTCTCTCAGAAAACTATTTATTACCCTGGACCACATTTGAATGAGACCTAAACATTTATAACTTTCTTTCTAATGCAGAATTCCTCACTGACATAATATTCTATCCTTTGGGGAAAAATAAATTTAAAAGGTTAAGAAGATGATAATGTCAGAGCAATCAATTTTGAAAGTGGCTTGTCCACTGACTTAAGATATGATATTTTGGACTATATAATTTATCCATTTTTATGAATAAGTTTATATTTACAATATTCCAGTAGAAATCAGAAAGAGTCAGAAATATTATATAGTGATTTCATTATAACCTTTTTTCCAACACATAAATACAGGTGATTGGCAAAGAAATGCAAAAAAAGCAAAATGGCTGTTTGAGGACACCTTAGAAATAGCTGTGAAAAGAAGAGAGGCGAAAAGCAAAGGAGAAAAGGAAAGATATAAGCATCTGAATGCAGAGTTCCAAAGAATAGCAAGAAGAGCTAAGAAAGACTTCTTCAGTGATCAATGCAAAGAAATAGAGGAAAAGAACAGAAGGGGAAAGACTAGAGATCTCTTCAAGAAAATTAGAGATACCAAGGGAACATTTCATGCAAAGATGGGCTCGATAAAGGACAGAAATGGTCTGGACCTAACAGAAGCAGAAGATATTAAGAAGAGGTGGCAAGAATACACAGAAGAACTGTACAAAAAAGATCTTCATGACCAAGATAATCATGATGATGTGATGACTAATCTAGAGCCAGACATCTTGGAATGTGAAGTCAAGTGGGCCTTAGAAAGCATCACTACGAACAAAGCTAGTGGAGGTGATGGAATTCCAGTAGAGCTGTTTCAAATCCTGAAAGATGATGCTGTGAAAGTGCTGCACTCAATATGCCAGCAAATTTGGAAAACTCAGCAGTGGCCACAGGACTGGAAAAGCGCAGTTTTCATTCCAATTCCAAAGAAAGGCAATGCTAAAGAATGCTCAAACTACCGCACAATTGCACTCATCTCACATGCTAGTAAAGTAATGCTCAAAATTCTCCAAGCCAGACTTCAGCAATACGTGAACCATGAACTCCCTGATGTTCAAGCTGGTTTTAGAAAAGGCAGAGGAACCAGAGATCAAATTGCCAACATCCGCTGGATCATGGAAAAAGCAAGAGAGTTCCAGAAAAACATCTATTTCTGCTTTATTGACTATGCCAAAGCCTTTGACTGTGTGGATCACAGTAAACTGTGGAAAATTCTGAAAGAGATGGGAATACCAGACCACCTGACCTGCCTCTTGAGAAATCTGTATGCAGGTCAGGAAGCAACAGTTAGAACTGGACATGGAACAACAGACTGGTTCCAAATAGGAAAAGGAGTACGTCAAGGCTGTATATTGTCACCCTGCTTATTTAACTTATATGCAGAGTACATCATGAGAAATGCTGGACTGGAAGAAACACAAGCTGGAATCAAGATTGCTGGGAGAAATATCAATAATCTCAGATATGCAGATGACACCACCCTTATGGCAGAAAGTGAGGAGGAGCTAAAAAGCCTCTTGTTGAAAGTGAAAGAGGAGAGTGGAAAAGTTGGCTTAAAGCTCAACATTCAGAAAACGAAGATCATGGCATCTGGCCCCATCACTTCATGGGAAATAGATGGGGAAACAGTAGAAACAGTGTCAGACTTTGTTTTTTTGGGCTCCAAAATCACTGCAGATGGTGACTGCAGCCATGAAATTAAAAGGCGCTTACTCCTTGGAAGAAAAGTTATGACCAACCTAGATAGTATATTCAAAAGCAGAGACATTACTTTGCCGACTAAGGTCCGTCTAGTCAAGGCTATGGTTTTTCCTGTGGTCATGTATGGATGTGAGAGTTGGACTGTGAAGAAGGCTGAACGCCAAAGAATTGATGCTTTTGAACTGTGGTGTTGGAGAAGACTCTTGAGAGTCCCTTGGAGTGCAAGGAGATCCAACTAGTCCATTTTGAAGGAGATCAACCCTGGGATTTCTTTGGAAGGAATGATGCTAAAACTGAAGCTCCAGTACTTTGGCCACCTTATGCGAAGAGTTGACTCATTGGAAAAGACCCTGATGCTGGGAGGGATTGGGGGCAGGAGGAGAAGGGGACGACCGAGGATGAGATGGCTGGATGGCATCATGGACTCAATGGGCATGAGTCTGAGTGAACTCCGGGAGTTGGTGATGGACAGGGAGGCCTGGCGTGCTGCGATTCATGGGGTCGCAAAGAGTCGGACACGACTGAGTGACTGAACTGAAAGTTAGAGCTATGTAAGGATCACAGGAAAGACATGTCATTAAAATTTACTGTGTATCTCTCATTCTAGGAAATGTTATATTTATTTTAAACCATAAGCAGATTAAACAAAAATCAATTGAACTCTTAATAAATAATTGATGCAAAGAAGAAACATATCAAACATGTTTTTACCATACATACTAATTACTATTGGTAATTGACACATCAGTCTCTTCATGCAACAACAGCAAAAAGAATACATAATCATCATATTTAATCATTCACCAATTCATATGTGAAAAGTTGTACTAAATGCAGTGTCAGTAAAGTATTTTGTTCAACCACAAACTAGTGTTAATCAATTAAAAGGTTAAGAAATTAGATGAGTATAAGAAAATAAGGATTGCATTTAACTAGAAACATCCAAGTCCTTGCATACACCCAAAGGTGTCATGATTGAATTTTACTTTCTAGCTTTTGACTGTTTTATTGTGTTTTTAGAAAAGAAAACTAGTAAATGAAAAAGAGGATGAGGAAACAAGTAAAAAGGAACACACGTTTTAACTATTATATCCCCTGCCCCTGAATCCCAGATCAGGGGTATTAACACACAAGATAAAAAACTACGAAATATCTCTAAAGTTAGAAGTTGTCAGAATCCCATGCCCACCAGCTCTCCTTCAGAGAGATCCATTCAGTGTGCCAAATATTTGGCCACTGCAGAATACAGTCATGGGTTGAGAATTTCACTATTAATCTCTGTGTAGCCTCAATGAGTGACCAATTGATTAGAATTAAAATGAGAAACATAAGGCACCAGAAGACAATTCCTTATCAGATTTAATGTTTTCTTTTATCTTCCAATCAATATCTAGTTGAGAACTGCTATGCTTAAGATGGATAACCAACAAGGACTTACTGTACAGCACAGGAAACTTCGCTCAATGTTATGTGCCAGCCTGGATGGGAAGGAAGTTTGGAGGTATATTATGCCTGAGACCCTTCGATGTCCACCTGAAAGTATCATAACATTGTTAATCAGGTATGTTGTCACTGAATTGTACCTGACTCTTTGCGACTCCATGGACTGTAGCCTGCCAGGTTTCTCTGTCCATGGGGTTTTCCAGGCAAAAATACTAGACTTGGTTGCTTCTTCCTTCTCCAGGAGATCTTCCCAACCCAGGGATAGAACACATGTCTCCTGCACTGGCAAGTGGATTTTTCACCACTGAGCCCCAGTAATCAGTTATATTTTAATACAAATAAAAAGTTAAAAAATAATAAAAAAGATCTAGCTGAGAAAGATGTGGCTCTCTCATCTGCTTTTAAAGAGGAAAAATAAAAACAAAAACAAACAAAAAAAAAAAAAACCTCAAGGTATACTAAACATTAATACAATTCCACAAAATTACTCACCTAAACCACTGCTCATACTCTCAAATGTGTTATGATTTCATCTCCATTTAAACTATTCATTTTAGCACCTTTTTCTCAGGCAAGAAAACAGTAATTGTATATGAAGTGAGGGAGGAGAAAGATAATGGAAGTGTGAATGACTTCGTTCCTTTGGAAATGCCATCTGACAAATAAAATCAAAGATTACTGTTTGATCCATCAGTCATTTTTAGGAGTTTTTTAATTAGAAAAAAAAATTTTTTTTGAATATCCACCATGGATCAGTCATGGTACTTGGTACTTAAATCTATCACTGAACAAGGAGGCAGAGATTTCTATCTGGGTAGTGCCTACATTCATTCCATTGGGGAAAAGCAGACACTAAGCAGAAAACATGGCAATATATAATATGCAAGAATCACACTTAATAAGGAAACAGAGAAAAAGTACAGAAGTAGTAATATCAGAAGAGATCAGGTGGTACACAAAAGTCATGATATTAAAGTGATATTAAATTTGGTAGGTGGATTATTTGTCCTTCAACATATGTCTTTATTCTGGGAAACTCTGAATATGTTGCTTTTCCAGAAAAAGAAATTCACAAATATGATTGAATTTGAGGTCTTTTGAGATAAGGAAATATCCTTAATTTCTTTAGATTGGACTAATCTGACACGTGGCTTCTTAATAGGGAGGAATCCATTCTAGGTAGGTGAGAGAGAGAGAGAGAAAAGGAAGTGTGAGACGTACTCAGTGCCTCATTGCTGGGTTTGAAATGTAAGAGACTTGTTAAGTCCCAAGTAATGTCTCCAGAAGCAGGAAAAGACAAGAAAAGGGGTTCTTCCTCAGAGCCTACAGAAGTAATGAAGCTCTGTCTAAGCTGTGATTTTAGTGCCATGGGAATTCTATTGACCTTCTGACTTTAGGGCTTCCCTTGTGTCTCAGTGGTAAAGAATCTGCCTGCTAGGCTGGAGACGTGGGTTCGATCCCTGGGTTGGAAGAACCCCTGGAGAAGGGAAAGCCCACCCACTCCAGTATTGTGGTCTAGAGATTCCATGGACTACAGTCCATGGGGTTGCAAAGAGTCAGACAGGACTGAGTGACTTTCACTTTCACTTTCTGACTTAAGGAAAAAAATCTGTGTTGTTTTCAGCCCCTAGGGATGGAGTTCATTCTTAGGTAGGTTGATAAACAGTCCAAGGAGGAAAAAGGGACAAACTTTTTTTTTTTCCCCACATTCCTTTATGTCTTATTTATGTAAGACATATTTTTTTTTTAAGCTCTGAATTGTTATGCTATCTATTTCTTCTAAGATTAACTTTCTTTAGGGAAAGGGAAAGGGAAGTCGCTCAGTCATGTCCGACTCTTCGCGACCCTATGGATTGCAGTCTATCAGGCTCCTCCGTCCATGGGATTTGCCAGGCAAGAGTACTGGAGTGGGGTGCCATCTCCTTAACTTTCTTTAAGGCCAACGCTAATAACTACACAACAAAACAACACAACTTCCTCAAGGGTATGTTTTTCCTTAAGCTCTGTACTAATAATTATATAACAACAATGTATCTTGCTCAAGGACGTATTTTGCCTTCTTTGCCTTCTGACTAATCCTGTTATCTTAAGATGTATGCTTTGAAGTGGGTCTTGTTAGACCTTTCTATTGTTAGTAACCAATTGAAAAAGTATATAAGGCCTTGATAAGACTAGCAAGTGGGGGTACTCTCTGCCTTCTTCTGATGTCTATATCAGAATCTTTCTCTGTCCCTTTTTCACTGTAATAAATTTTTGCCACACAAAGCTCTAAGTGAATGAAGACATATCTTTGGTTCCAAAATGAAAGTCTCTCTTTCAGAGATCATGAATCAGACATTGTTCACCATAAGCTATCACTAGTTGGGTGGTGATTTGCTAATAGCACAATGAGAAATTAATAAAGGAATCAGGTTCAGTTCAGTTCAGTCCCGCAGTCGTGTCCGACTCTTTGCGACCCCATGAATCGCAGCACGCCAGGCCTCCCTGTCCAACTCGTGAGACAGGTTCAGGTGAGCGAGATCCAAGCCAATGAGGCCAAGCACTGAGGGACCAGGGGATACATCGGGGGCAGGACCGCCCAGCAGGGTGACTGACGCACAGGAGGATGGAGGACAGGCAGAGCACAGGCGGCGCTGAAGCTGGGTGCAGAGCCACGGAGACGACAGAGTCCTGTGCGCCCCCATGGACCACAGCACGCCAGGCCTCCCTGTCCTTCACCAACTCCTGGAGCTTTCTCAAACTCAATGTCCATCGAGTCAGCGATGCCATCCAACCATCTCATCCTCTGTCGTCCCCTTCTCCTTCCGCCTTCAGTCTTTCCCAGCATCAGGGGCTTTTCCAATGAGTCAGTTCTTCACATCAGGTGGCCAAAGTATTGGAGTTTCAGCTTCAACATCAGTCCTTCCAATGAATATTCAGGACTGATCTCCTTTAGGATGGACTGGTTGGATCTCCTTGCAGTCCAAGGGACTCTCAAGAATCTTCTCCAACACTATAGTTCAAAAGCATCAATTCTTCGGAGCTCCGCCTTCTTTATGGTCCAACTCTGACATCCATACATGACTACTGGAAAAACCATAATTTTGACTAGACGGACCTTTGTTTGCAAAGAAATGTCTATGCTTTTTAATATGCTATCTAGGTTGGTCATAGCTTTTGTTCCAAGGAGCAAGCGTCTTTTAATTTCATGGCTGCAGTCACCATCTGCAATGATTTTGGAGCCCAAGAAAATAAAGTCTGTCATTGTTTCCCTATCTATTTGCCATGAAGTGCTAGGACCACATGTCAAGATCTTAGTTTTTTGCACGTCAGCAGACGGCGGAGTAGAAAGATATGCGCTCATCTTCTGTGAGAACTCCAAAATCGTAGCTCACTGCTGAACCAGCATCAACAGGAGAATATTGGATCCCACCGAAAAAAGACACCCATGTCCAAGGACAAAGGAGAAGCCCCAACAAGACAATAGGAGGGGCAAAATCATGTTTAGAATAAGGATAGTGAGGAATATCAGAGACAAATTTGTGGAAGGAAAAAAATGCCTTTTTTGAAATAAAGTAAATCAGGGTTCTGGGGAAAGCTCCTATAAACATATTCAACAACAGGTGTAAACGTAATACAGGAGATCAAAGAACCGTGAGTTAGAAAGAACGCCTTGAGGACGGCTGGACTCAACGCTCTAAACCACCCTCTCTGTACCGCTTTAGCGGCATCAACAACTTGTGCCACGTGGGGCTTTCATTTTCATTAGTTTCGGAGTATTTTCTGATTGGTGTTGCTCCCACACAGGTTAACAGCTTCAGACACTGGATTATGTGAGCTCTCCCGGGGAATGCATATAAAGAAGAGTAGAGGGTTGAGAACAGGATTTTTTGAGGAATGCCTATTTCTGGGGCAAAAAGAGGAAGACGGACTAGGGAAAGAAACAAGAACACCAGGGACAGCAGATGTTTGTGCTCGTCCTGTAATATATATCCTCCCTTTCCCCTAGCTAGTGGATTCTGCCATAGCCCACTGGGACACGGCCACTCAGAGGCCTGCCTAAGCACCACCAGCAGCTCTGGCCAAAAGGAAGCAGTCTCTTTAGAGAAGGCAAGCTGCAGACCACCCATGCCCACCTTGTGGGGTTACAGAGTACACCAGTAACTATGGCTGCAGAGAAAGCATGAGCGTCAACCATTTTTATGACATCATTAAGTTTAAAAAACGACTTAGAATTTTTTTTCCCATTTTCATCCTGCCCAGTCGTGTCTGACTCTTTGCAACCTTACGGACTATGGAATTCACACTCCGTGGAATTCTCCAAGCCAGAATACTGGAGTGGGTAGCCTTTCCCTTCTCCAGGGATCTTCCCAACCCAGGCCTCCCACACTGCAGTCAGATTTTTTACGAGCTGAGCCACAAAGGAAGAATCACAGATAAATATAAGTCATACAAAATCAAAATAGGAAACCAAAAAAAATGACATAGTCAAGCCTTCCAAAGAAAGTTCTTGTGAGAAAATTCATTTAACGATAAACAAAAACAAGAGAGTAAAACTTTAATTAGGGACAGAAAAATGTCAATACCGCAGCAACGACCAGCACCAACCGCTAGAGCAGGCGCACCTCAGCAGTGAGAAGTCTCTTTGGACACTCGTTAACTTCAGCAAACGCCTTCCTGAGCCCAGTCTCCAGCTGCACCAGCAACAATATGGCACAGTCAGCAAACCTGTGAGATGGAGGGAAATCAGTAAAACTCCATGTTTTAAAGCTGAACTCTGGCACGAATGCCATAATAAGGGGGCTGCTTTCCAGAGGGCACCAATGTGTGTCCAAAGCCGCAAGGGGTGGTATCACTAACGGGAGAAACAGAAGCAGAATCAAGGTCTCAGGAGATGAGTGACAATGAAACTGCTTTCTGGTGTTTTGATGTATGACGAGACATGTTTAGCAGCTGCAGCAGAATAAAATGGCACCAAATGCCTGCGAGCTTGCTTCATCCAGAAAGTACTCAGACACCAGGGAGCCCCTGAGCTCTCACGGCTCCCAGTCGAGTGTCTGCGTCAGGACAGAGCATCGGGGAGGGATGTGGAGCCCGCTGACCTCCCAGGGCAACAGTTGGGGCCTGCTCCCCAGGGAACAGAGGCAATTGACAACCTCCGTCTCTCCTGGTTCTCCAACACTGCACACTGTGTTTCAGTCACAGTAAGAGCTTGAAAAATATTAATAAGTCGATTCAAAAAAGTAACTATTGGGGCGCTCGTTGGCCGAGTGGTTAGAACCCTGGGTTTCCACAGCCATGGCCCGGGCTCAATCCCTGATCAGGGAACTGGGGTCCTACGAGGTGTGCAGAGCAGCCAAAATGATTTCTTAATTTCTAAAATAAAAATTAAATTAAAACAATTATTATTAACTATATAAAACTGTACCAGAAAACAAACAAAAAAATGTTTAAAACACAATTACAAAATGCCTTTTAATTAATTACAGGAAGATAACTTATGCTCAGGTCCACTCCTGTTGCTTTTACTCCAACAGCAACACAGCACGGGGGGAAGAGGCCTCTAGGAAGGCCTGGCTCCAGACCACCAGTGCCCACTCTGTAAAGCCACACTGCAGGTACCTGTGAGACTTTAACTTGGTTAACGCAACTTCCCAATATGGCAACATGATTTTCAGTATAAAAGTGGACTTCTTCATCACTTCTTCCAATACGGAAAGCACCTCAGATGTGACATCTGTAAAATAGCAAATATTTTTAAGCAACTGAAAAAAGGTGTGAACATGCTTAGGGAGTGATGCCACTGGGCCGACCTCTTTTAAGATGGACCGTGGGCAATGCGTGCCGTCTAAGAGTGAGGCTACCTGAATGAGGCCAGGGCTGTAGGTGGCCACGGGCACCCTGACCCCTGTGCCCCCACACAGAGGCTGCAACTGTGTGAGCTGAAGAGTTCAGGGGCAACTGGTTGGCCACACTGACTAAGAAAATACCTCTTCCAAAGACATGGGAGCAAGAGTGAACCCAAAGGCAAACTCTGGCCTTGAGGTGACCGTGCCGGGTCCACGTAGGCTCATCCATCCGTGGCAACCGACGTCCCAGCTGGTGAGAGATGCTGATAAGGGAGACGGGCGGGCGAACCTCTGCACCTCCTTCCTGATTCTGTTTTAAACTTAAAACTGCTCTACACAAGTAAAGTCGTAAACAATATACGCTCTCGGCAGTCCCCAGGCTGTCAAAAGACCCCACGACACCAAAAGGCTAAGACCACTGGGGCCAAGACGCCGTGCACTCTTCCCACCAGGGTTTCCATCAGCAAATACAGACACAGCATGTCTACCGCCAAACAGGAAAAGGAACGGGCCTGGAGCAGACACAGCGTTTGTTCTCTTGAAGTCCTGTGTCCTCAACCTCATTAATCTGGTAAGACTTCGACATGAAAATAAACCAGAAGATGATATTTGTTGTTGCTTAGCTGCTAGGCTGGGCCCAGCTCTTGGTGGCCCCGTGGACTGTAGCCCCGGGCTCCTCTGACCATGGGGTTTCCCAGGCAAGAATACTGGAGTGGGTTGCCATTTCCTTCTCCAGGGGATCTTCCTGACCAGAGATGGAACCCTCCTCTCCTGGGTTGGCAGATGGGTTCTCTCCCACTGAGCCACCAGGGAAGCCCAAGACGACGCAGGAGAACACTTACTCGAGCGGCACGTCTGGCCGCACCATCAAGAGAGCAGAGCAAGAGGGCCGGGAGGAGAAGGGGCGCACGCCACAGGCCGGCCCAAGCCACACGATTGCGTGAGAAGCTACCTTTATCATTAATACCGGCTCGTGTCGATTAGTACTGTTAACATTGATCAACACTGTTCATGTCATTCACCAATACTATCAACACAGATTCAGGCCGCCGTGGCTGTCAGACTCCCGGAGCCTTCACCAATAATATCAACACTGATTCAGGCCGCCGTGGCTGTCAGACTCCCAGAGCCAAACCTGGGGGCACCATGCGAAGAGGTGAGGATTTATGTGGCAAAGTTTAAGAGGGTCTTCATGAAACTTTCAAAGGCATGTTGCCCCTGCAGAGTAACTATTCCTCCCACAGAGCTCAAGTCTCAGTGCTGCTTAATAACGCTATAAGTATCTTTACAAAGACAGAGTCAAAGAAAAACGTGAAATTGGAACTTGCCAGGAAAAACAATCAAATCCTCTATGCTTGTAAGAGTCACGAAAGGTCGATGTGCCAACGTGAAGTTCGTCTGTTGAAGGAAACCCTTCAGTAGTTGACCCAATCCTGCTGTCAACAACACCATCATCGAGCAGTACCTGGTGGGAAATAGCATAGAACTCTGTCAGAAACATGAACCCAGCACACATATAAAAAGCCCTACTTAAAAAAAAAGTTTAAAATTAAAAAAGCAAAGCAGTATCAAATTGCAGAAAATCCCACTGGCTGTGGGGATGAAGCTGTGCAGCGGTCCAGAGGACCAGTGACCTCTCAGGAACCGGTGATCTGAAACCTAGGACCCCACCCGCTGGAAGCCGTGCATGTCACCATTCCGCCGCTGAGCGTTGAGCGAAGGCAGTGAAATCGTAACCCGATCACCACAGCAGCCATTCGGCCACTGACGTCCGTTTTGTCTTCAACATCCTGAACCCAAGCTCTCTTATTTATCTCAAAATACATCTTTCCTTGATGTGAAATTCAAAATAAAACAAACTTCTCAGCACATAAAGAAAGTGCGCGCACGCCTCCCCGAGCACCTACTTGGGCGGAACCTCCTGAGGGGCCGCGAAGCCGTGCCACAGGACGTTGCGGAGGTTGAGCCCACGCGGAGAGCCCATGAAGACCTTGAGCACGTCCATCTGGGAGGCAGAGGGCACAGGGTTACTGAGGAGCCAGCCCAGCTGGGACCATGTGAGCTCTCCTCCCCGGAACCGAGGGGGCCATGAGTGCAGAGCACGAGGGACCACAGGCATGAACCCGTGCGTGCCGAGCCCTTGTGCCAGACGCCTTCTGCACGTATTCCTTACCCTTCACCCTGGGGACGGCCTCCGAGGGAGACGCTGCACTCGCGTGAGAAGCATGCAGGCAGGGAGCGGTGAGACCAAGGGTGCAGAGGCCCCAAGGCCACAAGTGGACAGGACCCCAGGACACACTGCTTCCTTGCCACACGCCGAGAGGCCCCGTCTGTCGATAGAGCAACTCCATGGCAAACGACAGGCTAGACTGCACGCCAGGCAGCCGAGCAACGAGGCTCAGCCTCCTGTTTGACTCGAAGCTCTCCGTTCACCTGCTCCATCCTCCTACCCATCAGTACAAAGTGAAGACCCTCCAGTACAAGGATCCTGCTTGTCCAGCTGCAACACTTACACCTTCCCTGGGCATTCTCTGGGTGTGCAGCGCCACGCGTTACAGGAGATTCAGAACACACGGAAGCTGCTCAGAGACTAAGAGGACTCAAGCCCGTGTCGTAGGAAAGAGAGCTGAGCCTCCCAGAGACTCTGGAAAGGACTGAAGCTGCTTCCTTCACCCGCAGACTTGGGGGGAAGGGGAGACAGGTGCTCTGGATGCCCTCAGGGGCAGGAACTCACACAGGGGGTTTCAACTCAGCACCAGAACGTCTGACAGGCAGTCCTTCCGTGCTACTCCAAGAGCCCTGGCTCTCACACTAACTTAAAACACTTTAACATGAACTTAATTATCAATAACTATAACAACATTAACAAGTATTACTTGCTTCAAATTTACTATTATTTTAAATTAATTGTTCATACCATCTGGGAAATTACAAGTATATATGCCAAGGATCTAGGAAAATTACCTGGGAGCTGAGAGGGCTGTGGGTGGACAACAGGCTCGCTGCACAACACAGGCAGAAACAGAGGACAGAGCAAAGCAAGGGGCTTAAGGGTCCAGCGTGGCGGCGAGCGGCCCATGCGCCACTCCACACGCTCCCCCGGAGGGAACGGCCCTAAGCTGGCACGCGGCAACGGGCTACCGGGAAGCCTGGGAAAGCTTCCCTGACAGCAGTCTCTCAGTGAGTCCCGTCTGCGACTGTCCTTCTGGTGGGCACCACCCTGGCTTTCTTCTTCACCTTGACCTGACTTACTCAGTTGCCTGAAAGTTACTCACTGGTCTTAAAAAATCGTGATATGTGGCCTCGAGAAGACTTTGAAAAAGTACCCATTTTTAAACTGGCATCTAAATTTTTTTTCAACTTAAGTTTCAGTAGCTGCAAAAGGTATACTTTCTCACATGTTAAAAATATTGATTTTTTAAATAATAAAATTATAATAAAAGATGCTTACTCCTTGGAAGGAAAGTTATGACCAACCTAGACAGCATAAGCAAAAGCAGAGACATTACTTTGCAAAGGTCCGTCTAGTCAAGGCTATGGTTTTTCCTGTGGTCATGTATGGATGTGAGAGTTGGACTGTGAAGAAGGCTGAGCGCCGAAGAATTGATGCCTTTGAACTGTGGTGTTGGAGAAGACTCTTGAGAGTCCCTTGGACTGCAAGGAGATCCAACCAGTCCATCCTAAAGGAGATCAGTCCTGGGTGTTCATTGGAAGGACTGATGCTGAAGCTGAAACTCCAATACTTTGGCCACCTCATGGGAAGAGCTGACTCATTGGAAAAGACCCTGATGCTGGGAGGGATTAGGGGCAGGAGGAGAGGGGACAACAGAGGATGAGATGGCTTGATGGCATCACCGACTCAATGGACATGAGTTTGGGTAAACTTCGGGAGTTGGTGATGGACAAGGAGGCCTGGCGTGCTGCAGTTCATGGGGTCGCAGAGAGTCGGACACGACTGAGTGACTGAACTAAACTGAACTGAACTGAATATCACTTTGTAAAGGGTTAAAATTTTACTCTTGAATACATTAGTATTAAATCTTCTAGAATTACTGTTATAATACACAATCAATGAGATCAATAGACTTCAAATTGCTCATTTTCCTGGCCCCCAGAAGGCTATATCAGAGGCTATTCCTCCAGCGTCATCACAGCAGAGGCTCCTGCACCTGAGGTCATCACAACTGCTCATCACACCAGAGGCTCCACACCAGAGGCACCACACCTGCTCATCACACCAGAAGCTCTTACACCAGAGGCTCCTACGCCTGAGGTCACCACATCAGAGACCATCATCAAAGCACATTAGCACCAGGACAAGAGAGAGGTGTGTCTTTTGGCTGGAAGCATGGCAATTTTGGCAGAAAGGGTCTGTGGGAAAGGAAAGTAGGCTTGAGTCCCTGAAATAATTAATTTTTTCCTAACACAGCACCAATTTTTGAGAAACAAAAATAGAGTTAACATTGATTGTTTTGGGCCCGTTTTCCTCCATCGGTTTTAACTGGACAAGCTTACCACAGGCTGTCCGAAGACTTGAGCAAGTTCCTCAGATGCGAGCAGATCTCTTAAAAGAAAGGGGCAGTCCTTCCCAATCAGTAAATATACCTGAAATTCAAACAAAGTTGTGTAACAACTGTATTACAATGAGCCAAATCACATTAACCAAAATATCACCCACAAAGCAAGTGTCTGTACACATGAGGGGAGGAACAACTGGAGACACTGATGTCCCTGATCTCACAATCACTCAAAAAGAAAAATATTTCAAAAATCTGTGCCAAGTGATTATACAGGAAAATAATAATTAAAATCTAGACATCTCAGTGAAACTGCAAAACACTTACTGTTCATTCATACACTTTACACGGCCAACAGTGAGAGTCCTCACGCTTACATCACCCAGAGCTCGCTCCAGACAGGACGTGAGCTTCATGAGGCTGAGAGAAATACTGGGAGATTCAAGACTTCTCAAGGCGTCAAGTACTTCAGGAAATAACTGTTTAGAATAAGACACGTGTCAGAATTCATGTTCAATAAGCATTATTTCTCAAAGTCATAATTCTATTAATGAAATTCAAACCTCTAAAGATTAGCATATTTTAATCACTGTTTTAGTGTAGGTAATTTTTTATACAAATATAACAAAATAGAAAGAATCAAAAAAAACATCTGAATACCTAAGGTTTTGGGAAGTTCTTTATGTAATGTTTATTAAAAGCAATAAATTTGGCATAACTCTAAACTGGAAAGTCAAATACTTTGACCTAAATCTTGTTATCTCATTTTGATTACGTCTTACAACCATAAATAAGGCAGCTCACCCTGCCACTTAAGCGAGCTACTGCACAGGGAGAAGGGAAGGCCCTGCCACTCTGTATGAGGAAAGCTGAGGATTTTAGAGTTAGATTTTTATAGTTACTGCTCTACTGTAATCATTTAATGTACCAAGGGAG
The DNA here is from genome assembly GCA_006408695.1 of Aepyceros melampus. Taxonomy (NCBI): domain Eukaryota; kingdom Metazoa; phylum Chordata; class Mammalia; order Artiodactyla; family Bovidae; genus Aepyceros; species Aepyceros melampus. Next base: position 6,511 of record SJXQ01010319.1, on the reverse strand, counting down.
ACGGCTGGTTTGAACCTTGACCTACCCCACCTCCCTTCTGCCACCCTCACCAAGCCCAGCACCCCCACCTCGAGCCCCCTCATCCCATCTTCCGGTCAGTCTGGAGGTCTTTCCTTTTCTTTTGGAGCTGTCCAGTTTCTCTGTCCTGGGACCAGCAGCACCCGCGCACCAAACCACCTCCCCGAACCCCAATCCTGACACTTTATCCAGAAACTTCCTTTGGGCAAAGGTTGTCTCTCAGCTCAGGCTTTGCAAACAGCTCCAACTTCCCCTCGCAATACTCAAGCCTTCTCACAGCCCAGGGCCCAGAGGACAGAGGAGACTCCTTTAAAATCAGCAAGGAGCAAAAGCCTCTACGCGGAATCTGCAGTCTTTCACTTCTAAGACTTTGTTGCTGTTCAAAAGCCAACCTCGGGAACACCTGTCCACTGGAGCGCTGGTGCGTATCGCATTTCAAACTGGCCCGCGGGCAGAGACGACAGATGCAGGTGGACGGCCTGGCACACGGGGCCCAGCAGCCGCACGCTTTCCCGGTGGTCCAGACCCCAGGCTGCAAGGGTGAGAAAGCAAGCGAGCTCCGCATCGTGTGACGAAAACGCCTACACTGCCAAAGTGCTTCAGTGACGAAATTTCCACAAAATTGAGACCAGTTTAAATTGAACTTAAAACAATGATACTCATGTTGCGGAAAATAAGTTACATACGTGTTTACCTGATTATACAAAAAAACTGTCAGAGTTTGAAAAATACAGAAAGGTTCAAATAAGACAAAAAATATTTTTTTAATTTCTTTACCTGTGAGTTTGTATATATAATACTTTAACCTGACTTTTTAATGTAACATTATTAGAATAGGAGATTTCCAATGACATTAATTTATAATTATTACTATTTTGGAACATATTTATAATACAAATTTTCAGTCTGGGGGTTTTATCCATAAGTTTTGGCTGAACAGTTACATGGTTCACAGCCAAAAATATAAAAGGGTGGAAGTCTCTCTCCTGGTACCAGTTCTCCTTCCTATAGCAGCTTTCATATTTCAAGAAACATTATCCATTTCTTGAGTTTATTTAGAAATATTCATACCTACACAAGCAAATGTTACATGTTCTCCTATTTTCTCACTCTGCCATATAGCTCAGAGAGATTTCTGGGCCAGAAAGATGGGCCCCCTTACTATCTTCACCCCGCATAATGTTCCCTTGCGTGCATTCTTCATAATTTGTTTGAGCAATCCCATAGTGCTTGACATCTGGCTATTTCCAGGGCTCTTCCCTTCTTTCTCCCTTGTTACAGAATGCTGCAAGGAGAAACCTGCCACAGGCACATGCTCACATCTGCGACTGGACCCATCCTGTGTGTCCCTGGATGGAACTGCTGGCCACAGCATGTGTGCTTATCATTTTTATAACTATTTTAAAATATTCAGTCTACATCCCTACTTAAAAAAAGGTACAAGAATGCCTGGAAGATATGTAAAATAACTGTATGTACCACTGGTCATCCCATACCCTTAACTCATGACTTCTGTCTGCTTCCCTTTTCCACCTGGACTGCAGGCCGAGGGCGCTCGGCCCGCACAGCCTCCAACCCCCCTCCTCACCCACAGCTTTCCTCTCACTCCCCTGCCTTCTCTGGTCTCACTCCCTCTCCTTCCACACCCATTCTTTTCCTCTTTGAGTTAAGCCTGTACTATTAATATAACATCTTCTAACCCAAAAAGCAGTGGTCAGAAAGGGAAAGTTTACAGGTTAAGACATTTTAAAGAGAACAGTATTGATGGGCATTTGGGCTGCAGGCAAAGTACAAACCTGATTCTGTATAAACCATGCAGTCTGTAATTTTCTTCCAGCATACTTCACCGTTTTGAGTTACAATACTACTGATGTCGCAATTTTCCCTGACTTCAAACCCAAGTTTACAAATCATGTCATATACTGAAGGAGAAAGACAGGTGGCAATTGGCTCCCCAATTAATACCTGAAATATAAAACATAAAATACACTCTTAACAGGAAATATTAACTTTACAATTTATTTAAGTCACAGGAAAACTCTATTATGTCTTATAGAATATACTCAGGAATAGTTACTGTGTTAACATACTTTCTGGACGACCGAAGAACTATATGATTAAGACATTGTGATTAAATATTAATTAAAGATTACTTGTGCAAATATTTTCAAGTAAATGTTTAAAGATTTTAAGTTATTTTATTAAACATAATATTTTTAACATAAGAATTTACAGCAGCTCAGAATATTTTATGGATAGTGCATTTCCTTTCAGCATTCACAAATTATCCCAAAGTTATCAATATAAGCATTTTTAAATGATGGCTAAGAAAAATAGAAAATCAAGCTACTAAATGAATTAAACATTAAATAATGCTAAAATGGAACAAAATGCATAATTCCGACTCCCTACATAGTGTAAAAAGCAGCAAACCTGCTGCTTTTTCATAAAAAGTTAAATAAAACCAAGTCTTCATAATTCTCCCGACATTACACTAAGATCTCCCAGTAACTCTGCAAAGATCACACTCTAGGTCTGAAAAAGACCTGGTGTCTTTGTGATGCGTGTCAGTGAGTCTCGGCAGCTCCCTAACTTGGAAGCCAGTTGGCTTCAGTTCCTCCCTCCCCGTCAGTGTTACCCATCATCCTGTCCACTCTTCCTGTCCCCAGAAGCTTCATTCCCACTCTCAGCCTTGAAGTCAACCAATGCTTTCAGGCCCCAGCAACTGAGGTACTCCCTGAGAGAGTGTGTGGAATACTCGGCAATCCTCTGCGGCTGACACCCGCTCAGCCAGTCAGCACACTTTCCTCGGAACACTGCAAGACAGCATGGGAGAAGGCACTTGCTTCTCCTGCCTGCAGCCTGGCAATTTCCTGAGCCTTTCTGGGTAATTTCCACTCCTGCGAGCACTGCCCTGCAGTTGCAGTGCCTCCTGCTGCAGCAGCTGACTGCAGTCTGCAATCTTTCCAACACTTGCGGGACCAGCTTCACCTGAGAACGCCCACCAGAAACACACACGACGCATCCAGCGATTCCCTTCAGAACTCTGCACCCCACGTGCCAGGCTCTTCCATGTGGCTCTGTAGCCCAATTTCCTCCTCAGAGACCAAGTTTCAGCCATGCAGGGACTCTCCTCTAAGTGTCTAAGCTTTAAAACGCCAACCACTTCCCTCAGTTCCTTCAGTCCTCTGGAGTGACCGCTCCTGCAGCTGCTGTCTCCACCACACTTTCAGATATCTCACTTTATCCTTCACATAACTAGTTAACAATTTTATTCCTAGTTAACACTTTATATCAAATAATCATAGTGTGAAAACTCCTGTGGTCTATCTCTGGACAAATACACAATCATAACTCAAAAAGGTTACATTCACATCAAAAGGGACTTCTTGCATTTTAAAAAAGCATTTAAACTCTAAAGGAATGAGCTGAAGTTCTAGAGTGACAGGAGACAGGAGGAATGATATTTCTGCACAAAAGCTCAGCTACTCCACTAGCAAGTGGGCCCTGAATCTCACAACTGAGGTTGCGAGTAAAGTTTCTTTCGGTTGTGGACACCGGATCAACACAGTCGTCCCTCAGACTCAACCGAACAGTAAGATCCTGGAGCAGAAAGACCAGGTCTTACACAACACTGTATGCCCAGGACACAGCAGATGCTGGAACATGATAAATGAAAAACAAAAGTTAAATGAATTATTGGCTCCTCCTGTCCCCAGTTGATGGCTCAGAGGGTAAAGAATCAGCCTGCAATGCAGGAGACAGGTTCAGTCCCTGGGTTGGGAAGATCACCTGTAGAAGGGAATGGCAACCCACTCCAGTACTCTTGCCTGGAGAATCCCATGGACAGAGCATCCTGGTGAGCTACAGTCCATGAGGTCACAGAGAGTTCTGCACAACTAGGCAATTAACACTTTCACCCTGAGTTGAAATGGACCTCTCTAAGGCTCCAAGACCTTCAGATCTGGGGACTGGCTACATTCTACTCCTACAAATAGACATGCAATTCTAGAAGTTGGCTTCTAGCTTAACTTTTTAAGCTCATACTCTCTTAGACAAGAGAAGGCCCTGCTGTTTATCAAGAAATAAAATCCAACCTCAAATCAACAAATAACAAATGCTGCAATGCTTTAACTGCCACTCAAGACAATAAATCTCTCTTCTGCATGTTACAGTCAGGGACATGCCTGTCCCCCCACTAGAAGCCCCAAAGCCTGCATTCTTGCGTGTCATCTTTGGTGCCTCAGTGTCTTGCCCAGAGCAGCATGGGATAGTGCAAATGAGTTTTGCTTGAGAGCTGGAATGATCTGAATTTGAATTGTTCCTCAGACTCTTTTCCACTTCTTGTTTTGTAAACGTTAACATACCCAAGACTTTTAAGTGTAAAACGGGGCAAAACGTGACCACCTTCTATAGTTGCAGTAATCAGATAATACTTGAAAAGCACCCGGCACACAGTACTCAGCACTCAACAAGTACAGCTCGTGGTAAAAACTGCTCACAGAAGATCGACCTGACGCTGAAACCCCTGAGAGGCGAAAGTAAAACCTCTATTGTGAGGCAACCCCACTGAGGCAGCCAGTTAATGAGACCCTTTGACTTAGTTTTACTTTATCAAAGTGGCCTCAAGATGTCAACTACAATTCTAATTTGCAAGCGTGAACCAGAGGCCAGGTCACCACACATACTTCCCACATCGCTAAGGAACCACCTAGAGGACACTTCCTTTAGGGGCGAAGGCCAGTCAGAACAGAGGCTAAAAGCCACGGCACGCTGCGCGTGCCGCCCGCGGTCCCGGGACAGCTCCTGCACTTCGCGGCGGCGGCCGCGGAGCTTCCCCTCGCGCGCAGGGCGCAGGCTCGGTCCCCACGCCACGTCCTCGCAGACTTCTGCCGGGCCCTGACCACCGAACGCGGCGTCGGCGACGCCAGGGAGCACGAGGGCGGAAGGGCGGTCCAGCAGGCGCCCACTCGGGCGGACACGGCCCGCCCTCCGCCGCCGCGGCACCGGCTGCAGTCACGACGGTGCTTCCCGCGTCGCAGCCTGACGGACGAGCTCAGGTGCGCTCTGGGAAACCGCCTCCTCCATGACTTCCGGCTCCCGGCCGCGTCGCTGACGGATGACGCGCGCACGCCACGCCCCCTCCCTGAGGCGCATTTCCGGCTGGCGCGACGCACGCGCGAGACGGCCGCTCGCGCGAAAAGCGGCGGAGGCGTTGGCGGTGAAGGCGGCCCGGAGTGCCGGCGCGATGGAGAGGCGGGGTCGGGGCGCGAAGGCGCCCTCCGTGCCGGGCCCGCAGCAGCCGCCGGCGATGCCTCGCAAGGAGAGGAGGCCCAGCATGTTCGAGAAGGAGGCAGTGAGTGCGAAGCCGGGCGCGGCCGCCCTCCGGGCCGCAGGACTCCCCGCCTTGGGGCGCGGCCCCTCGAGCACGGCGCGGGCCTAAGCAGCTGCTTCAGTTCTCTTCAGATTTACTCAGCTCAGGTTTCCCGAGAGGAACTTTTCCAGAAATGCGTAATTTCAGTGTGTGTGATGTCATTACTCAAACCAGGGGCAGATTTACTAACCAGAAGGCAGTGTATGTGAGCCTAAACAAGAATGTTTGGATGTACCAAGCAGAACAATGAGAGGTTTTGAGTTTTTGTTAACAGCCTTTGAAGAACATAAAAAAGAGAAAGTTAAATTGAAAATAATTCTGCCCATTAACTTACTATCTGAAATTAATGGAGAATTTCATTCAGTTTTATTGGTGCTATAGCACCAGATTTCTATGTGACCATAATTTGGAAACCATTAGTGATCAATACGCCATATTTTATTGAGACTTTTAAGAGAGAAAATAATTTGTCCAAGGGTACAGAATTGTAGTAATAGAGCTGGGGATTCTGGTCCACTTGTTTGTAACTGTTTTCATACCTACTTAATGGGACCCATAATCAACAGGGTGGAGGAGAGAGAATTTTTCATGATCTTGATTCCCTCCCCACCCCCACTCCCAAAAAAGTCTTGGTAACATTTCAGGTTCTAATGACAGCTCTTCGCTGTCTGCGTTTTAGAGGAAAGAGAAACAAAAGGAGAAAAAGTAAGAAGGGCACGTTCACAGAACTGAGAGCACAGCAAGGCTGACTGCTTAATATGTTGGACTTAAAACTGATGCTCCCAGAAACCATATTGTATATAAGTCTGAGTAACCATAGGTCACCTACAGTAATGAAAAATATTTCTATTTTGACCTGCCCTTTATAAACTTACTGTCTACTAAAGATCTGAAGTCTTGAAAAGTAAGTTTGAATCCAAAAGGAGGGGACGACAGACAGGTACATTTGGGGTACATGCCAGAATCTGGGGAAAAGGGGACATGGACAAGGCAGTTCTTTCTTATTTGACAATGAATGTCATTAGTTATAGCTGTCTCTAAAGTCTGAGCTTTTCAGTTCAGTTCAGTCGCTCAGTCGTGTCCGACTCTTTGTGACCCCATGAATCGTAACACGCCAGG